>BTPG01000006.1:32301532-32436905 GCA_036245525.1 Semisulcospira habei
ACGTCTCTCTGCTGATTGTTTTTCCACCGGCTTTAGAGTGTCAACGCTGACTCATTCTCGTGCAAGCAAGCGGCGGTCTATCCCCTCTCGTCCCTCGACTTGATTAAACCCTCCAATTAGAGCGGAAATTGCAATAGCCCTAGCGTGAACACACCCTCCCCCCACCCCCAAAACCATTCTCCCCATCGCCCCCGTTCCTTCTGCAAGAGGCATAGATTCTCATGAGCCCCTGCAACCGCAGGGGCTCATGAGGATCTATGCTTCTTGTTAAGAGGCAAACTGCATGGCATTGTCACATTTCTTGCCTTGTACCTCAAAAGGACGAAGACTGGTGTTGGGGTCGTGTACACTACCTCATTTGGCTCCTTGAATCTACAAGAGGCATATATTCTCATGAGCCCCTGCATTCGAGAATTTATGCATCTTGTCAAAATAGCAGCGACGTGGAATAATTGCATTCTCGCTACCTCGAACGAAGAAAGAAGTAGGGCTTGTAAGCTGGGGACTGGTGTTTAGATTACGAGGGCTGTTGTTTGTTCTTAGACACGCGCTCGGAATATGTGTCGTCCTGTAGTAATTAGGGTTTGTTTTATTAATGTTTACCCTGCGAGCTTCGTGAATGGTTAATGAGCTTTTGTAGGTTGCGTTTGGCAGTCAATAAAGTGGGGTGATAATGAATTATTAGACATGTATGGTCCGGGCGACGACAGTGGTGGTAGTAGAATAGGTTCCTGATTTAAAAGCTTTGCGGCCTTTTGAGACTGAAACTGACGTATTCTGTGTTGGTGTGTCATGGACGGTTTACCTTTTAACTAATTCGCGGCTAAACTATAAGATTCTATGAGTCGACTCAGTGCGCCGCAAACTAAACCCAGTAAGCACCTTCAGGTGAAACCTCACGTTTATACTGAATACAAACAAATACAAGACAAACACAGGACCTTCACCTGGTAAAAAGGGTCAGCTCATCTGTAAAACATTTTTGATTGCATACAATTTTACCAAGTGTCATGAAACTGGTACCAAAGTAGAGGGATTGGAAGAGGTGGCGTGTTCGGAGAAAGAACCCCCGACTGTACGCCAGAATTAATTAATGGTGACATTTACTAGAGGAGAAAAGTCCAACGCCGTAACAGGGTGTCGAACCTCACACCTCCAGCATTGGTGACGGGCGCTTTACCGCTACGACAAAGTCTCCCCATGTCAGTAGTCATATCATGTGCTGGTCTGTGAGTTTGGATCTTGCGGCCTATCGAGGTTTAGACCGTGTGCTTGACTGTGATTGTGAACGACCATAAGGTCCAAAATCACAGACAAGCGCACATTATAAACCCTTTGGCTGTCGGTAGCGGTTTTTGTCGCGATGATTCCTGCAGGAATAACAACACCCTGACATCCTGCAGGAATAACAACACCCTGACATCCTGCAGGAATAACAACACCCTGACATCCTGCAGGAATAACAACACCCTGACATCCTGCAGGAATAACAACACCCTGACATCCTGCAGGAATAACAACACCCTGACATCCTGCAGGAATAACAACACCCTGACATCCTGCAGGAATAACAACACCCTGACATCCTGCAGGAATCATCGCGACAAAACCCGCTCCCGACAGCCAAAGGGTTACGTCAAGTTTACCAATCAAATCTGCGATGAGTCTGTGATTTACGTCGGTTCGATCTCTAGTTTATGTTGACGAGCCAAAAAAAAAATGTGACATTTATTGAAATTAAATGATGCCACATTTCTTTTGCCCGTCAGTGTATAAACTAAGGGCTTCCAATTAAGTCTGTGGCTGGATGCAGGTCCGCCCTTTCCCAATCATGTCTGCAGCTAATTAATTAATGTAGCCCAGGGATATAATATAAAATGTATGACTTTTCCAATCAGGCTTACGCTTAGTCGATACAGCCTTTAAGTGGATGCAGGAATGGCCGGATCAGCATCCGACAGTCGACAGACAGGTGCAGCACAGGCAGCTGCTGGGTTCTCACACAGACTGCTATGGTTTAACATGTCACGCTAAGCTAAAGTTTTTTAACACATTCGAGACGTGCTGCATCCGGATACGCGGCTGAAGCCGCGTATCCGGATGCGGCACGTCTCGAATAAGTTAACGCAAGTTCAGGACACCGCCAAAGCTTCCACAAGGGGAGGGAATCGAAGATGTGTGTGCCAAGAGTTCAGTCCCCTCAGTCACCGGCTCCATTTACATCGTATACAGTGTCCTCCGGGGGCCCTTGTCAGCCAGCGGCATAACCGGCTTCCTGGTCCTGTGGAGCTGCTGATCATGTGTTTTACTCTCAGATGTTCCAGAAAACGGTGGATAACCTTACACCGGCCCCCCAAAAAGTGTGAAAGCTGTTTTGCGAGGCGTCATGCATCAATTCAGTCGTTGTATTTATATTTCCGCCATCGCGTGCCTTAAGTTGCGGCCAGAGAACCTCTGGGAATAATTATGGGTGGTGCAAGGGTCACTTGCACGAGTGAGATTTCGTTAGTCCTGCGCCAGTCACTAAGCAAGGTGCTCCGCTATCGTTCTGAGACATCTCCCCTTCCCCCCCCCCCCACCCCCCCATACACAGACTTTCCTCCCTCACCCTACCCGGAATAACACAGAGCATTTGCACGTATCGATCTCTCGTTTCGCTCTCTGCTGTGCCGTTTATCTAATATATTGCATGTCATGTATTGTCCCTTTTGCTGATCGCTGCTAATGATTTAGATAACCTTCATCATTCACCACAACCTGTTTTGAAAGATCACTTGTCATGAGGACCTAATGATTGTCTTCATTGCTTTGACAGTTTGCCTTATCAAGAGATATAGATTCGCATAGCCTCTGCAGACATGCAGGGGCTCACGAGAATCTATGCCTCTTGCAGACTGCAGGGTTTGAGTTAGAGACTGCCCGTGCACACAACTTCCAATATTGTAGCATTCTGAAAAAGGGATTGTCCACAGTACATTAGGCTGTGATTGAGCGAAATACTTTTGAAATCGGACACGTTCTGCTGATATGGGGTTGTCATGGTTATAAAGGAAATTGCTAGATTTTGCAGCTGCATATCTATTTAGGAAAGGATTTGCCCGTCACTTTGAATTCAATAATAGGGTCGGGACTCAATCAGCTAACTAAAACAGTTATGAAGATGGCAGGCAGGTGACGTTGCTTCAATTTGAGATTCTCTAATTATAAGTTGATTGTCTATCTCATTATATTGAACATGGACGAGATTGGCAAACACCTTGTCCAGATCCTCACATGGCACGCAGATCAAGATACGGCCCAGATCCATATACGGCACGCAGAATGAGATCCACCAAATGCGGCACAGATTTGCATACGGCTAGATCCACACACGGAACAGATCATCATACTCTAGAGATCCATATACTGCTCGCATAACGTTACAATCCGCATATGACAGATCCATATACGGCATAGGTCCACAAACGACACAGATCCGCATACTGCACACAGACTCACATAAGGCACGTAGATCCATAAACGGCAAATTGAGACCACACAGAACTAACTTGCGATATCTCATAGTACTTCATCCCCTCTTTCCGCAAGGGACATGGATTCTTATGAGCTGCTGCGGCCGGAGGGGCTCGTGAGAATCTGTGCCTCTTGCAGGCGGAATTTGACCCTATATTTGCCCCTTTGCTTTCTCCTAAGAAGGAAGCTTTTGGGTTTGAGTCTGGGATTGAGGCACTGACAATTAAGATCTTCACTATCGCATCTGAGTCCCAGCTAGGCACGACAACTCTGCGTGCTAACAAGGCCTGCTGACATGTAGATTTATCTCCCCTATCTCCATTAACTGCTCCTCACGGGAAACAGAGGTAAAAGTGAAAGCAGTGAGCTTAGATGCTCATGGACAAATGTTTTTTTTTTTGGCATCCTGTCTCGGAAGACAATGGAGTATATGCGCTTGCTGGGTCAGTCACTGGAGTGACCTCTCCAGGTCGCAAGCCTGGGCAAAGTGTATGGAGATATGGGGTGCCCAGTCGTCAAGATCCCCCTCTCGGCCTCGCTGATGTATCCAAAGGAATGCAAAGCAGTACGTTTGGCACCAGTTTGGCTGCAGGAGCTGCCAGAACAGTGCGTGAATACAGGCAACTGTCTGCCTTCGGGGCTCCACTCCTGATTTGAAGGGTTTACTCCCCCACATTTGGCCGTTGGATCCAACCTGATCTCCTCCGTCCTCTAGCCGTTGGCTGTCAGAAACAGCTCATCCGCCTAGTGGTGCAATGTGAACACCACCCCCTCACGTGGTTTAGCCCACCAGCTGAGGTGGTTTGCCAGGGTGTGGCGCTTGGAGCCAACACGAGAGAGATTAAGGAGATGGATGAGGACCAGTGATGCCCGTCCGTCCTATGTAGGACGCAGCTGCCGAACAGCAAAGGTGCTACCTCTATCCAGAGCCCCCCTACACCCACAGAGGTTGTAGATATAAGTGATACTCTCTACAATGTAGAGAGTATCACTTATATGGGAGGGATATCTTGAGTATTTTTGCACTAATCTCATCCAGTCCTGATGATTTTTTTTATTTTCCAAGGATGTAATACTTATTTTCAAAATCAGAATTGTTAGCTAGTGGAGCCGATGTATGCTGGTGAGCTGTATGTATAGATTCTCATGAGCAGGGTGAGAGACTTGAGTAAATAGAATGGATCTTGACACAGGGGTTCATGGTGACCTCTGACTTGTCAGCAAAAGGCATAGATTCTCATGAGCCCACGCAATTGCCGGGGCTCATGAGGATCTATGCCTCTTGCAGCTTTTCGTAGCCTGGCTTTGTGACGGTGCGGAAATGTGACCAGGTTGCATGGGCTCATGAGAATCAAGGCCTTTTGCAAATAAAGCAACGCTGGCTTAAAGGACCGTGCTGACATGTAGCCAGGTTCTCCAAATTATCTCCCTTATGTCTGTGAGTTGTCCTCCCCTGACCTGACCCTCATTAGGCGGCTGCTTGTTAATAGGGCGGGGAGACAATCAGCAGGGGAGGGCACTCTCGCTAACAGGGGCTTATCATGGCAGACGTAGACACGTGTTTTGTGGAGTGCAGTCAGGTTCGCCCGGGCCATGGGAACTTGCAATTTCGTCTTTTTTAACTCTCTATAAGTGCCAGAGGACATCCCCCAAAAAAGTATGGTAAATTTGCCCAAGGTTTTACTGACACAGATGAGTGTGGTCAGTTTGAGGTAGTTGTCACGAGCCCCCTGCAGTCAGTCGGGCCATTATGCCGTGTCTGAAAATTTAAATACCGCTCTTTCCAGGAGGGAAAGCGGAATTTCAGATTCCAAATAGTACAACAATACAAAATAGTGTGGCATGGTGTGGTGCGGTGCGGTGCGGTCCATTGGATTGGATTGCATTGCATTGCACTGGACTGGATTGGATTGGATTGGATTGGATAGGATTGGATCCGCAAATAACACAACAACACTAATAGTATTGTCTGTGTGATGTGGTGTGGTGTATTGAATTGCGTTGCATTGCAATATTGCATTGCATTGGATTTTGTGTCGTGGTATGGTATGGTATGGTATGGCGGTATGGTATGGTATGGTATGGTATGGTACATAAGCTATGCACGTGTAACTGTTTCAGCCCGACGCACGTATTTCCCAAATTTTGGAGGCGTCATCTAACGACTGTGCACCTGTTGCAGGGGAGATGGATCTACCATGATAATTCAAGGGTAGTGCCAGATTAGCTTGGCGCCGACAGGCGCCAGGCTAATCTGGCACTACCCTTGAATTATCATGGTCGACCCATCTCCTGCTATAGTGCGTCAGGGTTGAATGGCTTAAGCGTCTCTGTAATTTGTGACCTAACGTATTGAATCCGAAATTCACACACGTGTGCACGTATAACGTTAAAAACTACGGGCACGTTTAACTCTTTCGAGACGTGCCGTACACGGATACGCGGCTTTTGCCGCGTATCCGTATGCAGCAAGTCTCGAATGTTGATGTGTTAAGCAGCCGACCAACTAATGGTCTTCCTTGTTGTACACGCCGATCCATTTCTGTTATTTTCCTGATGGCATACAACTGAAGTGATTTCTCTCAGTCTGACGCTAAACCCCCCAAAAAGACCAATAACTTTGAAAACAGCCGAAACCGATCTCGTCCACAAGAGGCAAAGATTCTCATGAGCCCCTGCGACTGCAGGGGCTCATGAGAATGTGTGCCTCTTGGAGACTGGTGTCGCTTTGGCGGTTATTTTTCTGTGATGACAGAAAAATGGAGTGTCCTCTTTCCTGTTATCGGGTTGTGCGGTTGACATTGCGGATACTCGCATGGCTTCGATGCAGATGATGAATTGATACATCGTCGGTTTATAATGTAACAAACTCGGTTAGGGACGCAATTTCAATCAAACATATGACTGAAATCGGCTTCAAATCAACAGCAAACATCGATCTTTATTTGGCTTCGAGGACTGTGATGGCTTATGTGCATTAAGCTGCACGCGTTCTGACCACTTGTATACAAATTTCGATTTTTGATCAAACTTATGACTGAAATCGCTCCTATCTACTACAGACATAGATCTTCATGTGGTTTTGCAGACTGCGAGGACTTATGTGGATCTAATGCATGGTGGTCACACATTTACATTTGAATTACGTAGGCTTAGCGGACATTTATCATGATTCCATTGCGGAAATTTAGACTTTGTGTTATTTACTTCTTTTCCAAGACATCGCGTCTCTCTTGATTTCAATGAAAGATCCATCAAGGACATAATTATTTATCGTTTGCATTCGACACAGACCTTTTTGAGCTTTACAGTGTTCAGGGATACAACAGAATCAAAGTTTCCTGTGTGCACGATTTAGCATCATTTACGTCTGTCTTTCTTCGATGGTGAACATTTTTCGTCGTATGATTGGGCTCTTGATTTTCATCAGTGCATACGATTTTCAAACCAGCTCCAAGTTTTTCAAACCAGTTCCACTAATCATAGTCTGCAAGGTTATAGATTCTCTTGAGCCCCTGCGGCTAAAGCCGCTATGAGCATCTATGCCTCTTCCCTCTTTTTAGTAGGGTCCGGCTTCTCTCTCTCTCTCTCTCTCTCTCTCTCTCTCTCTCTCTCTCTCTCTCTCACGCAGAGAAAATTGACGGGAGTTCAAACTGCTGACGGAGCCGGAATTAATTTGTCTCCGGAGCATGCGCGCGAGATTTTGTGTCGTCCCTATCTCAATGCCATCCCCTCGCTCCTGATCCCCGATAGGGCCCCCCGTTGGGGCCCAACTGGGGGACGAACTTGAACTGTTTTAGGGGTTTCTGGCACCTAAGCCCGATAAGGAAATAGCGGGCTGACACACGAGACTGAGATGTTTTGTTTTTTTTTCCGACCACTTGAGGGGAACAGACGTATCGGATCCTGGCCGGTAGTGCTTGTGACAGGGCCTTAATGGGTTAACCCCTTGGACGATACCGCTCGGCAGAAAACGGACGCGGTATCGTCTGCAGAGGTCGAGGGGTTAGTTATAGGAAGAAGAATGAACACTTGTTTGAATATTCGGCGTAGATTTGACGAGAGCCTGCATTCTCGTGGTTAAAAGAGCTATGGCTGATGTAGATCTATGCTTGATGCAAGAGGGTGTGGGTGTTCGCTTAGTAGGTTCTGATAACGGAATAGTTTCATGTCGCCACAGAGATAAATCTCTTCTGACTCGTCTGTCATCGGGACACGAACCGTTAAGCATCTCTCTCTCTCCGGCTCTCTCTCTCTCTCTCTCTCTCTCTCTCTCTCTCTCTCTCTCGGAGGTGCGCGCGAGATGTCTATATCCTGTAAATAACGCTTTGCCTTACTTGCGTGGTAAAGGCGTTTACTATTGAACTGGGGACTGATGTATGGACAGAGACAGAGCCTAAGTCCGAAACTATCTTCATACGCCTGAGACTAACATGTTAGTAAGACATGCATGAACTGAAACTAGGCCAAGTCTGAAACTATCTCAGGGACTAAACAGCCCAAATTTAAGCCCACGATTTACTAGGTGTAAAGCGTCTAGTCTCTGACTAAAACGAATCAAAATGGCAGCTGCTGTCTACATGATGTTTCTATCTCGACGAAATCTACGCCGAAATCGAGTATTTAGAGACCGTCGACACACACTAGATGAGTTTGATGATACGAAGCTTCACAAAAAGTTTCTTTTCAAGCACCGTGAAATTTATCTTTCTTGTACTTTTTGTTCTGTGATTTTTGATCTTGTAAAGCGCTTAGAGCACCATTCATTTGGAAGTCAAGCGCTATATAAATGTACAATATTATTATTATTAATATTATTAAAACCAAAATCGATGAGTACAGTTTACAGGCAGAGTGAAGATGGAAGACAGTGGCTGTCAAAACACGTGCAGGGCGAAAACTGTTCCCAGCGGCGCATGCTCAGTGGCCTTTGGAACTGGATTTTCCCAAGTTAAAAATAGCATTTGACACAAGTCGCGGACTAACCATATCTTGTCTCGGACTTGATAGTCTGACTCAAGTCTCAGTTCATGCATCGGAAATGTATGCCTCAGTTAGTCCCTACGTAACAAGTTTCTGACTAGGGCTACGTCGGGGACTTGTCTAGTCTCTGTCCATACATCAGACCCCTGACGTGTTTCGCGGCGTGACAGTTTGGCGTGATAATCGACTTTGATAGTTCGATGCCGGAGCCAAATAGCTTGCATGAACGTATTGAAGGAAGGGAGAGGGACGAATAAACGCGTTCGCGCGGGATTTTATTCACTCACTCACAATCACTCACTCACTCACTCACTCACTCACTCACTCACTCACTCACTCACTCACTCACTCACCCTTTCAGTCGTTCGTTTGTTCGTTAATTTACATTCATAATTACACAGTTTTAGCAATGGTAGGTATGAAATGCACAGTTTAAACATGTCCACATTTTAAAAATTGCAAAATTTCCCCCCGTATCCCCACCCTCACCCCACAGCTTTCTTTTTCCAGTTACTTTCCCTCCCACTCACCACCTTCCCTATTCCGCCCCCCCCCCCCCCCCCCCCCGCCCATCCCGCAAGCCCCCTCCACCACCACCCCCATCCCCTAATCCCCACCTACCGTTTCTTTTCTTCACTCTTGCCACATCGCGTATCAATGCCAACTGCCCCACAGGAAAGCGGCTTGACGTTTAAAGCGGACATGTAAGCCAATTAGCATTATGGAGAATTTGATAACAAGGGGTAGTATAGTTAGCGAGACCGTTGGGAAGCCCCTGTCTTTATCACTGCTCGCTTATCTACGCTCCCGATTTCCACTAAGAGCCTTTCCTCGGTCTAATTTACGCGGAGTCCCACAGTGAACCCTGGACAAGTGCAAGAGGCATAGATCCTCATGAGCCCCCGAAATTGCGAGGGCTCGTGAGAATCTATGCCTCTTGTGTCTGATATCGTGCTTTTCATTTTCTCAGACGAGGAGCAAATTTCATCTTTTTCTTAATTTTCCTCTAGTAGTGCACAACATTACTGCTCATGTTTGAAAGAAGCATAGATCTTTATAAGCTTCCGCAAAACTGCAGGAAGGCATGAATATAGCCTGTTATGGATCCAGTTTTTATCTTTGTTCCTTACACGTAATAAATAAATGCAATTATCATTCTCTAATTTACCCACCGTTTCCACTAATTTCTGCCAAAGATTTCTAACGTCTGCTGTGGCAAATCTCAGTGTCGGATTCTCAGGAACCCAAACAACCTTTGTTGGCTCATGAGAATCTGTACCTTTTATTATCTAATTTACATCTGTGTCTCTAGGGCAGAGATGGAAGGTTCACTAATTTACAGGCTTTCCCTAATTGGTGCCACTGAGTTTAAGGGATGGGTCAGCTTGTGTCGGCATGCGGTAAATTGACACATTTCGTTTTGCGCTAAATCGGAATACGCACCGTTTCAGGATACGATGGAGCTATCCTTCGTCAGCAAGAGAAATGGGTTCCCATGAGCCCCTGCGAATGCACAGGCTCAGGAGAATCTATGTCTCTTGCAGCTGGAATATGCAAGCTTGTGCTACGCAGACATTTTTCATTCGTTTCAAGCCTTTAGCACGTTGCAGTTTATTGGTCGAACTTTAGCTGTGAATTTCGGTTTTCTAAAACGTGGCCCCGGAAATTTGGTGCCTAAATTGACACATTTTATATCTTTCGTAGCCGGTTGAAACTTCCTCAGGGAGTGTCATTTACACTTCTTAGTGGCGGAGTCGAACGTCATTTAATGATCAGAGTAAGCTGGTGCGTTTTGCACCTATTGTGAGCTTCAACTTTCCTTGCGAGTGTGTATTTAATGGTCGGATTTTAATGTCCGTAATTTGGTGCCGGTTGGAGACACCTTTTATTGGTTTTAACTTCCTTCAAAGATTTGATAATCAGTGCCGACCCAGTGAAACTTTGTGCTGACTCGGCGGTTTCTCTGCTTTATTTCAACCTAAGATAGACCTGCTATTGAAAAGGTCCCAAACTGCGTCAACTTGAAGGTAGTGTGCTTTCAGTGGTATTTACTGATGTTCTCTTTTCGAATCTGTATAATTGATTTAAACCTAAAAATATGTGAACATTAGTGGCATGGCCACCTGAACCACCGAGGCCTGAAACTGCAGAAGCTCATGAAAATATTATATCCCCCACCCCCCGCCCCACCCCCCACCCTCCCCCCCCCCCCTTACCCTTGCTGATCAGTATCATTGTGGTAGATACAGTTATTATTTGTGTGGCATTTTGAAATCGGCAGCGAAAATATTTTGCCTTTGCAGTAAATCAGGACTAGGCTACCAGCAAGAGACATAGATTCTCATGAGCCCCTGCGTCTGCAGGGGCTCATGAGAATCTATGCCTCTTGCAGATCGTAGATGATACAGTAATGATTTAGGCGAAGATGACTTTGATGAAACTTGCAGCGAAAATATTTTGCCACTGCAACCAACCAAGAGACACGCACAGATTTGTAAGAAGTCTGTGCACACACGCTGGGTGCATAGATTCTTACGAGCCTCTGCGACTGCACGGGCTCCTGAGGACCTGGGCCTATTTGCTTATGATGTTTTGGATAAAGTCGGCCGGGCGAAAATATTTTGCTACTGCAGATAATCAAGACACAAGCCCCTCGCTTTTTAGCACCGACATATGGGGGGGGGGGTCAAATGTCGCATTGCTGGAATGCTTGCATTGTAAATATTTTGCTTGAAGATTCTCTAGTGTTATTTGCGGTTGCAGTGCGAGGGAGCTGTTCGTTTTTCCGAGCAGGCTAAGTAGCTGGCATATTGAATTGACTGTTTTATATTAGGCTCCACCTTACCGGTGTCACGAGGAACGGACAGACCTTCAGTTGGTGGTCTTAGACAGGGCAAGACAACATAAAGAACCCGGGCTCAGTTGCATGAGCGAGCTTCATAGTACTGCACCAGCCATTAAGCAAGGCGCTCCGCTATAGCGGAGCGCCTTGCTTAGTGGCTGATCGTGCAGGGCTAAGCTCACTCATGCAGCCGCCCCCTCCGTTGTTGATTGGCGAATTTTAGCGATCAAAGCCCGTCTTTGAAAGGGCAGCTTTAGAACATTGTCTGGGGTCTGATGTATGGACAGAGACTAGACAAGTCCTAGACTTAGCCCTAGTCTGAGACTTGTTACGTAGAGACTAACTCAGGCATACATTTCCGATGCATGTGAACTGAGACTTGAGTCAGACTATCAAGTCCGAGACTAGATATGGTTAGTCCGCGACTTACGTCAGGTACTATTTTTAACTTGGGAAAGTCCAGTTCCAAATGCCACTGACCATGCGCCGCTGGAAACAGTTTTCGCCGCCAGTATCTTCCATCTGCCTGCAAGCTGTACTTTTTAACTCATCGATTTTGGTTTTGATGCTTTTGTTGACCTTGTAATTGACTTGTCGCTTTGCTGCTACAACTGCCAGTTGTGTGTGTAGATTTAGGGTTGAGCCGCCATGAAACTTCAATTGTTTTATTATCATAATTATGTACTTACTTTGCTGTTTAGATTTGGTGGTTATACTTCCTTTGCTCAAATGACAGAGCTACAGAGTAGTTGAGGTAGGAGATTGCTCCCTTTTTGATTCAATGATCTTGTGGAGAGATGTGATAAATTGTTAGCTTTTTACTAGGGCAGTACCATTTGGCAGCATTGTACTTACGGATGGTAGTCTGTGAGGGCAGTGTTGCGTTTAGGCGTTATCCTTCAGCCTAGTCATATTGCTGGCATTTTGCATAGGCTTTCTTTGCCATGATACTGCCAGGATTGAGTGCCCTTTTATGATTTTCAATGGTCAGAAATGCAAGATTTTGACAGCATGGACTGATCCTGGCCAACGAGCAGTGACATTCAAGAACAGCAGATCTGCATCACAGACAACCTGCAAAGACACACAGATATGTATAGGCATACATTATAAAAGTGATCGGGTCATACAACTTGTCACAGGAAATCAGTGCTGATCAATGTTCGATTGAGTGTTGGTTTGTTCCAAGTAGCCTCAAACACACACACACACACACACACACACACACACACACACACACACACACACACACACACACTGAATAAACACACACACACACTGATAAATAAACACACACAGAATGGCACACACACACACACACACACACACACACACACACTATCTCTCTGTCTGTCTGTCTGTCTGTCTCTCTCTCTCTCTCTCTCTCTCTCTCTCTCTCTCTCTCTCTCTCTCTCTCTCTCTCTCTCTCTCTCTCTCTCTCTCTCTCTCTCACACACACACACACGAGTACATGTATATGTGTATCTGTGTGTATCTGTGTGCGTGTGTGTATGCGTGTGTGTGACGTTTATTATTAGTTCGTTTTTGTTGTTTGGTTGGTGTTCCTTAAGTAGCTTAGCAAGGGCAGATTGTAAGAAAGGCCTGCGCGCCTAATATCACAATCCTTGGAAAATAAAGTTTCGTTCGTTCTCTCTCTCTCTCTCTCTCTCTCTCTCTCTCTCTCTCTCTCTCTCTCTCTCTCTCTCTCTCTCTCTCTCTCTCTCTCTCTCTCTCTCTCTCTCTCATACACACACACACACACACACACACACACACACACACACACACATTGCAGATAGAAACTACTTGTCTTTATGATGGCTTACCTGGACGTTGATGGCGTGGAAGTTTTTGTTGTTGAAGTACTCATGTTCTCGCTCGCTTGGGGCTTGAATGGCGATCTGTGTGCCGTCAACCCAAGCAAATACATTTGGGTAAACCCTGCATGTTGAAGAATGCAACTTTGCTTGCTTCAGCCTCGCGTTTGGTTGGCATTCCGATGACCTCATGGGCATGCTGGAGGAAAGCGTCAGTCACGCGTGTTATTGTCCGACTGACCGTGCTTTGATCCACCCCGATTAAGTCTCCTACTGTGTTTTGAAACGTTCCAGTCGGCGTAGAATCGAAGAGCCAAGATCACTTGTAAACGGGTGTCAGTGAACCCTTTCGTTCGGTCATCTTTCACGGCATCTGTCAGCCCATAAATTTCACGGGCGCGTGAAACAAAACTTTTTGCAAAGCTTCGTATCGTCAAACTCATCTAGTGGGTGTCGACGGTCTCTAAATACTCGATTTTCTCAGTTCATGCATGTCTTACTAAAATGTTAGTCTCAAGCTTATGAAGATAGTCTGGGACTTAGGCTCTAGTCTCTGTTCATACATCAGACCATGGTCTTTACACAACACCGCCCAGTCTGTTCTAAAAGTGTTCATAGTGCGTTCCTTGTTTAGTCTACAGCAAAGCTGTGCGTTTGCATCGTAAGAGTTCGGGCCACACACCTGCACCTGACTGCACATACTGACATGCAAGAGGATCCTCATGAGCCCCCTCATGAGCAATGCGGGGGCTCATGAGGATCTATGCCTCTTGCTAACTTCATTTATATTTGTCTAGTCTCTGTAGGCGGGAGTTTGCTAATAGATGGGAACGAAGTTTTTGTTGTCAATCTGTTGTAAGCGTTTGTGGTTTGTGGGCACTATGATAATCGTGTTTACCTCTGTTGTGGCCGGTGGTCAGTCGCTAATGACTTGTAGATCAGATCTGTGCTTTACCGACGTATTAGGCAGTTCGATCAGTCCGATCTGCGAAAGATGTATATTCTCACGTGCTTCCGTCTCAGTGCACCCGCGGTTCTATGACTTGTGCGTTTTGACCGCCAGTTGAGTCGTGAACAGATAGAAATGATCAGAACGAATATTTTTCACAGCCAGAATTTCACAATATTCGACACCTTCATTGTCATCTTGTTTATCAGGTCTGTGATTTTGGATGTTACGGTTCTAAGCCCCAAGTCCAAATTCAAAGATCTGCACACATTTATGCTACAGTAGAACCTATTAAAACTAACCACCTTTTTTTTTCTTTTTTTCTTTTTTTCATTTTTTTTTCGCTACAAAAATTGGCATTAAGAGACAGTCGTGTTCTCAAGAGAAGTCGTGAAGGGCGACAAATGTCACCTGTCATTAAAGACCATCGTTCAGGTGGTCGCTAAAAACAGGTTCCGCTGTACAAACACAATGCTATGTCACTGCCGGTGTTTTGACGGAGTCAATGGGTTGTTGTGATGATAATCTCAACTTAACCCATATCATACTGAGGCTAAAAGCTTCAAATTTGTACACTGCCATATGCAAGCTACATTATAGTACTTACAGATAAGGATATAGACCAATGGCTTTAGTTCAAGGGTGGTGCCAGAATAGCTTGGAGCCTAGAGGCGCCAAGCTATTCTGGCACTACCCTTGAACTATTTTAGTCAAACTTATTTAACACACTGGTGTATTCCGAATGATAAGGGTTAACCCAGCTTGTCAGTGTCTGCACAGTTAGCTCACTGTCTGCTGCCCCTCAGTCAGTCCCACATTGCGTTGGGCCGGAAAGTCACTTCCCTTTACGCTTTACCATGTGTGCGGCCCCACAGGTCCAGGAAGCTTCCACGAGTTAAGTCTGCATGACAGCGGTTCTTATGTGGTGTGGTACAGAATGTCCATTGACTGATATGCCCGGTGTGGTAAATCTAAGTGGCACAGTTGCAGTACAGCACATATGAATTGAATAGTATTCAGGTCGTACTCCTTGTCCCCCCATAACCCAGCCATCTGCCAGCAATCACGCTTGCAGCGTGGACGTTCACCTTCAACTGACCAACCGACCAACTCGCACGAAGCTTCCTGTGACTGTGGCCAAGACGTATTTTAACCGCTTCACCGTGGAGAAAAAATCTGAGCATGATCTGTCTACAAAAGACATAGATCCTTATGAGCCCCCGCAATCGCGGGGACTCATGAGGATCTATGTCTCTTGCTGAAACCAATTGTATCCGTACGCCTTGGACGGTTGCGGCTTTTGGTGGTTGAAAAAAACAAAGATTTCACAAATATTAAAAAATAGGCGTCCAGTGGATGATTCAAAGAATATCTGCTGATGCCTTCCCTCGAACAGACTTCATACAGATATAAATGTACATGGGTCCAGAAAGATAAATAGGTTTTCATGGACTCCTCGAACTTGCAGGTGTTCATTGCCTCTTGCAGACGTTTTACATTAACGTCAAATGACACTCGATAAACCTCGTCCACAAAAAGAACCCATATGCGAAAAAGTTCCTGCAAGATGCATAGATCCTCATGAGCCCCCGCAATTGCAGGGGCTCATGAGGATCTATGCATCTTGCAGATGGTCTTGACAGAGTTTGAGGATGGATCTATACATTTTGCAGATGGTCTTTTCGTGGAGAGATGGGAGAGTTTATTTTTGCGGTTTTATCTGCAGATAGCACACACTGAGGCAGGGGTGTCGCGTTGATGAGAGTTTGGTGGGTTCCTGTCGCAAAAAGCACATAACAGGAAGATATTGTTTCAAAGCAGTGGAGGGCTGGGAAGACGATTGACATTTGAAGTTTCAGTCCAAGCTCAGTTTAAAACATGACGGAACATGGCACAGAAAGAGAGAGAGTGTGAGACGGGAAGAGAGAGAGAGAGAGAGAGAGAGAGAGAGAGAGAGAGAGAGAGAGAGAGAACAAACTGAACCGAACTGAACTGAACTGAAACTTTATTTTTTTAAAGATAAAGACAGTAGGCACGACGCAGGCCTTTTGTACGTATGCCCTTAATAACATTCTAAGTATAATACTAGGAAAGGTAACACGACAAATAAAAAATAGACGAGAGAGACTGAAAAAGAAGAGGCTTCACGTGTATCCGTGTATCCAACCATTGCTACATACACCTTTTGTTTCACTCATATGTAACAAATATAGAAAGCTTGACACGCACATTATTTCAAACTCACTGAAATTTACCTCGTTTGGGTCTCAGTATATGTCTGCTGATAGACATATAATACCGAAAAGGAATTTCACATCAGTCTTGCCGCGGTTAACTTTTGCCTGTGATCTGTGCTGGACGGCCATACTATGTACACGAGCAAAAGAAATGAGACGTCATTCTAGTCATCGGAAACACTTCAGCGACTTCAGTGACTTCAGTGCACTTCAGTGACTTCAGTGACTTCAGTGCTTCCGATGACTAGGATGATGTCGCATTTCTTTTGCTCGTCCGTGTATAAACTTGACGTACAGTTAACTGCTACATACAGCCACGCCAGTCTGTAACCTTCAACACGTTATTTAATTCCGCCTTGTCCTCCTTCTGTTTCAGACCTGATGCAGATCGCCACAGACACAACAGACGCCATGGGGAAGGGAGGTGGACCACCGAGTGGGACCCTCAACCCTCAACAGCAACAGCAGCAGCAGCAGCAACAACAACAACAACAACAACAACAACAACAACAACAGATGTGCTCCGCGTGCAAGAAGTCCATACGCGAGCGTTACCTGCTGAAGGCACTGGACCAGTTTTGGCACGAAGACTGCCTGAAATGTTCGTGCTGTGACTGTCGGTTAGGGGAGGTGGGGTCTACGCTGTTCGCCAAAGCCAACTTGCTCCTGTGTAGGAGAGACTACCTTAGGTAAGTTGCAATAGAGAAAGAGACTATTATTGTTTGAGCAGTGTGTTGCTGACAACTGCAGATGAACAGTAGGTTATGTGTGGGAAAGACAACCTTAGGTAAGTTATAATAAAAAATAGAGACTGTTATTTTTGAGTATTGTTTGAGCAGTGTGTTGCTGACAACTACAGATGAACAGTAGGTTATGTGTGGGAAAGACAACCTTAGGTAAGTTATAATAAAAAATAGAGACTGTTATTTTTGAGTATTGTTTGAGCAGTGTGTTGCTGACAACTACAGATGAACAGTAGGTTATGTGTGGGAAAGACAACCTTAGGTAAGTTATAATAAAAAATAGAGACTGTTATTTTTGAGTATTGTTTGAGCAGTGTGTTGCTGACAACTACAGATGAACAGTAGGTTATGTGTGGGAAAGACAACCTTAGGTAAGTTATAATAAAAAATAGAGACTGTTATTTTTGAGTATTGTTTGAGCAGTGTGTTGCTGACAACTACAGATGAACAGTAGGTTATGTGTGGGAAAGACAACCTTAGGTAAGTTATAATAAAAAATAGAGACTGTTATTTTTGAGTATTGTTTGAGCAGTGTGTTGCTGACAACTACAGATGAACAGTAGGTTATGTGTGGGAAAGACAACCTTAGGTAAGTTATAATAAAAAATAGAGACTGTTATTTTTGAGTATTGTTTGAGCAGTGTGTTGCTGACAACTACAGATGAACAGTAGGTTATGTGTGGGAAAGACAACCTTAGGTAAGTTATAATAAAAAATAGAGACTGTTATTTTTGAGTATTGTTTGAGCAGTGTGTTGCTGACAACTACAGATGAACAGTAGGTTATGTGTGGGAAAGACAACCTTAGGTAAGTTATAATAAAAAATAGAGACTGTTATTTTTGAGTATTGTTTGAGCAGTGTGTTGCTGACAACTACAGATGAACAGTAGGTTATGTGTGGGAAAGACAACCTTAGGTAAGTTATAATAAAAAATAGAGACTGTTATTTTTGAGTATTGTTTGAGCAGTGTGTTGCTGACAACTACAGATGAACAGTAGGTTATGTGTGGGAAAGACAACCTTAGGTAAGTTATAATAAAAAATAGAGACTGTTATTTTTGAGTATTGTTTGAGCAGTGTGTTGCTGACAACTACAGATGTACAGTAGATTAGGCCGTCGTCCTTTTTCCTTTGACTGACATTCAAGCTACAAACATAAACCCTCTTGTGCATGCAGCCAGCGGTACTGTTTACAGAACCTGTGGCTGTATTAACCCATTTAGCCCCGACGCACTACAGCACGAGATGGATCGACCACGATAATTCAAGGGTAGTGCCAGATTAGCTTGGCGCCTGATGGCGCCAAGCTAATCTGGCCCTACGCTTGAATTATCATGGTCGATGCATCTCCTGGAACTGGTACGTTGTTGTTAATTGACACTTGTAAAATTTGGGAAGAGCGGCCTTGGGGCTAAAGCGAACAAACGAGCCTTGGGGTTAAATGGGTTAACAGGGGGCTTAAGCATTGACCTCGGGTTTTCCGCGATGCACAATGAGTGCTGAGCGATTAATCCCCCTGTACATGCAGCCTCCGGTACTGTGAACAGTATCAATGACTGTATTCACGAGGGGTTTAGAATGTTTCACCAATTCAACCCTGACGCACTACAGCAGGAGATGGATCGACCATGATAATTCAAGGGCAGTGCCAGATTAGCATGGCGCCTGTCGGCGCCAAGCTAATCTCGCACTGCCCTTGAATTATCATGGTCGATCCATCTCCTGTAACTGGTGCATAGTCATTAGATGACGCCTCCAAAATTGGGAAAAAAGGCCGTCGGGCTGAATGAGTTAATGAGACATGTATTCCTTGCCTAACATTCATGTCGCCGGCAACTGTTGCGTGCAGGTTATTCGGCACGACAGGCTACTGTGCGGCGTGCAACAAGATGATCCCGGCCTTTGAGATGGTGATGCGGGCACGGGGGAACGTCTACCACCTCGAGTGCTTCGCCTGTCAACAGTGTAACCACAGGTAACTCGCTCTCCTTTCTTCCTTTTCTTTTTCGTTTGTTTCTTCGTTCGCTTGTTCGTTGTTCGTTGGGTCTTTTGTTCGTTCATGTTGTTCGTTTGTGTGCGCGTTTGTTTGTTCGACGCATCGTTCGTTTGATCTTTTATTCAGTAGTTCGTGAGTTCTCGTTCGTTCGTTCGTTCGAACCTTTCTTTGTTTCTTAGTTCCATCGCTCGTTAGTTTTCTTTCCATTGTTAATTCCTTTGTTTGTTTTATTAAAAGTGAGGTTTCGTTTGCAACGAACGACTCCCAACAACGAACGACTCCCAACAACGAACGACTCACAACAACGAACGACTCACAACAACGAACGACTCCCAACAACGAACGACTCCCAACAATGAACGACTCCCAACAACGAACGACTCCCAACAACGAACGACTCACAACAACGAACGACTCCCAACAATGAACGACTCCCAACAACGAACGACTCCCAACAACGAACGACTCCCAACAATGAACGACTCCCAACAACGAACGACTCACAACAACGAACGACTCACAACAACGAACGACTCCCAACAACGAACGACTCCCAACAACGAACGACTCCCAACAACGAATGACTCCCAACAACGAACGACTCCCAACAACGAACGACTCCCAACAACGAACGACTCCCAACAACGAACGACTCCCAACAACGAACGAGAGCGAAATTACGGCGGATAATAAGCTTTTAACTGCAATAAGCATATGCACCACTTCAAACATCGCCAGGAGGCTCATGAGGATCTATGCCTCTTGGAGATGTTTTGAGCGTTGTCTGTGCTTATGATTCAAGCCGCCAATTATCCTCCCTGACTTCGCTCTCGTCCGTTGTTGGCAGTCGTTCGTTGCAAACAAAAACTCACTGATGTCTGTCTTTGGCCTGTATAACACTGCACACCAGCACACAGCATGGCTATATGTTATACTGATATCTGTCTTTGGCCTGTATCACACTGCACACCAGCACGCAGCATGGCTATATGTTATATATTGCCTTTTCTTTCATTCAGATTTTGCGTGGGTGACCGGTTCTACCTGTGCGACAACAAAATCCTGTGTGAATTCGACTACGAAGAGAGGATGATGTTCGCCAACATGACCGGGGGTCCCACCTTCCCCTACACCAGTCCCGGCTACAACGCCCTGTCCCAGATGAAGCGGCAGACACAGAGCCTCAGTGATGACGTGTCGAGCGGATATGGCAGCCCCAGCCCCAGCTCCCTATGACAACAAAAGAAACACTTGTGACTTGATGATGTCGTACATGTATTTTGTTCTCTTGTTTGGGAGGGGAAACGGCGTTTTTTTTTGTAGTTGTTGTTGTTGTTGGGTTTTTTCTTTTGTTTTTTTCTGACACAATTCCATCAATTATGTCTGCACTCAATCCACAGGGTGAAGAAATCCAGAGTTGTGCGCCCGTGACCGGCTCCGAGCGCTGCGACGCTCGGAGCCGGTCATTGGCGCATAACTCTTGGATTTCCTTTCCCTGTGATCAAAGCGTATAAGTCAAACGCAAGGTCTACCTCACCAGATGAGGTTTTGGTGAGGTGAACGAAAATATTTCCTTGTGACACTAATCTCAATGGTGGAGTTGCGTCAGTATTCTCACAATTAGATTTGTCTTGAGCAGTTTCATCAACGGTTTCTGCGCTCAAACATGGAAATCAAATGGCAGAACTGCCTCACCAAACCCGTGAGTTTTGCCAACGTCACATTAAGATCTTTCGGTGACGTCATCAATAAGACGTTTT
Organism: Semisulcospira habei; assembly: GCA_036245525.1. Taxonomy (NCBI): domain Eukaryota; kingdom Metazoa; phylum Mollusca; class Gastropoda; family Semisulcospiridae; genus Semisulcospira; species Semisulcospira habei. The sequence continues at coordinate 32,322,373 of BTPG01000006.1, forward strand.
GATGATGTCACCATCAAGCGGCAAACGTGGATCGACGCGCTAGCAGTCATCCATTTTCCTTCGAGGTGTTGGTGATTTCTGTGTGGTTGTTGTTCTGCGGACTTTAAAAGAGCCAACCAGCCAGCAGTAAGTGAAGATGCTGGCTGTCCTCCATCCGGGTTTGGATAAGCCCGGTCTAAAGCAGGACAGTTCCAAATCAAATCACCCCCCTTGTGAACAAGGGAGTTAACCAACCATGTCTGGCCTCGATCGGTCTATCGTTTTCACGACGTGCTTAACATGTGCACAATTCTCGTGACGTCACTACTTGAAAGTGCTCGTGAAATGATGACCCTCACTTAAGGTGCAGAGACCCTTTTTTTTTTTTTTTTTTTTTTTTTTTTTTTTGGGGGGGGAGGGGGATGTTCTAAGTTGTGTTTAAAACAAGTGTCATCGTCGTCTTTTCTTCATATTTGATTAGAATTGAATCAGATGTATTCAAACTGGTCAGAATGTGAGAATCGTGCGTGTGAAGACTATATACAGTTGTACACAGAACAGTTCATCACTGACAATGCCGAGGACGATCCCTGCCAGTCAGAGACCTGGACTAACATGAGCACCTGCAGCTTCACTGTTGAGTTAAAGTGAGCACGACCCAACCGCAAGAGACATAGATCCTCATGAGCCCCCGCGAATGCGGGGGCTCATGAGGATCTATGTCTCTTGCTGAGACCAGCGTATATCCACGTTCTTGGACTGTTCTGGCTATTAGTCGTTGAATGAACGAAGATTTTAGAAATAAGCTGTACGTCCAATGGCAGTCAGTTATTTAACCATATTCTGTGAAGGCAGAAGACGGTAAGTCCAAGTGTGTGAAAAGCAAGATTTTCTTTGTAATCAAAGGAAAATCTTGCTTATCACAAAAAAATGGACTTACTATCTTTTACCTTAACCCATTTAGCCCCGAGCCCCTATATCAGAAGATTGATTGACCATGATAATTTAAGGGTAATGCCAGATTAGCTTGGCGCCTTCAGGCGCCAAGCTAATCTGGCACTACCCTTGAATTATCATGGTCAATCCATCCCCTGCAACTGGTACAAAGTCGTTAGGCAACACCTCCAAAATTTCAGAAATGGGACCTTGGGGCTAAAAGGGTTAACGGCTCTTACGAGGCCACATGCCGCAGTGATTACAGCGATCGATCGAAACGGCTCCTGTATACTCCCCGGACGTCGTTATTGACAAGGCCCTGCCTACTGTCTTCGACATGGTTCTGATCTAGGAACAGCTCCTACTCTGACTTACCGTTTCACTATCGTCTCTCAGTTGCACAGGAAAATCAAATATCGTCGTGAAACGATGGTGAAAATAATAGAACTTATTTAAGAAATACAAGGAGAACGGTATCATCGACGACGATGAATGATGGTGTTGAAAATGACGTGGTCAAAGATAAAGACGATAATAAAGACATGTTCCAGCATTCATTTTTCTTCTCATCACTTGTATTTAATTCTTGCACGGGTTTACGTCGGTGTTGTCAGGATATGATTTTCTTTCTGTGCAGCTGCGAGTTCTGTACAGTTAAAGGAACAAAATGTTATTTATGATACATTTTACTTTACTGTCAAATTGTTGTCGATAGTTTTACGTGTATTAATGGATGTTTTAATTGCTAGAAATAAAAACACTAGATGATTAACTCTTAACACCAAAAACTCTCAAAGGTCAAATATGTTCTTCCAGAGACTGATGATGTGTCTCCAGTCTGTGATTTTAAACTTACGGCTTAGAGCCGTAATGTCCAAAATCACAGACCAGCACACATTCACGTTTTGAATCTTTTCGCTTCTTGAAGATTTCCAACATGGATGTTTTTTTGTTTTTTAAAGTTCTACAAATTAAAAGCTTGTTTAAGGGTGGGGGTTTCAAAGAGTCAACAATAAATTACCGTGTATTGTAAACACGATACTGATTTTTTTTTTTTTTTTTTTTTTTTTTTTTTTGGGGGGGGGGAATGGTATAAGTCATTTAAAAGATCCATTAATTATTAAAAGATCCATGCATTTTTATTAATTTATAATTACATGTAATTTAGATTTATTTATTTTTCATTTTTGTTAATCCCACCAATGAGTGAAGTTGGCACAAAAGTTTATCGCCAAAAACTGTCCATGCTGTAAATTTGTAATATGTGATGGTCTGTGACTTTGGATCTTACGGCTTTCAGCTGTAAGGCCCAAAATCACAGACCAGCACGCAAATATTAATAATAATTCACAATCACTTGGAAGGTTATTCATTAACCTGGACTTTTTGTTTAATAATGTAGCGTGCAGTATTATAATGTGACTATCAGATTTTTTTGCTTGTGATGAACTTTTAAAAAAGTATTTCTGTGAGAGTAAGTGGAAGCATTACCGGCTGCAGGCTCTATATCCTGTGAGCAAAAGGTCCTCGAACAGACGTCAGTGTTATTGCTGAGGAGCATTTGCTAACAGGGTAACCGAAAGGCAGTAGCCCAGTCTATGTGAAAACAAGTATGGAAGTGTGTATGAATGTATGAAAGTGAGTGCATTTACCTGCTGCCGGATGTGCATCTTACAGGGCACAAGGTCCTCGGTACCGCCGTGCAGTAGCCCGAAGACCGTTTGCTGACTGGCAACCTCCTGGTCCTGGCAGAAGGAGAGTTTGTGTGAATATAATTATGAGTGTGAGTGAGACGATTATATTGTTGAAGTGGATGGCATCCAGACATTGGATTCGTGTGTGTGTGATCTGGTGCGGATGAACTAAACATTAAGTGATGAAAACTATGATGAATATTATAACGATATTTGCGATTTTAATCGACGTGTTTGTAAATGGACGTTTTGATGCGCTGCCCTGTATATAATTGTAAAACAATATTTGGTTCCAATTGTCATTATTATAAATGTGGTTTACAAATGTAAAAGTGGCGTTTGTTTCATTTGACTTTAAAACCTCGCTCGGCATTCAATGGATTAATTCATAATTTGCAATGTAATCATTGTCTTTCATTGAGTTGGCATTACTTTTGACCCACACTTGCATTTCTTGTCCGGTGAGCCTTTCTACTTGCTTGGTATGCACTCCCTTTTTTTTCGGATTTCGATTCAGCCATTCCGTGTGTGTAAAGTAACTGAGGAAGCCCTGACATGCTACGACAGGATGTGGGTCGACCGTGATAGTTCAAGGGTGGTGTCCGAATAGCTTGGCGCCTGTCGGCGCCAAGCTATTCGGACACCACCCTTGAACTATCATGGTCGAGCTGTGTCTAGAACTGTGACGCAAACCTTCTGAAGACGATATCTACAAACTTTCATGATTTAGTCATCCGTTAGAACAATGCGGTACAGCATTTTTTTAGTTAACTCATTTAACTCATTCACGAACTCGCGAATGAGTTAAAAAAAAAATAAAATGGTACCTTCGTAACTGTCCAAGGTACGCATGTCTTAGGGATGCGTTTAATTTTCTTTTCTTTTTCTTGTTGATTCAAACAGGGACAATTGAAGCTTTATGCATGGTGTGCATTCAGCGTGTGAACACGCTCCGAGCGACCACATTAATGAGAGATCATCTGTCATTAAAGACCACCATTTAGGTGGCTGAAGCCATCTAACTGATGGTCCTTAACGTCAGGTGACACTGTTTGCCCTTCACGGCACCTGACTTTTAACCCATTCAGTCCTGACGCCCTACAGCAGGAGATGAGTCGACCATGATAATTCAAGGGCAGTGCCAGATTAGCTTGGCGCCTGTCGGCGCCAAGCTAATCTGGCACTGCCCTTGAATTATCATGGTCGGTCCATCTCCTGCAAATGGTGCGTAGTCATTAGATGATGCCTCCAAAATTTGGGAAATACGGCTGTAGGACTGAATGAGTTAAGACAATTTGGGGAGCTTACAAGAAAGGTGGTTGATCAAACAGGTACAAATTAGGACAATAAGAAAATTACAAATTTAAAGCAGCTATTTCTGTTAATCCTGATATCAACGTTTCTTTTATTCGTTTCCTTCGAGTTTCATTTCACCGACTTTAAATAAAAAAAATTTTGAACAAGTGTAAACGTACACTCATTTATTTTTTTTTTTTTATTTTTTTTATTTTTTTTAGTGAAAGTGCCAACAGAATGACTTTTAAAATGGAAAAGCAGCTGGCATATTTCTTTATGGCATCAGTCTCGCTCACAGTTTTACTCTTGTCCTCATTCTTTTCTTGTATTATTCAATAACTATCATTTTTCTGTTTTCATCATCGGTTTTCTGTCAATTTCAAACGTGTCTTCTCTTTCTACCTTTCTTCTACCAAAAATATATTACCTTTTTCCTTTCAATTTATTACTGACCCCTGTCGATGCCCAGTCTTTAAAATCACCTTCATGGTGGCAAAAGGCGTGAAGTCCAAAACGTTTAACCCTTATCATTCGGAATACACCAGTGTGCGAAATAAGTTTGACTAAAACAGTTCAAGGGTAGTGCCAGAATAGCTATTCTGGCACTACCACTGAACTAAAGCCATTGGTCTATATCCTTTTCCGTAAGTACTATAATGTAGCTTGCGTATGGCAGTGTACAAATTTGAAACTTTTAGCCTCAGTATGATATGGGTTAACGTTGACGTTTAAATCCTAACCTGGGCATCAGTTTCGTTACGTTGTCCGGCAGACGTTCGTAAGAAACGTTAACTTTCTATGGTGCATTTAAAATTTGATTGGTGAAGTCAGCTGTGACTTCTAGTATATTTCGCGTTCAATCGTTCTACTTCTTAATCAAGTCTTCTGGGCTGATTTTATTTAATATATTATTATGAATGTATAATCATTGAAATTTCCCGCTGTCACAAAGTTTTGTTTTTTTTTCCGAGTCAATATTCTTTCATGCCAAGTTTTGTTCTTACAGTCATAGGGAGTGTGTGGGAGTGTGTGCTTGAAGCCGCAAGGTCCAAAGTCACAGATTTTGTCTTTTTTTGTGCACCTGCGTTTTTACAGTACTGACGAGGGGTCGTGTGCTGGTCTGAAGCTGTAAGGTCCAAAATCACAGAGCAGAACACACGATTACAAGTCAGTTTATAACATGTGATGGTATTACTGAATGGGGTTTGACTGGCATTTTTTCTTGTGTAGGGACTACACGTTTAAAATAATAAAACAAAATGGCCCGTCTGTCGTTAGTTTTCCTGTTTTGTCTCTGTGCATGTGTTTGCGCGTGTGAACATCAGCTGCGTTTGTGCACGCTCGTGTATGTTTGTGTGTGTGCTTGCGTGCGTTCATTTTGCGTGCGTGCGAGATCTGTATAAGGATGAGACGTCTGGACAAAAGCAGTGGACTCTGTTCAGACGTGCAAGAACGTGAGATATCCATGATCCGATTCAGAGGTTGGTAAGACACTGAAATGAATCCTTACACAAATTGAGATGGAGCGTATGCGGACCTTATCAAGAGCAGAGATACTTGAGCGACTTAGAACTGAACAGATGATGGATACGCAATAAGAATTAACTATTTTTAGCATAAGGCAATCACTAAGAAAACAAGGAAACACATATCAGAATTTGTTTTTCCCGAACTTTTCTTTCTTTCTTGTTATATAAACGCATAATAATAATAATGCTGATACTAATAATTTATTCAGCCCCGACACACCACAGCAAGACACGGATCGAGCATGATAGTGCAAGCGTGGTGCCGGAACAGCTTGGCGCCCATAGGCGCCAAGCTATTCCGGCACCACCCTTGAACTATCATGCTCGATCTGTCTCTGGAATTGCAATACAGTCCTTCAGAGGGCAACTTCAAAATTGGGATCCTGGGGTAGAATGTGATAATAATACTGATATTAATACCCCATTCTAATAATAATAATAGTAATTGTAAGGAGTTTTTTCTTTTACATAAAACCTCAATACGCCGTGCAGCTAGCATACCAGTCAGGGGCGGATCCAGGGATGTCTCGACGGGAGGGGGGGGGGCGACAGCACTCCCTTACCCCCCACCCCTCACCCCCCTGGATCCGCCACTGCCAGTATTACAATTAACCATTTAGCCCCGATGCACTACAGCACTAAACGGATAGACGATAATTCAAGGGTAGTGCCAGATTAGCTTGGCGCCATCAGGCGTCAAGCTAATCAGGCATTACTCTTGAATGATCATGGTCGATCCATCTCCTGCAACAGTTGCATAGTCGTTAGATAACATTTTTTGGAAATGTTGCCTTGGGGTTAAAGAGCTTAACTAACATCATACACAACAATCAATCTAGACTATGTATACTGTACACTGGGGTGTAGGGGGCTCTGGATAGAGGTAGTACCTTTGCTGTTCGGCAGCTGCGTCCTACATAGGACGGACGGGCATCACTGGTCCTCATCCATCTCCTTAATCTCTCACGTGCTGGCTCCAAGCGCCACACCCTGGCAAACCACCTCAGCTGGTGGGCTAAACCACGTGAGGGGGTGGTGTTCACATTGCACCACTAGGCGGATGAGCTGTTTCTGACAGCCAACGGCTAGAGGACGGAGGAGATCAGGTTGGATCCAACGGCCAAATGTGGGGGAGTAAACCCTTCAAATCAGGAGTGGAGCCCCGAAGGCAGACAGCTGCCTGTATTCACGCACTGTTCTGGCAGCTCCTGCAGCCAAACTGGTGCCAAACGTACTGGTTTGCATTCCTTTGGATACAGCAGCGAGGCCGAGAGGGGGATCTTGATGACTGGGCATCCCAGGATCTCCGTACACTTCGCCCAGGCTTGCGCCCTGGAGAAGTCACTCCAGTGACTGACCCAGCAGGCGCATACTCCATTGTCTTCCGAGACAGGATGCCATATATACTGTACACGCAACTGTCACGCCTATACACGCACTATAGTCTAGCAGCTGCCCTTCATACGATCAGCCGTTTACGAGATAGTGATTTTCTAGAGAGTAACAAAGGTTTGGGTATATCAAAATGAAGTCTAGTATGAATAAAAGCAGTGCGCACTCGTTTTAAACCGCCGGAGGATGGAGACATTTTTCTGTAGCACATTTTGTTTCCAGTATGGCTGCAGACGAAACCAGGACCTTCGCGGCCATGTTTACAGGGGATCAGTAGTTTACACGGGTCTCATTGTTCCTGTATTCAGTGGTAGTATGCACTATATGTCACTTAAAAGGATTTCATTTTTTAAAGTAATATTTTCACACTTAGATATATTAAGAGAAGAAACAATTACGAAAACGCTTGCCTTGAACGCAAAATTAATATCGTTTCGCAACAATAAGGTATCCCAAAATCACGTGATCAAAACATCACGTGACGCCACGACCTCTGCGGACGTGAATTTCTGTGTGCCGACGGGTTCTTTTTTATTTGTTCTACATAAGCTTGTTTGTTTAAAAAAAAAAGCAAACGTGTCAAGTTGCTGTGTGCATTTTTACAGCTTGATAAAGGTTTGTCACGTTTATTTCCATTCACTTTACCATCGCTTTGCCCGTTTCATTTCGACAACACAGCACCAAAACAAAACGTAACCCACAACACAAACGCTATCTTCAAAACCTATGCTGCATTCTGTAAAAGAAAAAGAGTGCCACACCACTTGGTTTTAACTGTCATGGCTGAGCAAAGTTTCGGAACTTGATTAATTATTTTATGCAGCAGTAACATTTATTTTAATCAGTTGCACTGACAAGCTATGTTGTGATGTGCGATAACTGCCAGTGCCAATTTTGCAGTCTCAGTGATCACTGATGGTACAGTACACTTCACACTGAAAAAAAAAATACACAGCACAATGTGAACACGCTTGGAAGTTCATGCAATGCTTTGTTTAAAATTGAACCCTATCTTGCTAGCAGTAGCCTACTGCACAAAAGAGGAACTTATTTTGCTGCTGTGTTATTTGCAGTTTGTCTGCATATAGACATTTGCAGTTCGCTGCAAGGATTCTTAGCAGCTGACATTAGCACTGACATATTGGGATTAAAACGAGAAAGAAAACGGAGAAAGGTGACACAGAGATGATTTAATAAATCAGTCAAGTGATCAAATGAACGAGATATCTATGTTTTATGATAAACAGCTAGTTATGGGAGGGGGGGGACGGGGGGGGGGGGGGGAAGGAGGCACATACTTTATAATGTACACGTACTATTTCTTTCAGTGTTTCCATCACCCACTCATAACACCATTAGACTCGATGAGTTGTCATGTTTTGAGTGGTTTACAAAATGCATGTACTTGTTGCTGTTACATTATCTTCTTACTGGTTTTGACATTTCGCTGTAAGATTTACAGTCACATACTTTAAGCGTGTTCCCCCTAACGCACACAGAGGTTGACTGTATCATTGATATGTGTGTGTAGGTAGCGTTTGGTTTTGTTTGAGGTGGCAGGTTTGGCCTCACCTTTAAGTTTGGTGCCGCTGTGCATGTGGCCACCAGTACTATTTACAGAACTGATGACTGCATGTGCAGGCTAGTTCACGGTATCAAAATGTGAACTGGGCAGCCTATTGTTTGAAGTGATCAGTGGTAGCAACATCCATGATGTATGTGTGCATTTGGCCACTGGTACTGTTTACAAAGGTGCTGTTTACAGAACTAGTGGCTGAGTAGGCATATTATTATTAGTACTGTTATTGTTATCAGGTGTGGCCTTATCTCTAAGTTTTGGTGCCCCTGTGCATGAGACCAACAGTACTTTTCACAGAACTGATGGCTGCATGTGCAGTGTGGTTAACTGGACACATGAAATTTGTAGGTGGGCAGCTAAAATACAGGCAGTCAATACAAGCCACTTGCTTAACCTGAAGTCTCTATATATAGATTTTACAGTCCACTAATGCCCATCAGTATACAATTGTGCATGTCTTTTGTGGGTATTCTGTGGTTTTGTATGTGGGCTGGGGTTGAAAGTGGGGCGGTATGGCACCTATTACCGTGTATGTACAAAACCTTCATTACAAACAAACATAAATTAATAATTTTAATAAATAGTTATTTGGGTTTAACGCCGCGCGGTAGACTACGGCCATCTCATGGCAGTTAAATAAATAAGATAAAGTAAGTCAAAGATACCTGGGACATAAGAATGCTAAGTAAAGTATAGATTATGATCATGCACAGATGTACATTGGTGGATGTTCTGCGGTTTTGTGTGTGTAACTGGATTGGGGTTGGGAGCGAGTGATACTGCACCTATTACCATGTACGTGTATAAGACATAAGACATTTATTCACCAAGTAAAACGTTACAAGGATTTTTGTGTGGCATGGCGACAGTAAAATATGTCCTCACTTGTAGGGCATTCATCATGTCATACACTTAGTTGGCGATCATCCTATATACAGCACTAAAAGATAAACACAATATTAAACACAAATCAGTCATATGTCACAAATCATGGAATCACGTTGTTCCGTGCATGGTGATGTATTGAGGACAGCTTCTGGAAAAAAAATTGCATCTGAATCGAGAGGTTCTGGCTTTAAAAGCACGAAACCGCCGGCCAGAGGGCAGAAGCTCGAAGAGATGATTGGCTGGGTGTGACAGATCTGACAGAATAGTACTGGTGGCCACATGCACAGGGGCACCATGGTGTATGTTCTTGAGCTGTATGCTGATGTGTATGTACAAAACCTACATTACAAACAAACAAAACAAAACAAACAAACAAAATAAATAAATAATTTAAATAAATAAGATAAAGCAAGTCTAAGGTACCTGGGACATATGCATGCTAGGTAAAGGATAGATTAAAAATTATGAACATACACAGATGTGTATGTCCTTCTTTTGGTAGGTGTTCTGCGGTTTTATGTGTGTATTTAGGTAAGGGTTGGGAGCAGGCAGTATGGCACCTATTACCATCTATATATGTGTATATTTTCTTGTTTGCTGATGCCCCCACCCGGGTCTGCCCTGGGGGACTTGGGTGGGGTTAGGTACTTTTTAGTTCCCAGGGTCACCCTGGTCAGCCCCAGAGGGTGGGTTTCCTTTCTATTCTGGGGCATGTGTTTCTGTCTACCCTTGGTCCATTCACCTGTATTTGTCTTTTTAAAACTCTCCCAACTGTCTGCACTGCCTGTAGCTCTTGATGTTGGATGTGTGTTGCTAGACAGTCTTAGCTTTATTTAGGCCCCATGTTGTAGGTTTATTTAACGTATTTGACCGGCTGGCGACATACATTCAATTTTCTGTTTAGTTTGTTTTTTTTTTTTTTTTTTTCACAAGCAGTGCAGGCACGTCCTGAGAAAGCCTTGTTGCTGTCGGGACGTTAAGCAATGTACAATCAATCAATCATTGTTTGCTGATGTGTATGTACAAAACCTTCATTACAAGCAAACAAAATAAATAAATAATTTAAATATATACTTATTTGGGTTTAATGTCGAGCAGGCGACCAATGCCATCTCATGGCGGTTAAATAAAAAAGATAAAGTAAGTCAAGATACCTGGGACATATGAATGCTCAGTAAAGGATAGATTATGAACATGCACAGATGTAAGTGTCGTTTGGTGGGTGTTCTCTGGTTGTGGAGTGGGGTTGGGAGTGGGCTGTATTACCGTGTATGTGAACATCAGCATATGAACAAAACCTACTTTTCAAACAAATAAAAATAAATAATAAATTTAAATAACTAGGACATATGAATACCAAGTAAAGGATATATTATGAACATGCACAGATGTTTGTTCTGTGGTTTTGTATGTGGGGTGGGGAGCGGGTGGTATGCACCTATTACCATATGTGTACATGTTATGTTCACATCATATATGTGTATATGTATGTTCTCATCTTGTATGCTGATGTCCCCCACCCAGGTCTACCCTGGGGGACTTGGGCGGGGTTAACTACTTTTTAGTTCCCAGGGTGACCCTGGTCAGCCCCACAGGGCTATTCAGAGGCGTGTGTTTCTGTCTACCCTTGGTACATTCACCAGTATTTACCTTTTTTAAACTCTTCCTACTGTCTGCACTGCTTGTAGCTCTTGATATTGGATGTGTGTTGCTAAAGGGTCTAGTTAGGTTTATTTAGTGTATTAGACCAGCTGGCGACATACATTCAATATTCTGTTTAGTTTGGGTTTTTTCACAAGCAGTGCAGGCACGTCCTGAGAAAGTCTTGTTTTTGTCGGGACGTTAAACAATGTACAATCAATCATTTTATGCTGATGTGTATGTGCAAACATACATCACAAACAAACAAACAAACAAACAAAATAAAATAAATTAATAAAATAAGTTGGGGATACCTGGGACCTATAAATATGCATGTTAAGTAAAGGATAGATTATGAATATGCACAGATGTATGCATATTGAAAACAAATTTCCTCTCCTTGGTGACCACTACCATACCACTATAGTGATCATGTGCATCAAGGAATTCCTTCCATCCATAATTAAAAGGATAAATAATAAATAAATATGTAAGTGAATACATACATGAATCAATAAAAAATAAATAAATAAAACATGTAATATAATAGAGAGGGCTACTATCTGTATTGTGTCTCATGCAGTCCTGATAAAGCTTAATCATAAGAGTCCTTGTGAGTACTTGAGTGCGGATTGGTTGAATTGGTTGCAAAAACTAAAATTTTATATTTAGGTGTTTAGCTGAACATGGTGATTTTGATGGAAACGGTTCGGAGATGGATTTCACTCTGCCTGGCTTGTGCTTAAGACCAGTCGGATACGAGTGTGCTTGACCAGTTAAAAATCCCATCTCCACTAATAAAATAAATAAAAAAAGAGCAGACCAGACGAGCCGTTAGGCTGAAAAACAGACGAACAACATGCATGTTGTATCCGGCCAAACAATGTTGAAGATGGTCGGTAGACACATTTTTTTGCACAACATGCACAAAGGGAGTTTACTTTCGATATGCTTTCCTCCCACAAAAGACCGAGTTCTATGGAAAAGGCTGTTTTCAAGACCAGGAAAAATAACGTATTTGACGTTGATAAGATGTTCAAATCGAAAATAATCTCTGTTTCAATTCAGGAGCAAAGTAAAGCTTCATCAACCGTGCGCGTCTGATTGACTTCTTTAGAAGGCTTCTCGCTGACCGCCATTTTTAAACTAGCGACGCGACTATGCTTACCGCATTAAAAATAATACTTTTAAACTTATTTTATCGTATATATGTATGCATGTTTACTTGCTGATGATTTTAATTTACTCACTGGAATAAACTTGTAACTTGTATGCTTGAAATTTTCAATGTTATGCACAAAAAATGTCTTGCACCTTATCCGGGCGGTGTACGAGGACTGGTTCCCTCACATCGAAAAATAGCTTTCGAAAAACACTTCTACAAAAATGTCTCCATCCTAAGGACAAATATTGTTGCCATGCATAAACTATATGGCATTAGTACTTTCGTTTCGTACCTGCAAACCATTGTTACTCTTTTGACGAACTACTTAGTCTGCAGAAATTGCGAAAAGCTGCTGGACTACTAATCCAGTTAAAGAGCTTAGCTTACATCACTGATACACAACAATCTAGACCATGTATACTGTACACGCAACTGTCACGCCTACACACGCACTAATCCAGTTAAAGAGCTTAACTAACATCATACACAACAATCTAGACTATGTATACTGTACACGCAACTGTCACGCCTACACACGCACTAATCCAGTTAAAGAGCTTAACTAACATCATACACAACAATCTAGACTATGTATACTGTACACGCAACTGTCACGCCTACAAACGCACTAATCCAGTTAAAGAGCTTAACTAACATCATACACAACAATCTAGACTATGTATACTGTACACGCAACTGTCACGCCTACACACGCACTAATCCAGTTAAAGAGCTTAACTAACATCATACACAACAATCTAGACTATGTATACTGTACACGCAACTGTCACGCCTACACACGCACTAATCCAGTTAAAGAGCTTAACTAACATCATACACAACAAGCTAGACTATGTATACTGTACACGCAACTGTCACGCCTACACACGCACTAATCCAGTTAAAGAGCTTAACTAACATCATACACAACAATCTAGACTATGTATACTGTACACGCAACTGTTACGCCTACACACGCACTAATCCAGTTAAAGAGCTTAACTAACATCATACACAACAATCTAGACTATGTATACTGTACACGCAACTGTCACGCCTACAAACGCACTAATCCAGTTAAAGAGCTTAACTAACATCATACACAACAATCTAGACTATGTATACTGTACACGCAACTGTCACGCCTACACACGCACTAACTAACATCATACACAACAATCTAGACTATGTATACTGTACACGCAACTGTCACGCCTACACACGCACTAATCCAGTTAAAGAGCTTAACTAACATCATAGACAACAAGCTAGACTATGTATACTGTACACGCAACTGTCACGCCTACACACGCACTAATCCAGTTAAAGAGCTTAACTAACATCATACACAACAATCTAGACTATGTATACTGTACACGCAACTGTTACGCCTACACACGCACTAATCCAGTTAAAGAGCTTAACTAACATCATACACAACAATCTAGACTATGCACGCAACTGTCACTCCTACACACGCACTAATCCAGTTAAAGAGCTTAACTAACATCATACACAACAATCTAGACTATGTATACTGTACACGCAACTGTCACGCCTACACACGCATTAATCCAGTTAAAGAGCTTAACTAACATCATACACAACAATCTAGACTATGTATACTGTACACGCAACTGTCACGCCTACACACGCACTAATCCAGTTAAAGAGCTTAACTAACATCATACACAACAATCTAGACTATGTATACTGTACACGCAACTGTCACTCCTACACACGCACTAATCCAGTTAAAGAGCTTAACTAACATCATACACAACAATCTAGACTATGTATACTGTACACGCAACTGTCACGCCTACACACGCATTAATCCAGTTAAAGAGCGTAACTAACATCATACACAACAATCTAGACTATGTATACTGTACACGCAACTGTCACGCCTACACACGCACTAATCCAGTTAAAGAGCTTAACTAACATCATACACAACAATCTAGACTATGTATACTGTACACGCAACTGTCACTCCTACACACGCACTAATCCAGTTAAAGAGCTTAACTAACATCATACACAACAATCTAGACTATGTATACTGTACACGCAACTGTCACGCCTACACACGCACTAATCCAGTTAAAGAGCTTAACTAACATCATACACAACAATCTAGACTATGTATACTGTACACGCAACTGTCACGCCTACACACGCACTAATCCAGTTAAAGAGCTTAACTAACATCATACACAACAATCTAGACTATGTATACTGTACACGCAACTGTCACGCCTACACACGCACTAATCCAGTTAAAGAGCTTAACTAACATCATACACAACAAGCTAGACTATGTATACTGTACACGCAACTGTCACGCCTACACACGCACTAATCCAGTTAAAGAGCTTAACTGACATCATACACAACAATCTAGACTATGTATACTGTACACGCAACTGTCACTCCTACACACGCACTAATCCAGTTAAAGAGCGTAACTAACATCATACACAACAATCTAGACTATGTATACTGTACACGCAACTGTCACTCCTACACACGCACTAATCCAGTTAAAGAGCGTAACTAACATCATACACAACAATCTAGACTATGTATACTGTACACGCAACTGTCACGCCTACACTACACGCACTAATCCAGTTAAAGAGCTTAACTAACATCATACACTACAATCTAGACTATGTATACTGTACAGGCAACTGTCACGCCTACACACGCATTAATCCAGTTAAAGAGCTTAACTAATATCATACACAACAATCTAGACTATGTATACTGTACACGCAACTGTCACTCCTACATACGCACTAATCTAGTTAAAGAGCGTAACTAACATCATACACAACAATCTAGACTATGTATACTGTACACGCAACTGTCACTCCTACACACGCACTAATCCACTTAAAGAGCGTAACTAACATCATACACAACAATCTAGACTATGTATACTGTACACGCAACTGTCACGCCTACACACGCACTAATCCAGTTAAAGAGCTTAACTAACATCATACACAACAATCTAGACTATGTATACTGTACACGCAACTGTCACGCCTACACACGCATTAATCCAGTTAAAGAGCGTAACTAACATCATACACAACAATCTAGACTATGTATACTGTACACGCAACTGTCACGCCTACACACGCACTAATCCAGTTAAAGAGCGTAACTAACATCATACACAACAATCTAGACTATGTATACTGTACACGCAACTGTCACTCCTACACACGCACTAATCCAGTTAAAGAGCGTAACTAACATCATACACAACAATCTAGACTATGTATTCTGTACACGCAACTGTCACGCCTACACACGCACTAATCCAGTTAAAGAGCTTAACTAACATCATACACAACAATCTAGACTATGTATACTGTACACGCAACTGTCACGCCTACACACGCACTAATCCAGTTAAAGAGCGTAACTAACATCATACACAACAATCTAGACTATGTATACTGTACACGCAACTGTCACGCCTACACACGCACTAATCCAGTTAAAGAGCGCAACTAACATCATACACAACAATCTAGACTATGTATACTGTACACGCAACTGTCACGCCTACACACGCACTAATCCAGTTAAAGAGCGTAACTAACATCATACACAACAATCTAGACTATGTATACTGTACACGCAACTGTCACGCCTACACACGCACTAATCCAGTTAAAGAGCTTAACTAACATCATACACAACAATCTAGACTATGTATACTGTACACGCAACTGTCACGCCTACACGCGCACTAATCCAGTTAAAGAGCTTAGCTTACATCATACACAACACTCTAGACTACGTATACTGTACACGCAACTGTCACTCCTACACACGCACTAACCCAGTTAAAGAGCGTAACTAACATCATACACAACAATCTAGACTATGTATACTGTACACGCAACTGTCACGCCTACACACGCACTAATCCAGTTAAAGAGCGTAACTAACATCATACACAACAATCTAGACTATGTATACTGTACACGCAACTGTCACGCCTACACACGCACTAATCCAGTTAAAGAGCTTAACTAACATCATACACAACAATCTAGACTATGTATACTGTACACGCAACTGTCACGCCTACACGCGCACTAATCCAGTTAAAGAGCTTAGCTTACATCATACACAACACTCTAGACTACGTATACTGTACACGCAACTGTCACTCCTACACACGCACTAACCCAGTTAAAGAGCGTAACTAACATCATACACAACAATCTAGACTATGTATACTGTACACGCAACTGTCACGCCTACACACGCACTAATCCAGTTAAAGAGCGTAACTAACATCATACACAACAATCTAGACTATGTATACTGTACACGCAACTGTCACGCCTACACACGCACTAATCCAGTTAAAGAGCTTAATTAACATCATACACAACAATCTAGACTATGTATACTGTACACGCAACTGTCACGCCTACACGCGCACTAATCCAGTTAAAGAGCGTAACTAACATCATACACAACAATCTAGACTATGTATACTGTACACGCAACTGTCACGCCTACACGCGCACTAATCCACCCAAGCGAAATGTAAGGAAAAAAGATGAAAAATCAAATAAACACACAAAACTTTCATATTACATTAAACTTTTGTTTAACCCTTTTAACCCCAAGGTCCCATTTCTCAAATTTTGGAGGTGTTGCCTAACGACTATGTACCAGTTGCAGGGGATAAATTGACCATGATAATTCAAGGGTAGTGCCAGATTAGCTTGGCGCCTGAAGGCGCCAAGTTAATCTGGCACTACCCTTGAATTATCACGGTCAATCCATTTCCTACTGTAGGGACTCGGGGCTAAATGGGTTAATTAGACAACATACATGAAGACGTTACTCTTTTCTTTTTTTTTTTTTTACATCTTTGACAATGAAGAAATTGATTTTTTTGCTTAACTCTCTCAATGCCGGAACACAGCGAACACAATCACTGAAATACAAGAGACATAGATCCTCATGAGCGCCCACAAGTGCGGGGGGCTCATGAGGATCTATGCGTCTTGCTGGCGCCACTCAGATCATGGTTCCTCACACCGAACGGCTTGCAGACTTTCCGTTTGCAACACAACCAGATTTCATGTCTATCGGCAGAGAAAGGTTTAACCTATTCAACCCCACAAATGTTGGTGGTCAGCTAACGACTACGTACCAGCTGCAGAAGATGGATCGACCGTGATAATTCAAAGTTAGTGCCAGATTAGCGTAGTGCCTGATAGCCCCACGCTGATCTGTCACTACCCTTAAATTATCATGGTCGATCCATTTCTGACTGTAGTGCCTCGGAGCTAAATGGGTTAACTCATTCAGCCCCGACACACCACAGCAAGACATGGATCTAGCGTGATAGTTCAGGGGTGGTGCCAGAATAGCTGTGCGCCCATAGGCGCCAAGCTATTCTGGCACCACTCCTGAATTATCATGCTAGATCTGTTTCTAGAGAGGACAACTTCAGAGGACAACTTCAAAATTTGGGGATTTCGATCCTGGGGAAACTCCTACGACACTACGGTGTACCCATAAAGCTCATCCGCCTGATCAAGAGCAGCTACGATGGCGTGACATGTCGCGTGATCCACGAAGGGCAGTTCACCAGGGAGCTCCAGGTCAGAACCGGTGTCTGCTGTCTCCGTTCCTCTTCCTACTGGCCATAGACTGGGTCATGAAGAGGACCACATAGCACAGACGAAGTGGAATACAGTGGACACTGTGGACACAACTTGACGACCTCGATTTTGCAGACGACTTGGCATTATTGTCCCACACTCATCAACAAATGCAGGACAAGACCACAAGGCTTGCTGACATCTCGTCCCAAGTGGGCCTCACCATCCACAAACAGAAAACAAAGACAATGAGGCTGAACGCAACCAGGGAAGAACCAGTCTTGCTTCCCCCGTTGGAGGAGGTGGAGTCCTTCACCTATCTCGGGAGCATCATAGACAAAAAAGGCGGCACTGATGCAGATGTCAGAGCACGAATCGGTAAAGCCAGAGCAGCCTTTCTCCAGTTGAAAAAAAGTGTGGAGTTCCAGAGAGCTGTCACAACACACCAAAGTCCGGATTTTCAACTCCAATGTAAAAGCAGTTCTCCTATATGGAGCAGAGACTTGGAGGTTGACAAAAACCACAGTCAACAGAGTACAGATCTTCATAAACAGTTGCCTTAGAAGAATTTTGATAATCCACTGGCCAGAGAAGATCAGCAACGTCAGACTCTGGGAGAGAACAGAGCAGAAAACAGCAGAGAATGAAATTGGGCGAAGAAGATGGGGATGGATTGGTCACAGTCTGAGAAAGCCAGCTTCCAGTATCACTAGGCAGGCATTGTCATGGAACCACCAGGGAAAGAGGAAAAGAGGTAGGCCGAGACACTCCTGGCGTCGAGACCTCCAAGCAGACATCGAGAGACTGGGAACCACCTGGAGTAAAATCGAAGGAGAAGCACAGGACAGGAGTCGCTGGAGGTCTCTCGTCGACGGCCTATACCCGGGTAGGGGTGACAGGCGTAAGTAAGTAAGATCCTAGGGTAGAATGTGTTAAGATGGAGTTGCACTCTGAGTAATTTTGTCGCCGAGGGGAATATTGAATTACGTTAACCGTTGTTAATGTCACAACCAACTAAAAACTCGATTAAAAACCTAATTTACATGTAAAAATTATAAAACGTGGAATAGATCCATTGTGTGTGTTTTAGAGTCTTTACCACGTCAGACAGATACACAGTGATAAAGAAACTTTACTTACTTACGCCTGTCACCCCTACCCGGGTATAGGCCGTCGACGAGAGACCTCTAGCGACTCCTGTCCTGTGCTTCTCCTTCGATATTACTCCAGATGGTTCCCAGTATCTTGATGTCTGCTTCGAGATCTCGACGCCAGGTGTTTCTCGGCCTGCCTCTTTTCCTCTTTCCCTGGGGGTTCCATGACAATGCCTGCCTAGTGATACTGGAAACTGGCTTCCTCAGACTGTGACCAATCCATCCCCATCTTCTTCGTCCAATTTCATTCTCTGCTGTTTTCTGCTCTGTTCTCTAGCAGAGTCTGACGTTGCTGATCTTCTCTGGCCAGTGGATTATCAAAATTCTTCTAAGGCAACTGTTTATGAAGATCTGTACTCTGTTGACTGTGGTTTTTGTCAACCTCCAAGTCTCTGCTCCATATAGGAGAACTGCTTTTACGTTTGAGTTGAAAATCCGGACTTTGGTGTGTTGTGACAGCTCTCTGGAACTCCACACTTTTTTCAGCTGGAGAAAGGCTGCTCTGGCTTTACCGATTCGTGCTCTGACATCTGCATCAGTGCCACCTTTCTTGTCGATGATGCTCCCGAGATAGGTGAAGGACTCCACCTCCTCCAACGGGGTGCCAGCAAGCAAGAGTGGTTCTTCCCTGGTTGCGTTCAACCTCATTGTCTTTGTTTTCTGTTTGTGGATGGTGAGGCCCACTTGGAACGAGATGTCAGCAAGCCTTGTGGTCTTGTCCTGCATTTTTTGATGAGCGTGGGACAGTAAATCCAAGTCGTCTGCAAAATCGAGGTCGTCAAGCTGTGTCCACAGTGTCCACTGTATTCCGCTTCTTCTCTGCTCTGTGGTCCTCTTCATGTCCCAGACTATGGCCAGTAGGAAGAGGAACGAAGACAGCAAACACCCCTGCCTGACGCCGGTTCTGACCTGGAGCTCCCTGGTGAACTGCCCTTCATGGATCACGCGACATGTCATGCCATCGTAGCTGCTCTTAATCAGGCAGACGAGTTTTGTGGGTACATCGTAGTGTCGTAGGCACAAAGTCTCTCGGTCCACGCTGTCAAATGCTTTCTCGTAATCCACAAAGTTGACGTACAGCGGGGACCTCCACTCCAGAGACTGCTCGACGATGATGCGGAGAGTGACAGTCTGGTCTGTACATGATCGGTTTTTCCTGAATCCTGCTTGCTGGTCTCTCATATGGGGTCGACGGAGCTCTTCATTCTCTCCAGGATGATCCTGTTGAAGACCTTTCCTGGTACTGACAGCAAGGTGATTCCTCTGTAGTTGGAACACTTGCTGAGGTCGCCTTTCTTGGGAAGCTTAGGTACCCCTCCTTCCAGTCAGCCGGCATCACCTCCTCTTCCCAGATCTTTCCAAACAGTGGGTACAGCATCTCTACTGTTGTTTCTAGGTCTGCTTTCAGAGCCTCCGCTGGGATGCCATCTGGCCTTGCTGCTTTGCCGTTCTTCAAAAATGCCACTGCTCTTCTGATCTCTTCCCGACTGGGTCTGTCACAGCTGATGGGTAGGTCAGTCTCTGCTTGCTGGATGTCTGGGGGGTCGGGTGGGGTGGGTCTGTTCAGTAACTCTTCAAAATACTCGGCCCATCTGTCGATTTGGTCTGCAATAGGCTTGCCTTCTTTGTCTTTTACTGGTCTTTCTGTATGCCATACTTGCCAGACAATCTTCTGGTAATGTCGTAGAGCTGTTTCATTCTGCCGCTGCCTGCTGCCTTTTCTGCGTCTGCTGCTAGGCCGTCTATGTAGGTTCTCTTGTCTGCCCTGACTCCTCTTCACCTCGCGGTTGGCTTCCGAGTATTCCTCATGTGCCCTTGCTTTGGCTGCTCTCGTGCGACTTTTGTTAACAGCTGCTTTCTTCTGCTTCCTCACTTCTATCTTCTTCAATGTCTGTGCCGACAGCCAGTCCTTGTGATGGTGTTTCTTGAACCCTACAGTGTCTTTGCAGGTTGAGTTCAGTGCCTCTCTAACTTCCTTCCACTGCTGCTCTGTGGTGACCGCCTCCTCTTCATCTACTAGCTCCTGTAGCACTTGAAATCGGTTGGACAGCACCAGTTTGAACTCTTCTCTCACTCTAGTCTCTCTCAGGAGGCCTACATTATAGCGCTGTCTTTTTGTTGTCCCTGCGCTGCTTTTCTTTAACATGAGCTTTATTCTTAAGATAAGCAGATGATGGTCTGAGGCGACATCTGCTCCCCTCCTCACTCGAACATCTTGAAGGGATCTTCTAAATTTCTTGCTAACGCAAATAATTATGGTCTATTTGGTTCTCTGTAGTATGGTCAGATGAGACCCACGTTGCTTTGTGTATTCTTCTGTATGGGAAGATGCTGCCTCCAATGACAAGTCTGTTTAGAGCACAAAAGTCTACGAACCTCTCCCCGTTCTCACTCATCTCCCCTAGTCCCTGTCTCCCCATCAGCTCTTCATATCCGGTTTTGTCCTCCCCTATTTTGGCATTAAAATCGCCCATGATGATTGTGATGTCTCGCTCCGCACATTTGTCCACAGCACTCTGGAGTCGGTCGTAGAACTCTTGTTTCTCTTCCTGGTCACTGTCATTAGTGGGCGCATAACACTGGATGACGTTCAGCTTGATCTTTTTTCTGGTTCTAAAGGCTGCTGTGATAATTTTTGGCCCAAGAGTTTCCAGCCCATCAGCGCTCTCTGTGCCACTGGTGACAGCATGAATGCTACACTTTCTGTAGGGGGGGGGGGGGGGCATTCTCCTCTTCATGACCTGAATACAGAATCATCTCCCCACTTAACAGACTTTTCTGGCCAGACTGCGTCCATCTGGCTTCACTGATACCTAGCAGGGAAAGGTTGTACTTTTGCTTTTCCGCTGCTATCTGGGCGGACTTCCCGCTCTGGTACATGGTCTTGCCATTCCATGTGCCCATGATTGTGTCCCTGGATAGAGAGAGGCGGCTCGGTCCTGTGGCTTCCGAAGACTTCTGGCTTTCACCACACGACGTCATAAATCTTCTGATAGAAGAACCTTCCTCCTCCAGGAAAGAAATTGCTGTTAGTCTATTCGTCGGCGTTTTTTGTAGCTACTTCTTTATTTGCAGGGTGGGCAAGCTACCTCTACCACCAACCCCCTTACTAGGAGGACCATTGATTTTCTGTCGGGGTCTCCTTACCTTAGACCATGTTCACGGCACCTTATTTCATTCGGTGCACCCCTCTCGCGAGGGACCCCCTATCCACCACCCAGGTGACGCGCCTCAACGCCATATGGTCCCAGCGCGAGGAGTGATAAAGAAAAGATGAAGAAAATTCAACTCGCAAAAATGTTACGATTACCTAGTATATGTTATCTATCTTTGTTTCTTCTTTTTTAAATTATTATTATTATTTCATGGCTTACATTTTTTAGATCCACAGCAATTATAAAACGTGCATTTTGCCTTTTTTTTAAATCATTCAGTGCGACGCACGTATTTCCCAAATTTTGGAGGCGTCATCTAACGACTATGCACCTGTTGCAGGAGATGGATCGACCATGATAATTCAAGGGTAGTGCCAGATTAGCTTGGCACCTGTCGGCACCAAGCTAATCTGGCACTACCCTTGAATTATCATGGTCGACGCATCTCCTGCTGTAGTGCGTCAGGGCTGAATGGGTTAAAGAAATCTGTTGTAATATTATATCACTGTTCCCGCGTTTTTTCGCCGTAAAATAAAACATCACCAGTGGACAGATGGTGTAATATAATAAAGCAACGCTGACAATGTGACATTCGTTGCAAAACACGTGGACACTCCAGACATATCCTACGCGTCCTTTTTAGCTAATACAAGGCTTGTCACAAAACTCGTCTAGGTACCGCGCGTGAGCTGTGTGACAATCGTTACATTGTCACAAATCTCGTTACAACAGACTGACTCCACAGAAAAGCGTAGAAGAATACAGAAACTGAAGTATCTACCAGCGAGCTTTACTAATGGCGTTTCATCTCAGCGGCCGTGTTTGCATGTATGTAGCACGTACTGACTGGCCCGCCGACCTTCGCTGTTGACAGATATTTCCCATCAAGCGGCGTGCATGCCAGTAAACATGACTGTGTGTAGGGGGGTGCTGGTTTTATTTCATTATAATGACTCATGGATGGCATAATGGCACTTATATGTGATAAATAGTGTTGACGGACTTTGTCGGAGCGGTGCCCTCTGAACACCGGCGCTGCACTATAGCGACGGGCCTCCAGGTGCAGCTTTGACCGTTGTTTTACGTTGCCTGGATCGGAGATCATAAACTGTATTTTGTTTCTGTTGTTAACTTGTATTTTCATGTACTAGATTTAGTCAAGTAGTAAATTTATAAAAGAACATATAATAGTGTGTTCAGGAGACATATGGCTGTCTTAGCATTCTGTTTTTGTCACGGAGGTTCGGGTCAGGATGAGGCCACTGGCGCCGACCATTAGATGCCTTGGCGACCGGCTTCACCCGTCCCGAGTCATTGTCCATTTTGGAGGCTCTATTATTGTAATTTGTCGAATGAGCGAGTGTGTGAATGTGAGCAGCACCTGAGGTGGCAAGCCAAATTTAGCTATATAGCAACAATACAGTTATCTTGAATGCTCACTGGTGTATCACACATCGGCATAAAATGAAAAAAAAAAATTCTCTCCAGAACTTGTCATTAGAAATGTCAAGACTGAATCAATTCATTGAATGTGTGAACCTAGTGCATTTTCTTGCCTTTTGACCTGTTGATACCCTATATTCTAGCTGCTTAACATTTTCACCGCCGAAAAATAGTGAAGCCGATCCAAGTGCAAGAGACACAGATCTGCATGGGCCCCCGCAACTGCGGGAGCTCATAATAATCTATACCTCTTTGTATGCATGTCCCTTGGACAACCGTTAGTATATTACGCGTAGAATTAACCAAGATTTCAAGAGACATAGATCCTCATGAGCCCCGCGGGGGCTCATGATGACCTAAGCCTCCATCAGCCTTCGTATCTATGTTCCTTGGACAGCTTAGCATACTACGCGCTGGATTTTAAACAAGATTACAGAAAGGCAATCTGCGTCCACCGGCTGTGAAGGGCTTAGTTTTCTGAGCGCCGTCATTCCATTCAGACATGCAACGAACGGCGATCGTGACCTTTCGAGAACGTAAAAATAATCTCCCTTGCCATTGTTTTTGAACGCCAGGGCACGAGAGACCGAAAAACTCTCGTACGTCATGCACTTGGCCCGTAGAACTCGATTTAATAACTCACGACACCCCGCATCAATAGCTGCGTACGTGTCGTACAGCGTTGCCGCAATGCTGTTGGACACTTCCGCAGCTACTGATGCGGGGCGATTTGGACGAGTTAATTCCGAAAGCATGAGTAAAAAGTTTTTTTGGGTGGCGGACCCATCACTTGTCGAGAAGGATGCGGGGAAATTCTTTTTAGAATACATTCATTGGTCAAAATAAAAAGATCATGCTTTCCAGACTCTCGAAATACGCACCCCCTCCCCCCCCCCCTTCCCCCCTTCCCCATACCCCCTCCCCACTACTCTCCCCCGCACCCTCAATCTCATATCTGCCACCGGAAAACTGTTCCCATTTTTTTTATCAAGTTATCCGTGGGATTTTTTTTTTAAAAAGTAGTGTAAAGCTTTTTTCTTACATCGACCCAAAAAATAACAGCCTCCACTATCAAGCGAACCGCTCAGACTAATTTGTTCCTCTTGCTCATAATAATCTGAGAAAGTAAGACTGAACATAAAAGGAGAGAATAACTCTTTTCTGACTGTCGGCAGAGCCTTGGAGCCAGAACTACCTTGTTACACGGAAGTCGCAGGTGGTAATAAACTTATTATCATGTTGGCTCATACATCTGTCTAGAACAGCAAGTAAGCAAAAAGTTCTCAGGCCGACTTCGGCGAGAGTTGTGCAGACCGTATCACTTATAAATCCGACTCAACACGAGGTAAGTTGAATTGGCACGCGATGCATGCGAGTGAGATTAGGATTACAGACGTCAAAATGAAAATTCTCTCCCCTGATGACAAAGTAATGGTAACAGGTGCGGATGTTTTATTTTAAAACATTTACATTTACGTAAAAAAAAATGAAGTACTTATGCATGCTGCGGGGGGGGGGGGGGGGGAGTGGAGTTCATGAGGATGAGGATCTCTTGAAGATATCCTGCGTTCGCTGTGCGTGTAACATAATTTCAACGCATCAAGGATGTTCTTACATTGATTTTTTTTTTTTCTATTTAATCACGGAAGTACATAAATAGACTATGACAACGCGAGACACAGATCTTGCGGTAGGGGCACGTGAGGAGCTGTGCCTCCTGCAGGTCTCTTGCGTTCGCTGTCGAAACTCGGCTGACTTTGATCAGATCAAAAAGGTGTTTGTCACATTGCCATGTGCATCTCATACATCAGCAGTGCAGTGTTGCGTCTGGTGCAATATGAGTTAATAGGATTGTTTAGGCTGTAATGCTGCGAGACACCACGCCTTGCACAACGAGTAAGAAATACCCACACTTTGGATATAACTGCCACCTCCCTCACGATCAGAAGGGTGAATGTCAAAGGCAAGTCTGAAAAAAATCTTCTGCGTACCAAATCCGCGTTTACCCTTGATTAACTCATTCAA
This sequence comes from Semisulcospira habei, assembly GCA_036245525.1. NCBI lineage: Eukaryota > Metazoa > Mollusca > Gastropoda > Semisulcospiridae > Semisulcospira > Semisulcospira habei. The sequence continues at coordinate 32,347,903 of BTPG01000006.1, forward strand.
GACGAACTGCATCTGGATACGCGGCTTAAGCCGTGTATTCAGATGCACGTCTCGAATGAGTTAAACGACTTGCTCCGAAGCGAAGTTCAGCTCTTTTACTATGACTGTGAAGGAAGACCACGTGATCGCGGTCTTATTTATGGCCTGGCCTAGCTTTTTTAAGTCCTTTCTATTTATAGAAGGGACTTTTTAGGACGGATCGCGGTGGGGCGAATTTAATAGCATGTCCATGATGTCAAAGGCGGGCAGGCTAAACCTCTAACAATTGAAGTAACAAGATAAAAATTACGTCATGTCTAGCGCCGTATGTGAGTATGTATGTGCGTATGTATGTATGTATGTATGTATGTATGTATGTATGTATGTGCGTATGTATGTAAACAAGAGAATCTCCGATATTTATGTACACACAAGCTTGAAACTTGGCGAAATTCTTTCTTAAGTGGGTGGCTAAGAGAGCATCCGAGCATATTGTAATTGAATGTCTCATTCAAGGCATAAACAACCGTTTATAGAAAGTCGGTTGACCCACATTAGAGTCCGTAATTTTTGTCATATTTACATGAACGTTTCCATATATACTAATGGTCAAAACTTAAGGGCCACTTTTTATCGCAGACGCATCGACAACACCACACAAATAATGTAACAATACTTGGAGTCAGTACTTTGCTAATTTATTCAGTAACAACTTCATTTAAGTTTTGAGTAAATCAAGTTATTTTAACAACAGCAGTACGTTAGAATGTTCACCCACCCCTCATTTGAAGTCACACAAGACTGGTCCAGTCAGTAGCGAATGTACCCACCGTTTGCACCCAAGCATTCAATGCAGCGTTGACGCATGGAGTTCACCAGGGTTAGGAGAACATGTTGTGGGATCGCTTCCCACTCTTGATGCAGGAACTGAGTCAGCTGGGGGACGCCTTGAGGAGGGGGTGGTTGCTGACCACACGTTGCCCCAGCACGTCCCAGAGGTGCTCGATGGGAGTCAGATCAGGTGAACGAGCTGGCCACTCCATCCTCATGATGCCCCGTTGCTCAAGGTACTCATCCACCACACGGGCGCGATGAGGTAGAGCGTTGTCGTCCTGCAGAACAACGTTGTCGCCTTTGGCTTGGAGAGCTGGCTGGATGATAGCGCAGTCCAGTCAGGGTGCCTCGGATGACGTGGAGGGGGGTCCTGCTTTCCCTGCTAAAGCCTGCCCAGACCATGGCTGAGCCTCCTCCGTAACGTTCCACCTCTTAAACGCATCCATCCGTGAATCGCTCGCCCTGGCGTCTCCAGACCCTCACCCTGCCGTCGTTGAAGGACACAGTGAACCGTGACTCATCAGTAAACAGAACCTGAGTCCACTGGAGTCTGTTCCACTTCACATGTTGACGACACCAGGCAACCCGGGCTCTGCGATGAGCTGGAGCGAGGGGTATTCTCACTGCTGCTCTGCATGAAGCCAGGCCAATTTCGCACAGACGTCGGCAGACTGTGCTTCTGCTGACGTTAATGTTTGCAGATTGTATCAGTTGACGTCGCAGAGTGGTTGACGTGACAGTTCGGTCGCGCAGAGCCGCCACACAGATGTATCTGCCCTCCCTTCTGCTGGTACAGCGAGGGCGTCCTGAGCAGGGCCGTCGTTCTGCCCTTCCAGTTTACGGGAATCGTGCCAGCAGCCTCTGGATCACTGAATGGGACACCCCAAGACGTCTCCCAACTTCTCGTCCGGAAATTCCATCATGCAGCTATGCTAGCGCCCGGCCTTGATCAACTGGCGTTAGGCTTTGTCGTGGTGGCATGGTTAGGAAATTGACAATTATGCCCCTACTGTACCGGTATTTGTAGCAAAACAGAAGTGCTCAGTGTTCATGACTGACCCCTTTGGCACGTGCATCACGACTTTACCGAGTTTTTCCACCTGCCTGTCTTTGCTACACTTGCCAATATCGCACAGCTTTTCACAAAAACTGGCAATGGTTCACGTGCATTTGACACGTTTGTGGAAGATGATGAATTGTTGTCTATTGTTCCCTGTACAGTGGACTGTCTAAGGTCAACTTTTAACCCATTTGGATCGAAAGAACATTGTATTTTATTAGCATACTTGCGACGATAAACAATGACACAAAAAAGTGGGGTGGCCCTTAAGTTTTGACCATTAGTATATAGCTAGTTTGGAGAAAGACACTGGATGAGTTCGTTAGCCAGTTTTGTATCCTTTCAACTTCTTTAGTAAAAATTAATTCTTTTCAAAAAAGAATTAAAACACTAAAAAAAAAAACTTTACTTCTTGAGAAAGTCAGACAGTGGCGGTGACGTAAAAGAGGCAACTCCGTCACCATGCAGACTCTGACATAATACTTTAAATATGACGTCATTCTCTCGCGCGTGCGGCTCTCTCGAGGCTCTCTCTCACACAAACATCTGCTCATCTCCAAGAGGAATATATCCTGTTTATGCCCTCCAGGCGCATCAGGATCTATGCCTCTTGGAGGTTTGGAGCGCGCACGCACGCATGCACTAACACGCACACACACATCGACGCGCTTTCAGAAGAGCATGCAGGTGACCCGTGTACTTAGTATATCATGTAGCTAGGTCTTTAGTCAACCTGCTTTCACACAAATCATAGCAAGACTGAAATTGTACCATGAAGTTCTAGTTTTATCACCATTTTCTCAAGCCTATGAAGTGAAAGTGAAACTCATATCACGTAAAATATAAAATTACGTAAAAAATAAAACTTACGTCATGACAAATGACTTTTGACAAATCAATGACGCGTATGTCCTGCGCCCCTTATAGAACTCACTGACGCATTGGCAGATCTGCGAGACTTTTTCAATAGGAGATAATTCAACATCAGAATCAGGTCAAAGCCAAAAGGTAAAGACCATTGACAGCGAAGACAGCTCTCATATAGAAGGGACTTTGTGGGTTATGGTTCATCCCATCTGGTTTGTTGGGTTTTTTTCCGAGAGAGAGAAAGGTCGAGGCTGTTAGCACGGCGTGGTATGGCTTTTCACCAGTGCTTCTAGGCTCCACAGGCGTAAGTTGGAGATCGGCAGCGCTCCTTGGTCACACATTGTGCAGTCGTTTACTCGAAATTTTCGAAGTAGTGCGCAAGCGCAGCGCATGCACGAAATCATTTTGGCAGCGAAGCTCTACAGCGGTCTATTGCTAGACTTCGCAGATATAACGGGCTGTCAATATTGTCTTGCCTGAACTAATACTTTTCTACCCTTCTTTTCACAACTCATGTGAGTAGGCACACGTGACCGAGGTTTTCTAATGCATCGCGCGCAAATGGGGAACTCTCCTGCGTAGCAAACGCGAAAAGAGCAGAAAGCCTTTCATTTTTCGACACTCAAACTTCATAATTTAATTTAGGCCTTATATTAAGACGTACTAAGATTATATAAGGAGATTTGAGAACAAGTAACCCTTTCTTGTTTGAAGCAGCTCCCTGCAACTCCTTGACTGTCGAGGATACAAGAGGCATCATTGTTCGCGTGGGCTCATGAGGATCTATGCCTCTTGAAGAGGCCAATTTGTATCGACAGTTGTGACTTTTGGTCGATAAACGAACAAAGATTTCAGGAACAAACTATTGCATGCGCCCAGTGGCAGATTTGTGGGCGGTCCGTGGCGCAGTGGTTAAGGCGCCTGCCACCAATGCTAAAGGTGCGAGGTTCGATTCCGGGTTCCGGCGTCGGATTTTTCTCCTCTAGTAAGTGTCACCGTTAATTCGGGCGGACCGTCGGGGGTTCTTTCTCCGGGTACTCTGGCTCTTCCTCCCCCTCCACTTTGGTATCAGTTTCAGCCAACTTAATAAAATTTCAAATACAAAACGATTTCCAAATACCGTGTAGCTCGCTTGAGCTTGCCCTTAGCACCACGTGAATGTTCTGTGTTTACGTACAGTGTGTGAGTGAATGCGTGTGATTCACGTGAGCGTGCTTGTTGGGTTCAGTTCGCGGCTACATTCTGCGCATTGAGTTATATTATAAATATGAGAAATGCGCCATATAAATGCCATGCATTATTATTATTATTATTAAATACAAGTTCATTGTCATTGTCATTGAGTGGGTCATTGAACCCTTGCACACAAGAACTAATTATAGCTGATGCAAAAGCCAGCGTCATTTGGTTGCACGCAATAGAATCAGTCAGAATAAGGAATAATACGATTATGCAGGATGATGCATGATGATAGACTCACAGCTTGCGCAACATATCAGTTCACATTCTGACAGCATGTGACAAAAGCCATTGTTTTCATCCCTACGTCACAAGACCAATCCCTTTAGCGCAAACTGTATCACATGACCGGGCTACAAAAACCCTTGTGGCTACAAAAACCCTTGTAGCGACAAATGGCTGACTTCTTGTAGCGCTCTTTGTGACGCATCTCGGATGCGAGTTTTGTTCTATACAAGATCACCAAAACATTCTAAATAAAACGTTACTTAGTGTTGTTCGAAACAACAAGCACACTCAGTATTGGAGACGGCAACGCCATGAAATATTTTAAATTATGTCATAAGTCTATTATGAATAATTGTATATTCCTTTGCCGTCAGTCATGTCTGGCGTGATTCAGGTCGGAAGATGTCTTCTTGATTTCTTTTACGAAAATAGTGAAGGAATTAAAACAAATACGTTATTGGTAGCAGGGACTTGATGCACGGACCCTTGTAGACCTTCGGGAGGTCAAAGGAACTATTGTACTCCTCAGGCCTTCGGCCTTCGGAGTACAATGGTTCCTTTGACCTTCCTCGGGCCTGCACGGGTCCCTGTAGCAAACCCCTGCTACCAATAACTTATAGAATGGACCATTTTTTGAGAAAAGCGAGATAAATCTCGCTTATCTCAAAAATGGACATACTGGCTTTTGCCACAGTACGGCAGAAGTTTTACGTAGACACTGATGAGGTCGACAGTAAGTAGGAAATAATGGGCGGGGAAGGGGGAGGAGGAAAGATGAACATTATTTTGTGAAGTGAAATTAAAATTTACTAATTGTACCTGAACTCTAACTGAACCCCAACAGTCCCTGTCTTCGCCACAGATAAACGAAAGCCGCCGTGGCCAATTAATAATTTTAACCCATTCAGCCCTGACGCAAGCGCCAAGCTAATCTGGCACTACCCTTGAATTATCATGGTCGATCCATCTCCTGCAACAGGTGCATAGTCGTTAGATGACGCCTCCAAAATTTGGGAAATACGTGCGTCGGGCTGAATGAGTTAATAATTTTAACATTTGCAATGAGTTTTGTCCCCTCGGAAATAGGTAGAGTTGGGGTTATTTGGAGGTCAGCTTTCCAAAGTCAAATTCATAGAATGTTACGCGATCTTTAAAGCTATCTTATGCAGTGATGAAAGGTTATATGTTCGCAATATCTCGGTATATACCTACGAGCAAAAGAAATGCGACATCATTCGAATCATCAGAAAAATGTCAATGATAGCGACAATTCGAATGATGTCGTATTTCTTTTGCTATTCAGTATAAATATAGCGGCAAAATGGACCAGATTAACTTTTGTTCAGTTCTGAAGTTTGGTGTTGTAAAATGAAAAGCCTCCTGCTCCTCTTCTCTTGTGTACGTAGGAGAGTACACAAGGGGCATAAGCAAAAAAGTATTAATGACACCTTGTTTACGTATGTAGGCCTATGCTGAATCGGCTTAATTTTGAAGAGATGGGTGGGAAAGTCTTACTTTTAGTTCACCCATTTCATCCCAACGCCCAACATGGAGAGATGGATCGATCATGATAATTCAAAGGTAGTGCCAGGTTAGCTTGGCGCCTGATGGCGCCAAGCTAATCTGGCACTACCCTTGAATTATTATGGTTAATCCACCTGCTGCAACTGGTGCATATTCGTTAGATGACACCTCCATGGGTAACGGAAAAAAAAAAAAACTAAAAATCTGTTTCCTTGGCGAATCATGGCTTTAAATGTCTAAGAAGCCTGGAGCAATATAACTTAATTACTGTTTGTTGAAACTGAGAAGTATAGCACAGTCGAAAGAAGAAGAAAGGCACGCGTGCCATCTCTCTCTCTCTCTCTCTCTCTCTCTCTCTCTCTCTCTCTCTCTCTCTCTCTCTCTCTCTCTCTCTCTCTCTCTCTCTCTCTCTCTCATGTTTCAAGTCCTCTCAAAGTTGACTGTGTTTATGCTCGCTTTGACCTTAGCTGGTCCACAATGATCATTTTCATCCCCCGCTCTTTGTCTGTTTCCCTCTCAACACTTCTCACTTAAATCACAAACTTAAATCACCTAACCTCCTCCGCATGAGAAGCAGACATGATATAAATGCGTCCGTTGCTTACTAGCAAGTGGTATAGATTATCATGAGTCCCTGCAGTCGCAGGGTTACATGAGAATCTACACCACTTGCAGATGAAAGGAATTTTGTTGCGAGCTTTTTTATGCGGTGACGAGCTTGTGTTCTTTCAAGCGTGAAGAGAAAGGGCTGGAGCGTGAAAAGTTGATCATTGGTGCGCGTGTGCTTTCGCTCTTTTTTTCACGCGCGCTTTGTCCCGCGTGCGAGTTAGCGGTTAGAACTTTGGACTAAAGAATGATGGATTCTGAGGAGACCAATGGCTCAACCTCGTCAGCGAATGACGGATTTTTGGTCCAGATGCACATAATAATAGTGTAAATTGTGAAAATATGTCTCTCGGACAAAATAGTACCCAAACTCAAATATTTTCTTAATTTTTAAATCAAATCACACAATCATTTTTACGATAATAATAATAATAATAATAATAATAATAATAATAATAATAATAATAATAATAATAATAATAATAATAATAATAATAACAATAACATCATCATACACTGTAACAGAGGAGTAGTAGTATTGGTAGAAGTAGTACATATGAGACTGCACAATACGCCATCGTCGCCTTCGACGGACCACCACCGCCACAGTAGTAGCAGTAGTAGTAGTTGCTGTTGTTGTAGTAAAGGTAGTTGTTGTTGTTGTTGTTTTAAAGGTTGTTGCTGTTGTTGTTTGGGGGCGGTCCGTGGCGCGGTGGTTAAGGCGCCTGCCACCAATGCTAAAGGTGCGAGGTTCGATACCGGGTTCGGCGTCGGATTTTTCTCCTCTAGTAAGTGTCACCGTTAATTCGGGCGGACCGTCGGGGGTTCTTTCTCAGGGTACTCCAGCTCTTCCACTCCCTCCACTTTGGTACCGGTTTCAGAACACTTTATAAATTTCAAATACAAGCGATCAAACTTTCCGAAACCTCAGTAGCTGAGCTGACCCTTCACACCACGTGAAAGAATGTCCTGTGTCTGTCTTGCACTGTGTTTGTCTTCAGAGTGAATGCGTGTGTGTCACGTGAGCGTGCGTGTTGGGTTCAGTTCTCGGCGCTTTGAGCCCATTCGCCGAATAGGGAAAAAGCGCCTATATAATAACCGGTATTATTATTATTATTACTTTTCAGTCTGGACAAATCTGGTGCGGTACTCACAAGGAAACCGCTTTCCATCGTGTGAACCGTGTTTTGCTGCTGGCGTCCTACGACCGATCTTGCACATGCACTGCGCGCGCATGGTTAACAACGAGAATAAGTTCGGCTGCACGTGCGGTTTGAAAGGCAGGGAGAGGGGGTAGGCCTAATCAGCCAGTAATCAGAATTGCCCTTGTTAGTTTAGGCAGCTCGTTAGCAAGCGGTTCTTGCGCGAAATTATGTTCTTAGAGCTTGGCAGTTTTATTCGTGGCACTGATCGCTCTTATTTCGCGTTTTCAACCCCCTGCAGTGAAAGAATGTGTGTGTGTGTGTGTGTGTGTGTGTGTGTGTGTGTGTGTGTGTGTGTGTGTGTGTGTGTGTGTGTGTGTGTGTGTGTGTGTGTGTGTGTGTGTGTGTGGTGAGTTTGTGCTTGGAAAGAAAAACACCTGGGGCCAGTTGCATGAGCGAGCTTAGTCCTGCACCAGTCACTAAGCAAGGTGCGCCGCTATAGCTATAGTGACTGGTGCAGGACTTAGCTCGCTCATACAACGTTTGGAAACAAAGATGAGAAGTTGGGGGGTGGGGGGGGGTGGGGGGGGAAATCACACACACACACACACACACACAAAAAAAAAAAAAAAACCCACTGATGACGAGGAGTGAGGTAGCACAGAGTGTAAAACAAGTATACTGACGAGCAAAAGAAATGCAATATTTTCGGAAACAGTTTAATGTTTTCGATGATTCCAAAAATGTCGCATTTCTTTTTCTCGTCAGTATACATACATAAACCACACACTATAGGTGAGGCGAGCTTTGGTAAACAGTATACATACTAGTGAGGTTCAGGGGCGAATCAGTTACCTCGAAAGGGAGGAGGGGGGGGGGGGTCCAACTTTTTGCTTGGGACCTTCAACCTGATACTAAAGGCCTCAAGGCCTCCCCGACGCTAGACCTTGCTTCCAGGGTCGAAAAATCGAAAGGCGGGGGGAAAAGGAGGATGGAGAGAAGGCGCGTGAATGTTAAAAGATTGGCACACGCTACCAGAATTTGCGAGTGGCAATGTGTGGTAAGCAACAATTTGCCACCTGCCACATCGGCTTCCTGGCACACGTATCAATGTGCGCGCAATGTGTTGTACTGACTGACCTGCCATTACTATATATGGAACAGCTCTCACGGCGCGCCCGGTTGAAATATTCGGAGCTGCAGGAGTCCCATATGCATGGGAACTCTCGGACAAGGTTGATCAATTTACTCACTGGAGACGTGCCGCATACGGATACGCAGCTATTTGCAGCGTTTCCACATGCGGCGCGTCTCCAATGAATATTACAGTCTCAAAGCCGTCGGCCGTCGCTCAGCTTCTCCGCCATTTTTTCCGGCTCGCCGGAAGATGAAGAAACGGGAAGTGGCGCAAGAACACCGCTGATTGGCTGAGAGGCGGCAACATTGCTCGAGCCTTGCCGGCTACCACAAATGAATAGACTCGGTTTGTATCGGGTCGCAATTTGTGGCGGCAATATTGTAGGCGCCCCTAATTGAGGCGGCAACATTGCCGCCACAAAATTGCGCCCGGCAATAGGTGTTTGTGGTAGCGTGTGCCAATCTTATAATTGAGGCGGCAACATTGCCGCCACAAAATTGCGCCCGGCAATAGGTGTTTGTGGTAGCGTGTGCCAAGCTTCTAAAAGGCTCTCACCGTTCGCCAAACAAAATATCAAACAACGGGGGAGAGGGGGGAGAGGGGGGGGGGCTGTGTGAAAAACTCGCCAAAATTTTAAACGTGAGGGAGCGGGGTTCCAAACACCATAAAAAGGGACTTTGTTGTAGCATTTCAAGTTAAAAGAATTTGGGTCGGGCGAGGGGGGAGAGGGTTCCGGAACCCCCACCCCCACCCCTCCAGACCCGCCCCTGAGGTTTGGTTTGCAACGAACGACTCCCAACCACGAACGAGAGCCAAGTGACGGTGAATAACTAGTGTGTACCAGAAGCATAGCCAACACTCCGATCATCTCCAGGAGGTGTACATCAGTGCATCTTGGAGATGCTCAGAGTGTTGTCTTATGGCCGTAGAAGCAGGTTATCCGCCGCTGCTGTCTTGTCGTTGCTGGGAGGCGTTCGTGTCAAGCGAATCTTCACTATTAACTCATTCAGCCCCGACGGCCGTATTTCCCAAATTTTGCAGGCGTGATCTAATGACTATGCGCCAGTTGCAGGAGATGGAACGACCATGATAATTCAAGGGCAGTGGCAGATTAGCTTGGCGCCGACAGGCGCCAAGCTAATCTGGCACTACCCTTGAATTATCACGGTCGCCCCATCTCCTGCTGCAGTGCGTCAGGACTGAATGGGTTAACTCATTCTATCCCAGACACACCACAGCAAGATAAGGATCGACCATGATAGTTCAAGGGTGATGCCAGAATAGCTTGGCGCCTATGGGCGCCAAGCTATTCTGGCATCACCCTTGAACTATCATGGTCGATTTTTGTCCTGCACTGCACTGCAGTCTTCAGAGGACAACGGCAAAATTTAAGGATTTCGGTGTTGGGGGTAGAATGATTTAAGGGAAATACCCAATGCTTGACAAACAGAAAGTTAGATCCCTGGGAGCCTTTCCATACGGCACCAAATCAGTCCACGAAGAATGCATGCTAAAAGTACAAGACGCTCCACGTCTGAACGTTTGACATTTCAAACGGCCCTTATTTACCTTGCTGAAAGAATATTCAGACTGTTTTTGTGTTCTTTTTAACACTTTAACCGCCAGGGCAAGGCCAACGCTTCACACCTGCAAGAGACATAAACCCTCATGAGCCCCCGCATTCGCGGGGGCTCATGAGGATTTATGTCTCTTGTTAATCCTGTGTTCTTTATACCTATTCTTGGTCTCAATTTCATTCATGTTTTTCACGGTCGTTCAGTGTGACGTGGTTTTCACGCGCAATTCGTGCCAGTCACTGGCAGCTAAGGGGTTAATGCAAGAGTACTTTGGATCCGTGCTCTTACATTTATATGTGCATTACAATTTAGCTCCAAAGTCCAAATTCCGTACGGCTGAAATGATAAGATACGATTCGTACTGCACTAGGGCACCATGTATAAAATAATATTAATGCCACGGTTTTAAGTAAAAACAAGCCGGATTTGAAATACGCGTTCCTCACACATGAGATGCCACCTCAAGAGGAAAACAGGAGCCGTTACTCTTTATATTATTTGATATTTGAAATATCAGCCCTGTATATTGAATTCATGCACTTCTTTCAGCCGTGCGTCCGCAGATGTAACCATCTTTACTTTGCTCTCATCTATATTCGGTTGAAATGTTACTGATCTCATTTAACGTTTAAGTGAATACAGACACTGCCTATAAAAATGGCCCACATCTCTTTACACGGCTGAAATAATATTAATTTGATCTAACGCAACAGTATTTGACCTCAGTGCCTGCTTAAACAGCCCCAGACGCAACGTTTAATACACTACTCCGTATAGAGCAGAAATGAAGTAAAATGAGACAGATTAATAATAGTAAGAGCTATATTATATTCTCATGAGCCCTGCAGCTGCAAGTTTCAAGAGACTCTGTGCTTTTTGTTGAGAGATGGCGAAGACCAGTTTATGAGTCGCAAGGGCATAGATTCTCATGAGCCCCTGCATCTGCAGGGGCTCATGTTATCTATGCCCTTGCAGATGCAAGCATATGCATGATGGACATTCACTTAAAGAAGCTCTACCCCGCTCATCACGGTTGAAATAATATTAATCCTATTTAACGCGCTTTCGCGTTTCACGTGCTGATCGAGACACCGACCCCCCGCCTGAGGGGCCCTGGGGCCACAAAGTTAAACCTCTCAAGAGCCTCTCCTTCTGTCAAAGGGTACGATTTCTTTTATTCTCCCGGGGCGTGAAAATTTGATTCGGAGCTTGATTTCAGCAAAATCAGACCAGGCTGCGGAAAAGCGGACTCCTTCATGCGATAAAGTGGCCAACCAATTTCGTACTTCTCAAAGCGCTCAAGCAACAGTGAGATTGCTGTACGTGGTCATCTCGATCCATCTGCAAGAGGCATAGATTCTCATGTGCCCCTACATTCGCAGGGGCTCATGAGAATCTATGCCTCTTGCAGACCATTTGAATGCGGATATCCAACTGTTCTTTGAATTCAGAGCGTTATTCTAAGACCATTTGTTCTAAGCATAAGTACATATGCCGGCCTGCCTGTTCCATCCGCACGAGGCATAGATGCTCATGAGCGCATGCGGTCGCAGGGGCTTATGAGAAGCTATGCCTCTTGCTGACCATGATGGGCTTAGCTGTATCTCAAATTTAGAGAGGTGTTCCAAATTAATACGAATGAGCAAAAACCCAGATGTTCAGTGTTGAATCGCAAAAGCACTGGAGCAAAAGAAAGACTGAAGAAGACTTAGAAACTCGTCGTACATCAAACATCCAATGACCTCCCCCTACTGAGTCAAAAGCTTATATAAACCAGACAAGCGAGAGGCATCGATTGTTGTGTTGGGTCTTATGAGCATCTATGCTTCACGCAGATAGATGGCCTTTAATGAAGGTATGAAACGGGAGCGCAAAGTTGACTCAAAATCAAGTGGCGGTGATGCTGCTGATTAGAAGCGCCGGAAAAGACGGTAAGTCTCTCCTCCACCCCAAATTACATCTGCGAGAGGGATAGATTCTCATGAGCCCCTGCAGTCGCAGGTGCTAATGAGAATCTGTCCCTCTTGCTGACCACGGTCGGTTGCAGCTGCTCCTTAATTTGAGGGTGTTCGGAGTACTGGTTGAAGCTTCGACTAGTTGGAAGAACACCGGAATGTGCCCAATTAGACCCCAGCAAACCCTTTCCACTGATCTGTACATGATCAAGTTCATGTCGGTTCCTTCAAGGCTGGCCCATACGCGCCGAGCACCGAAAGCCTCAATCTTACGCGCGCTATACGTCACTCCTCAGAAGGTCGTCCCGGGCGGAGGGTTTCTTTCTATATCGTGCCAACATTGGTCTGCTTTGCTGCGGATTTCTCGTACCCGTTTATGCGGCCCTTCAGCCTTGACAGAAATGCCCAACAAAGACATGCATATCCCCGAGGCTATAAACATCAGGTCAGTGTACCAACAAACACAATTTGAAGGCCCACTACCGCTGTAACTGTTCAAAGAGAGCCTACACTTCGGTAACAGACGGTTACGAAACACTACACACAGGTCTAGTTATCGTTCATTTAAACACAGGATAATCCATTTCAGCACACGTCGTTTTGATATTAAGTAATCTGACAATGACTCTACTCCGTTCTATAAATACAACGCTTTCAGCACGAGAAACAGTTAATAATAGATTGACACGCTAACGACTGGGCTGAATAAATAAGTGCGATTACGCGTGTGCTTTTTGTGCTGCGTGTCCCAACTGCTGTTAAAGTTCATTAGGTGTGTCGACAAGGCAAACGGTGCTGAAATGTGTCTTCAAATTTACGCGTAATGGTACTTTAAGCGCCCGGAAAAAACAAAGCAGAAGGATTTTTTTTCGACCCGCCCTTAAAGATACATTAGTGACCTATAGTCATTTTCAACACGCAAAAATAAACCTCGTCTCTTCTCGACAAGAATAAGTCCTATTTAGGTCTATGTTTTTCACCTTAACCCATTCAGCACGGACGCACTACAGCAGGAGATGGGTCGACATGATAATTCAAGGGTAGCGCCAGATTAGCTTGGCGCTTATCAGCGCCAAGCTAATCTGGCACTGCCATTAAATTATCATGGTCGATCCATCTCATGCAACTGGTACATAGTCATTAGATGACACCTCCAAAATTAAGGAAATACGGCCATCGGGCTGAATGAGTTAAGGAGGTCATTGGATCTACAATCCTTCGTGATCACAGCTAGAAGTGGAGTTGTCTCTGAGACCAATCCCATATGCGCTTTGGGATAATTACAGATACGTGTGCATTGTACTGAATGACTCAAGAGAAGCAAAAATCACTTGAGGATCGTGAGGATCAGTGCTTCTTGCATTTGGGTGTTGCTCTCTTTTTTCTGGCAGTGAAGTTAACTAAACACGCTGGTGTCTTTGTTTGTTTTGTTCTGTTTTGTTTTTTGTTTATGGATCAGTGCGGAACAAGATCAAATGGGGTAAGTGAAAGAATTAGTATCACATGAACCGTATGAAGAGGGGCAGATTCGAGTGTACAGACTACTCCCAAATTTATCTCCCTTGATTTTTGGCATGGTTGGTTATCTATCGGTTTGTGCGTGCATGGATGACTGGTTAAATCACTGATATCCTCTGAACCGCGAAAAGGCACGCGCTTCAATTGTGGAGGGTGGGACATTGTAGGAGTGGGGTGGGGGAAGGATCTTGAATGTGCAGCTCAGTCTTTTGTCTACGAGTTTAACCCTTTTACTACCAACGCCCAAAACACTATGTATCTGAGACCATTTGCGGATTCCCAAAACACTATGTATCTGAGACCATTTGCGGATTCCCAAAACACTATGTATCTGAGACCATTTGCGGATTCCCAAAACACTATGTATCTGAGACCATTTGCGGATTCCCAAAACACCATGTATCTGAGACCATTTGCAGATTCCCAAACGGACAACCGCGTCTGCGTGAGATACACTCATACAAAATGGTCAGTCCGGCAATTTAAAAATGGCGAATTTGTGAAAATAATTATATGGCTCTTGTATTTTGGTGTTGTTCTATGCGTTGCGGAAGTAAAGGTGTTAATTCTGTCTGGAAGCACACTTTTTTTGCTCTGGAAGTGAAACGGGTAATCCCTTTTCTACCGCTGGACTCGGTTGTTTTTTTGTTTTTTTTTTAAATTTGTATCATTATTCATTCATTCATTCATTCATTCATTCATTCATTCATTCATTCATTCATTCATTCATTCATTCATACATTCATTTATTTATTTATTGGAAACCTCGGTAAACTCAACGCTGAATGTATACCTCAACCCCTCCAAACAAAACGCATTGATATGAATATGGTCAGCAAAAGACAAAGAAAGTCATGAGCCCGCGCAGGACAGAAAACAGATATAAAATAGAGACACCAAGAGTCAAAGAACTTCATGAGCCCCCGCAGCTGTGTTTTGTTCCTATTGTCCTGGCAGTGAAGTGGTTGAGTATATCCTGGGCGCTTTTCTTCCATCATCTATCTCAATCACGAATGGGGCCAGCAAGCAGGAGGCGAAGAACTTCATGAGCCCCCGCGACAGCGGGGGCTCATGAAGTTCTTTGCCTCTTGCAGTTGTGTTGGATTCGTATTTTACTAGCAGCCAAAGGGTTAAGTAAATCCCCGGTGCCTCCCTCCCATCGCCCTCAGCCTGCCCCTCTAAGTGGTCCCTAAGCATCCGATTATACGCTGTACTCAATAACATCATACCTCCCGGCCCATAACCGGAAGATTATGGCGTCCCTTGGGCATGCGCAGAGGCGGCCGGGGTTCGGGATAAGTGAATGATTGGTCGAGTAAAAGCACCCATGAACTTCAATGCCTTTCCTCGCCTGAGGAACACAGAGTTAAAGTAACAAGACAAAAAAAAGTTGAGGATGTAATATGTAATCGAATAAATATACAAGTAAATTAAACAAGAAAAGATGCAATAAAAAGTAAAGATAAAAGAAACGCAAAAAGACTTGTAAGTCGGTCTGAGATTTCCGGGCTACTGTTATCAGACCTGACGGTTGTAGCCGAAACGATAAAGTCAAAAATCACTGACGAACACGCTCCTGTAAGAGATTAGGTATGCATTGCGCTGCTTTATTGAAGTTCTCGCCTGACTGAGACAATGATTTGTAGCCTGAATAATTCAATAGTATGACTATAATTATGATGGTTCAAACTATGCTTGTATTTGATGTGTGTGGTATGGTATTCTCCATCTATGTATACGTTTTCATTGTGTATGAGGTGGGGAGGGTGGAGTGGATGAGGTACCTATTTAAGTATATGTCTGCATTGTGTATTTCGATACTGTATGTATAAACCCAAAACAGAAGATAACGCAATAATTCAATATAATATCCTCTTTTTTTAAAAGTAATTATAAAAGCCATACACCAGGTTCGCACCGACGCTGATAAACCATAACTCATGAGGATCTATGCGGCTTGCAGCTACTTGGTTTTCCGTTTGGGTGTGTGTTTTCCAGAGCTAAATGAAGGATGGGCGGGCTGAGTGGACGTGAATTGTCCTACACTGGTTGATCTCAGCGGAGAAATCCCGTATCCCCTGAAGGGAGCAGAAAGTAGTGATAACATGGAAAGTTCTGCAGTCGTTGGAGTGATTTGGAAAAGTTAACCGCGATGCTAAAATACAATCATACAGACTTGTGCAGGAATCGACCTTCGCCCGGGAAACGTTCATAAAAAGGATTTTAATGGAATTGTAACGTGCAAGATATTAACTCATTTGCGGTCAGCCACATCCGGATGCGCGGCTAATGCCTCGCATCCGGATGCGGTTGGCCCTGAATGAGTTAAAATACTACTACTACTACTACTACTACTACTACTACCAGGGCGGATCTGGGGGGGGGGGTCCTAGGAATTCCGCATACCCCTCCCCTTCCATCCCCCCCACCCCCGACCCAAAATTGTTTAAAATTCTATAAGAAAGTCCCTTTTGGGGGTATTTGGAACCCCTCTCCCCCTCACTTTGTTTGATATTTTGGTATGTGGTGAGAGTGTTCACACACACACGCCTTAGTCCTCTACCCCCCCCCCCCCCCCTCTCCCCCGTTGTTTGATTTTTCGGCACTGGAAGAAAGTCTAGCGTCAGGGAGGCCTTTTGTGTCAGGTTGAAAGTCCCAAACAAAACGTTGGACCGCCCCCCCCCCTTCCTCCCACCCCTCGATATAGCTGATCCGCCCCTGACTACTACTACTACTACTACTACTATCACTAATAATAATAATAATAATAATAATAATAATAATAATAATAATAATAATATGTAATAATAATAAATAATAATTAGTAGAAGTAGCAGCGGCAGTAGTGGTAGTAGTAGGAGTAGTAGCAGCAGGAGGAGTAGAAGTAGTAGTAGTATCAAACATAAAGGAAAACGCCCACAGAAAAGCCCGAAAATGTGCTCAAATTTCATTAAAACGGCCCTACTAATTTTCCAAGATTGCCGTGGGCTGAGGGCGGCTTCACTCACAGGACTAACAAAGATTTGCGGTTCCAAGGTCTCTCATTTTGCCCACCCAAATGTCAGGCCTTGGGCCTAAACGGGATTCTCCCTTCTGCGTTTTCAAACTTTCTACGTCATCCACAAAACATATCGTCTGCCCAAAACCCCGGCGTGGCTAATAAAATAATAATCCAAGTCCGACTGATATGCAAAGGACCAAGCAGTTTGTCACGTTCTGCGTTCCTGCACCCGCCCGTGATCCTGCAGGACATTTGTTTTGGCGCCTCCTGGACAGTGCCGTTTTAACACATTCGAGACATGCCGCATCCGGATACGCGGCATCATGCCGCGTATCCGGATGCGGCATGTCTCGAATGAGTTAAGAACATAGAAGTAAATGCACATGATCTGTGGTCATTTAACGTACCGCTCAATTATCTCTAGAGAACATTAATTGTGTTCTGGCACATCATTGTGCTGGACGTTTTGAGAAACATAGATGTAAATGAGGATGTTCTTTGCAAAACAAAACAGAAGCGTAAATAGAGCCCATGCACGAGCAACTCATTCCAGACGCCCTCATCAATATGCGCGAGACAAAGCCGTGGATCCGAACGCAATATCTCTCCAATGTGTTAATAGTTTCACATTCAGTGGTCACACGTTATGACTGTGAATACACTGCAGATTGACTGCTAAATGACTGATTTTTGAGAGAGAAAAAAAAAATTGTATATAACGCGCACAAAGAGACAATAACCGTCCTTCCAGTGAAAGCAACAGACACAGGCTGATTCAGCCCATTTGTTGACTTCAAAATCTGTTCCTCCATTTTGGATTGATATTAATACCAGTGAGTCTCCTCGTGGAATTTTCGTCACATTTTCATCTAAATTTCGCTTTTCATATTAACGAACTGCTGAGGCTCACAACAACACCCATCTGCAAGAGGTATAGATCCTCATGAGCCCCCGCAGTTGCGGGGGGCTCATGCGGATCTATGCCTCATGCTGACACCACTTTGAATCAATGTTCTTGGGACAGCTAGGGTTGTTTGGTGTCGACTTATTGAAGATTGCAGAAGCACATCCTGCGTCAGGTGGCGCTGAACGGGTTAACTCTTTCGAGACGTGCAGCATCTGGATTCGCGGCTTTACACCGCGAATCCGGATGCGGCACGTCTCGAAGGAGTTAAACGTAGCAAATCTAGATCCTTTACACGGAGGAAAATTATTCGGGGTTTGGCCCAAGACTGTGGAAAGAGGAGCGTGACCGCACAGGGACTGGGTCTGGAGAAGATCTGAGACGTCCCTCTGGTCCTGCGATTCGGAAACTACAGTCTTGTAAGCATCCGCCCCGGACCTCGATAAACCTCGGTCTTCTGCTAAACAGGACTTAGTCTGCGGAGTGCTTGTTACTAATTGGTTGCTAATTGGTCTCGCGTGATTATGGATGAAGGCTGATGACTTGGTCTTTCGCACCTGAAACCTGATGTATGATCTCCCCGAGTCAGTCTTCGTTGCTTCCAAAGTGCCGAGACTAGTCTATGTTAACAACATATCCCTTGGGCTTGACGGCAGCACTTTGTCTAGAGGTGACTCCTGCACGAGGCATATATATATATATATATATATATATATATATATATATATATATATATATATATATATATATATATATATATATATAATATATATATATATATATATATATATATATATATATATATATATATATGCCTCGTGCCTTATATATATATAAAACCACTACCACAGACCCTTGAGTTTCTGTGGAACGAATCTGATTGACTGGCGGATTGACTGACTGACTAATGTGTAGCATCGCCTTGTCCAGCAAAGCAAACTAACGTTAACTCATTCAGCTCGGTGCACGTATTTCCCAAATTTTGAAGGCGTCATCTAACGACTATGCACCTGTTGCAGGAGATGGATCGACCTTGATAATTCAAGGTACACTGCCCTTGAATTATCATGGTCGACCCATCTCCTGCTGTAGTGCGTCAGGGCCGAATGGGTTAAACAAACTCCTTTACTGCCAGTAAACGTGAACTTTATTTCAGAAATCAACTGTCAGTAAAGACTATTGATCAAGTTGGCCATGAAAAATCAGGAGTCGTGCCAGATTGGCTTTTCGCTTTCCCAAGCGCTTGGTTCACGAGGCACAACTTCGAGCCTGCCCAGATATAATTACAACCCATTCAGCCCTGACGCACTACAGCAGGAGATGGGTCGACCATGATAATTCAAGAGTAGTGCCATATTAGCTTGGCGCCTGTCGGCGCCAAGCTAATCTGGCACTGCCCTTGAATTATCATGATAGGTCCATCTCCTGTAACAGGTGCATAGTCGTTAGATGACGCCTCCAAAATTTGGGAAATACGTTCGCCGGGCTGAATGAGATCAGTAAGGATGAAAACGGTACCACACTTTCTCAGCAGCGGGCTGACCCTACGCGGCACGTGCCTCTCCACAACACTCCCCAGGATCTTGTCTGATTTCCGCAGGGTAGTGTGTCTTACCATGGACACGGGAATGTAACGACAATTTTCAAAATTGTTATAAAAATCTATCGAATTTGGCAGACAAATCCGCAGACTTAAACACTTTAGCGGAGGTTTCTGTCTGAGGACGAGCGGACGGATTAAATGAGAGCCACTGGATCTGTGACAAGCAGAAGGCATAGATTCTCATGAGCCCCTGCATGCTTCACTGGCTCATGAGAATCTATGCCTCTTGCAGATGGATAGAGAGTAGCTTAGAGACGGATTGCCGACCAGGGCTGGCCCGAGCACAAGGGGGAATCCGTTTGGTTTAGAATTTCGTCCAATTTGATGTCAAGCCTCCGCCGGGCCATAAAACGCTAATACAATAAGTGACCTGGCCAATCGAATAATTCCGCGAGTCGGTCTGTCCGACTATGAAGCTTGCAGTCTAGTCTGAAATCAAATTTGAATCATTAGGATAATGAAATTGACTTTTGCGAAGCATTATGGGAGACACGAGACGGCGCTGCTGGACTATCCAGGCAGAGAATAAGATCTCCACACGCGGAGCTCTGAGAATGCTCTCCCCTTTCCCCGCCCGCTAGGGGGAGCTCTAATACAATTTCCGGTGGGAGAATGAGGGCTGCGCACCCCGGAGTTTTTTTATGTGACGGGGGCCTCATCTGATGATATTGCGAGCGGCTTTTCAATCATCCATTTTTCTTGTCAGATTTTCCCTCCGTCTTTTATTTCCGTTTTTTGTTTTGGACGGCCTCCCCCTGATTGGACAAGAAGTTCCTGTTTGTTGTCTTCCAGATCTGTCCCTCCATCTTTTTGGATTGACATTAATACCAGTGAGTGAGTCTCCTCAGTCGCGGATTTTTGTCGTATGCAAGCGGCACAGATCTTCATGAACGCCTGCATGTATCGCCATGAATTCCTGCATATTGCTGCTTGCTGGCAATTACCAGTTAGTTAGTTAGTTAGTTCTTATTTATTCATTCATTCATTCATTCATTCATTCATTTTTATGAGGAGAAAGTCAGAGGGGTTTCAACATACGTTGATGCTGTTGAATCCTTTCATCGAACCATCCTCTACCTACAAAGGGCATAGATCTTCATGAATCCCACTAGCAAGAGGCACAGAACCTCATAAGCCCCCGCAATTGGGGGGTGGGGGGATGGGGTCATGAGGCTCCATTCCTCTTGCACTTGGCCAGCGTTCAAGTTTCTGGCACGAGACTGAAGGAGTTCCAGCTGCAGCTGAAACAGGCTTGTGTTTCTAAAAGACAGAGGGTCTGTCCCAGAAAACATAATTAGCCTGGAAAAGGGCAGCCGTGCTGTTACCGGGCAATTTTGCAATAAAGTCTTTAGCCGGGGATGGAAATCCTGCTCTTTTCCTTTCAAACAAGGTAGCTTATTTGCGCAGTAATTCAAAAAGATTCACCCCCGCTTTCTGTTCTTTCCGAAAATCTGGAACAATTCACATTTCACTCTTTTTTTTTTTTTTTTTTTCGAAAAGGTGGAGATGGGACGGTGTTTTTGAAATCTCTTGATTCTTTTTTATTCGATTTCAGAACATAACAATTTCACTCGTCTCCCCCCCCCCCCCCCCCCCCCCCGACCCCCCCAAAAAAAAAAAAAAAAAAAATTTGAAAACTTAGGAGTGACAGTGATTGCACGTTACTTTCGAATTGTTCCAAAGTAATTTTTATATCACCAGTTCAGCTCACCTTATTGCGGCGGAGTGCAACACCACGTCACTTGCTCAGTTTCACTATGCATTTTTTTTTTCCACGAGCTTTGTGACAAAGTGACAGTTGTTACAAACCGGGGGGGAGGGGAGGGGAGGAGGAGAGGGAGGGGGGAGGGGAGAGGGCAGTTTTATGAGTCCACGAGCTTTGTAGCGATAGGCGATTTCACATGTTTGTCCGGGCTTTGAATCCTTTGTTTTCGTCTAAACAACTGCAGAGTGTACCTCCTTCTGATTCCCGAACAACGGGTATATGGTAAACTTGCCACAGAACTTTATGAAAGAACGTCGTGGTGAAACTTAATCCTTTTAGTGCCATGGGCGCATCGTTTTCCTAATTTTGGAAGCGTTACTTAACGACTATGTACCACTTGCAGGAGGTGGATTGACCATGATATTTCAAGGGTAGTGCCAGATTAGCTTGGCGCCTAAAGACGCCAAGCTAATCTGGCGCTACCCTTGAATTATCATGGTCAATCGTCTGCTGTAGGGTGTTGACGCTGAAAGGGTTAAAGTAACTCGTTCATTATGTCTCGACGTCGAACAGTGGTTCCAAACTGATACGTCTACGAGGTATTTTGTGTTAAGTTTGATACAACAGACCGCCCCTTCCTCCAGCCCCCCCCCCCTCCCCCGCCCCCCCCCCCCCACTCCCACCCCTTTACGCCCCTACAAGACCCCGGCAGCCGGGCCAGCCTCATTCAGCGAGGTATCAGTCAATTAAAATGATTTCCTGAATTTGAACCCGGACATTGATCGCCCTTAGAGGCTGGACTCAGATGTGCCGGGTGATTCTGGCTGATTTGCTACATCTCTGGAGAAATTAAAACCGCTCTAGATCCGGACTAGCTCCACCCAAGGAACACAAATATAAATTCGGACAAGCCGCTAGATCTCCGGAGGACTTAAAGTCACTCTATATTTAGATCACCAGTGTTCGCGAAGCTCAAACATAAATTGCGCCGACGAAAGGATGTTAAGCCGTTATAATTAATATATGTGCTGTTTCTTAGGATTCATGTACTGCCCCGTGATTTTGGACCTTACGGCTAAAAGCCGTAAGGTCCAAAGTCACATACCAGCACTACATTCGTGAGCACGGTCTGGAGTCGGGACATCGATTACAATTTTGGACTTATTCTTTTTTCCGAAAATCAGCGATGAGGGTCTATGTACTACGCACACAGAAGGAGATTTTGACAGCAGCTGGATCTCCAGTTGATATTTAGGTAGGCGTTCTCACACCAATCCATTTTCTGATTGGCCTAGCTCAGGTGTTAGGAAATCTAAGAGATGTTGACTTTAGAACACAGCTTTAACAAAAAAAAAAGTTCGATGATCCGCAATTATTTTTTTAAAATCTATTTGAAGTCTCAAAGACTCAAGATCGCTATTGTCTGTCTCTATGTGGTGTGTGTGTGTGTGTGTGTGTGTGTGTGTGTGTGTGTGTGTGTGTGTGTGTGTGTGTGTGTGTGTGTGTGTGTGTGTGTGTGTGTGTACACGAAAGAGCTCAAATGGGTTACTGTCTTTACCATCCTTATAAAAAATGGGTGTGTGTAAAAATCTGGGTGACCAAGTCAGACACCCATTTTTTCTGAGGGTTGTTTCTGCATTGTCTTGGGGTAAAGATTCATACAAAATTAAAAAGATCAGTTTTTCTCCTTTTGGCGTTAAAACATGCACTTTTGTGTTTAACAGACACGCCTGTAGTGCGTTTGAAAACTTGTCCCTCCCAGCAATGTGTGTGTGTTGTGCGCACAGAACCCTGAAAATGAGCGTGTATATGACATCACCCTTCTCAGCTATAAATAACTTCATAGCTGATATGGGTCAGGTGGGGGGGGGGGATATTTTGTTGTTTGAGGGAGTAAATTGTTTATGTTCCTACAAAATTAGGTTTGTTATTTGAGGGTGTGGTTGTTTTGTTAAAAAAGTGTTGAGTTGTGATGTACTTCCGGGGTGATGTGGAGAAAGGTGATGTCTAGTGACAAATTTGAGATTCATGTATACGTTCACCAGGGACTTAGCCTATACGTTTTCTACGTTTGTTTCCATGTCAGATGAAGAATATTTGATCTGAAATGTCGTTCTTTGTTTCTATTTTAAAGGGTTTTCTGCCACTATCTTCTGTTTTAGTTTGACTTAGCCTATAATTATATTCGTGCGCCGGTTGCTTAGAAGTGAAGTGATTGTATGAGTGCGCAGTGAGAGAGAGGACGTATAGACTTTGGGTGAGGCTGCTGTTGTCTTGTGTCTTTTGGTTCAACCTGTTGCTTTGTTTAAGTGGTTTGTTGGTGCTATGCTTTCGTTTTGACTGCAACTCCTGTCAGATTGTATGCACAAATTGATTGATACAATGACGTCACACAGTCAGTGTCGTTAGGTGTGTCATCTGCTGCAGTCGGTCGTTTAGTGCAGTATGTAATGCTAGGTCAGAGAAAAAAAACAACAACAACCACCTAATCTTACCAAAGGGTGTAATAGTAAAGTATTGTTTGTGTGAATGCTGCGTGTTTGAGAGAAGGACTGTAGAGTCGAGTGCTGAGTAAAGAGAGAAGGCGACAATGGGGAAAACTATGATATCCAGCACTATTACGTTGGAATAGATTGATTGATTGATTGATTGTACATTGCTTAACGTCCCGACAGCAACAAGGCTTTCTCAGGACGTGCCTGCACTGCTTGTGAAAAAAAACTAAACAGAATATTGAATGTATGTCGCCAGCCGGTCCAATACGTTAAATAAACCTACGACATGGGGCCTAAATAAAGCTAAGACCATTTAGCAACACACATCCAATATCAAGAGTTACAGGCAGCGCAGACAGTAGGGAGAGTTTAAAAAAGGAAAATACAGATGAATGGACCAAGGGTAGACAGAAACACATGCCCCAGAATTGTGAGAAAACCCACCCTGTGGGGCTGATCAGGGTGACCCTGGGAACTAAAACTTAGTTACCCCACCCAAGTCCCCCAGGGCAGACCCGGGTGGGGGACATTGGAATAGATGCATAACAGTTACGACACGTCTGTAAATGAAAACACTTTTAACATTAACAAAAGTTGAGTATAAGGAGAGGTTTTAAAACAGTTTTAATAAAAACTGTTGCCCGACACGCTTCTAAAACAACAGTTTCTTAGTTTTAAACCTTGTACCGCGCCATAAACGCCGCGATTGCTTCTCAGTCTTAGCTGTCCTATAGTGTGGAATGTGGGACTTGTCCAACTGGATCCATCTGGTGCACTCCAAATGTGTATTTGTGGGTGGTTTGATGTGCAACTCGTTGCGCGCCTCAGAAATGACCTCCTGATTCCAGGGATAATTAAAATCTTTCATTCATAAGAGAGCATTCAGCAGCTCTATAAAACCCAAAGTGATGACCCTCCCCACCTTCACCCCCACCCCTCCCCTCCCCTCCCCTCCCCCCCCCCCCCACAACCCTACCCAAACAATCATTAGAAAATCAACCAGAGGTATTTTTAGTGAGGTATTTGTTCATTATGTTGTTGTGTCATTGTGCTTTACATTTTATATGCAGGAAAAAGAAGGAATATACATTAAGCTAAAAAAAAGAATGACAACAATCAAATAAATGTGGAAAAGAAGCATCAAATATTCCGTGAATGTTACCTTATTACAGACACCTACTTTTCTTGAGATGTCCATGCTAAAATGAATGATTTGACAAGGACACCCATTTCTACTGTAATGCCAGTTTTTGTGTGAGAGGCACCCACTTTATTGGTAGAAACCCATTTTTTCTCCATCCAGTGGCTCTGTTTCTAGAAAATGTCTTTTTTATTTTCATTTGTAGAGCTTAGTTACAAGGTGAGTTCTAAACATTCGCATCAACTCCAGAGCCCTAGAATAAATAGAAATATGGGAACCCATTTTCACATAAAATGGTAGGTAACCCACACTGATGGTTTTGTCTCCCTGTGTGTGTGTGTGTGTGTGTGTGTGTGTGTGTGTGTGTGTGTGTGTGTGTGTGTGTGTGTGTGTGTGTGTGTGTGTGTGTGTGTGTGTGTACACAAAAGCCCCAAAATGGGTGACTCTTTTTCCATCCTTATGGAAAATGGGTGTGTGTAAAATTCTGGGTGCCCAAGTCAGACACCCATTTTGTCTGAGGGTTGTTTCTGCATTGTCTTGCGGTAAACAGTTATAAAAAAATTTTAAAAAATCAATTTTTCCCATTACGGGATTTTTACATGCACTTTTGTGTTTAAAAGACACTCCGTTAGTGTGTTTGAACTTGTCCCAGCAGTGTGTGTGTGTGTGTGTGTGTATGTGTGTGTGTGTGTGTTTGTGTGTGTGTGTGTGTGATGGTGTGTGTGTGTGTGTGTGGTGTGTGTGTGTGTGTGTGTGTGTGTGTGTGTGTGTGTGTGTGTGTGTGTGTGTGTGTACACGAAATAGCTCAAATGAGTAACTGTCTTTATCATGCTTATGGACAATGGGTGTGTGTAAAATTCTGGGTGCCCAAGTCAGACACCCATTTTTTCTGAGGGTTGTTTCTGCATTGTCTTGCGGTAAAGATTCATGAAAAATACAAAAATCAGTTTTTCTCATTTTGGCGTTAACACATGCACTGTTGTGCTTAAAAGACACGCCACCAGTGTGTTTGAACATTTCCCAGCTGTATGTGTACTCAAATGGGCGTGTGTATGACATCACCCTTCTGAGCTATAAATAGCATAATAGCTGATATGGGTCAACTGCATCGGTGAGCCGAAGTGAAACGGAGAGATACGAAAGGTAGTGGGGCGGGCGGAGGTGGGGGGGGGTATTGTATTTGTGTGAGGGAGGAATTGTTTATTTTGCTGCAAAATGAAGTTTGTTATTTGAGGGTGTGGTTGTTTTGTACAAAAAAAAAAAAAAAAAAAAAAAGTATTTTATGCTTCCGGGGTGATGTTGTCGGAGGTCATGTCTAGTGACAAATTTCATATGTATTCTCGTGCGCCGGTTGCTATGAAGTGAAGTGATTGTATGAGTGCGCATTGTAAGAGAGGACGTATAGACTTTTGGTGAAGCTGCTGTTGTCTTTTGTCCTGCCCGACCTTTTGGTTCAACCTGTTGCTTTATTTTGTAGGTTTGTCGATGTTATCAATGCCGCATCTCTTTTTGGATTGTATGCACAAATTGATTAAATGCAAATGACGTCACAGAGTCAGCGTCGTTACAAGCGTCGTCTGCTGCAGTCAGTCGTTTAGTGCAGTTAAAAGACTGCAGGCTTGGATGGGCCATTTTCGGATGTAATAGTAAAGTATTATTTGTGTGAATGGTGTCCGTTTGAAGGAAGCTTGATTGATTGTACATTGCTTAACGTCCCGACAGGAACAAGACTTTCTCAGGACGTGCCTGCACTGCTAGTGACAAAAACTAAACAGAATATTGAATGTATGTCGTCAGCCGGTCCAATAGGTTAAATAAAACCTACGACATGGGGCCTAAATAAAGCTAAGACCATTTAGCAACACACATCCAATATCAAGAGCCACAGGCAGCGCAGACAGTAGGGAGAGTTTAAAAAAGGAAAATGCAGGTGAATGGACCAAGGGTAGACAGAAACACATGCCCCCGGAATATAGAGAAAAACTCACCCTGTCAGTGGGGCTGACCAGGGTGACCCTGGGAACTAAAAAGTAGCCAACCCCACCCAAGTCCCCCAGGGCAGACCCGGTTGGGGGTGTTTGAGGGAAGGACTGGAAAGTCGAGTGTTGAGGGCAGACCCGGTTGGGGGTGTTTGAGGGAAGGACTGGAAAGTCGAGTGTTGAGAGAAGGCGAGGATGGGAAAAATATCCAGCACTATACGTTGGAATAGATGCATAACAGTTACGACACGCTTGTAAATTAAAACACTTTTAACCCCACCCGGGTCTGCCCTGGGGGACTTGGGTGGGGTTAACTACTTTTTATTTCCCAGGGGCACCCTGGTCAGCCCCACAGGGTGGGTTTTTCTCTCTATTCTGGGGCATGTGTCTCTGTCGGCCCTTTGTCCATTCACCTGTATTTGCCTTTTTAAAACTCTCCCTACTGTCTGCACTGCCTGTAGCTCTTGATATTGGATGTGTGTTGCTAAATGGTCTTAGCTTTATTTAGGCCCCATGTGTTAGGTTTATTTAATGTATTTGACCGGCTGGCGACATACATTCAATGTTCTGTTTAGTTGTTGTTGTTTTTTTTCACAAGCAGTGCAGGCACGTCCTGAGAAAGCCTTGTTGCTGTCGGGACGTTAAGCAATGTACAATAAAACACTTTTAACATTAAGAAAAGTTGAGTTAAAAGAGGTTTTAAAACAGTTTTGATAAAAACTTTTGCCCGACACGCTTCTAAAAACAACATTTTCTTTTAAACCTTGTACCGCGCCATAAACGCCGCGATTGCTTTTCAGTCTTAGCTGTCCTATAGTGTGGAATGTGGGACTTTGCCAACTGGATCCATCTGGTGCACTCCAAATGAGTATTTGTGAGTGGTTCGACGTGCAACTCAGTGCGCGCCTCTGAAATGACCTACTGATTCCACTGATAATGAAAATCTTTCATTCATAAGAGCGCATTGAGCAGCTCTATAAACCAAAAGTGATGACCCCCCCTCCACCCCCCCCCCCCCACCTCTCCCCCGCCCTCCTCCCAACCCCCTCACAACCCCCAACCCCCCCCCCCCCCCAAAAACAATCATAATAATAAAATCAAGCAAAGGTATCTTTAGTGAGGTATTTTCACTGTAATGCCAGTTTTGTGTGAGACTGAGAGGCACCCACTTTTTGGGTAGAAACCCATTTTTTCTCCATCCAGTAGCTCTGTTTCTAGAAAATGTCTGTTTTATTTTAAGTTGTAGAGCTTAGTTATAAGGTGAGTTCTAAACATTCGCATCAACTCCAGAGCCCTAGAATAAATAGAAATATGGGAACCCATTTTCACATAAAATGGTAGGTAACCCACTCTGAGGGTTTTGTGTCCATGTGTGTGTGTGTGTGTGTGTGTGTGTGTGTGTGTGTGTGTGTGTGCGCGCACAAAACCCCTAAAATGTGTGTGTGTGTGTGCGACACCACCCTTCTCAGAGCCCTGATTGGTCGACTGCGTCGGTGAGCCAAAGTGAATCTCCGTTACGAAAGGTAGGGGGGGGGGGGGGGGAAGATTGATTGATTGTACATTGCTTAACGTCCCGACAGCAACAAGGCTTTCTCAGGACGTGCCTGCACTGCTTGTGAAAACCCCCCAACTAAACAGAACATTGAATGTATGTCGCCAGCCGGTCAAATACGTTAAATAAACCTAACACATGGGGCCTAAATAAAGCTAAGACCATCTAGCAACACACATCCAATATCAAGAGCTACAGGCAGTGCAGACAGTAGGGAGAGTTTTAAAAAGGCAATACAGGTGAATGGACAAAGGGTAGACAGAAACACATGCCCCAGAATAGAGAGAAAAACCCACCCTGTGGGGCTGACCAGGGTGACCCTGGGAACTAAAAAGGGGGGGGGGGGGAAGAGGGGGAGGGTGGGGGGGGGTATTGTAGATGTGTGAAGGATTAAATTGTTCATGTTGCTGCAAAATGAGGTTTGTTATTTGAGGGTGTGGTTGTTTTATAAAATAAAGTGTTGAGTTGTGTTGTGCTTCAGGGGTCATGTGGTGTGAGGTGATGTCTAGTGGCAAATTTGAGAGCAATGTATCAGTGTGAGTGTGCCAGGGACTTGGGCAATATGTTTGTACGCGAGCAACTTGCTATGAAGTGAAGTGATTGTATGAGTGCGCAGTGTGAGAGAGGACGTATAGACTGTGGGTGAGGCCGCTGTTGTCTTGTGTCCTGCCAGACCTTTTGGTTCAACCTGTTGCTTTGTTTGTAGGTTTGTCGGTGTTATGAATGCTTTGGTTTGGGCTGCATCTCCTCTTGGATTGTATGCACAAATTGATTGAATGCAAACGACGTCACACAGTCAGCGTCGTTACGTACGTCGCCCGCTGCAATCGGTCGTTTAGTGCAGTAAAAAGAGTGCATGCTTGGATGGGCCATTTTCGGATGTAATGCTGGGTCAGAGAAAGAAACCTAATGTTGCCAAAAGGTGTAATAGTAAAGTATTATTTGTGTGAATGCTGTCCGTTTGAGGGAAGGACTGGAAAGTCGAGTGTTGAGCGAAGAGAGAAGGCGACAATGGGAAAAATATCCAGCACTATACGTTGGAATAGATGCATCACAGTTACGACACGCCAGCTTGTAAATTAAAACACTTTTAGCATTAACAAACGTTGAGTTAAAAGAGGTTTTAAAACAGTTTTAATTAAAACTGTTGCCCGACACACTTCTAAAAACAACAGTTTCATAGTTTTAAACCTTGTACCGCGCCATAAACGCCGCGGTTGCTTCTCAGTCTTAGCTGTCCTATAGTGTGGAATGTGGGACTTGGCCAACTGGATCCATCTGGTGCACTCCAAATGTGTATTTGTGAGTGGTTCGACGTGCAACTCGGTGCGCGCCTCTGAAATGTCCTACTGATTCCACTGATAATGAAAATCTTTCATTTATAAGAGAGCATTCAGCAGCTCTATAAACCAAAAGTGATGACACCCCCCCCCCCTCCACAACCCCACCCAAACAATCATAATAAATTCAACCAGACTATGTTTCGTGAGGTATTTTGTTCACTGTGTGTTGTGTCAATGTTCTTGACAATTTTAATGCAGGAAAAAAGGAATAATAAATTAAGTTGAAAAAAAAGAATGACAACAATCAAATAAATGTGGAAAAGAAACATCAAATATTCCATGAACTTTACCTTATTACAGACGCCTAATTTTATTAAAATAGTCCAGCTAAAATGAATGATTTGAAGAGGACACCCATTTTCACTGTAATGCCAGTTTTTGTGTGAGAGGCACCCACTTTATTGGTAGAAACCCATTTTTTTTCTCTATCCAGTGGCTCTGTTTCTAGAAAATGTCTATTTTATTTTAAGTTTTAGAGCTTAGTTATAAGGTGAGTTCTAAACATTCGCATCAACTCCAGAGCTCTAGAATAAATAGAAATATGGGAACCCATTTTCACATGTGTGTGTGTGTGTGTGTGTGTGCCCCTCTCTCTCTCTCTCTCTCTCTCTCTCTCTCTCTCTCTCTCTCTCTCTCTCTCTCTCTCTCTCTCTCTCTCTCTCTCTCTCTCTCTCTCCTCTCTCTCTCTCTGTGTGTGTGTGTGTGTGTGTGTGTGTGTGTGTGTGTGTGTGTGTGTGTGTGTGTGTGTGTGTGTGTGTGTGCTCCAGGGCTAACAAGATTATAAAATAATTAAATATACAAGAACACATACAATGCGAAAGTATCGTCATTGCTATCATTGTTATATTTGTGTCTAGACTAACGCACACTTCAAGAATACTAACGTTTACTGTACATAGACATAGATGACTGCTTAGTTTGAAAATGAGTCATTTAAGTCTGCAGTGGCATGGATGAAAGTAGAAAAATTCAGGATCGCGTCTAATCACAACAGCTAATTTTACACATAAATAAGTGAACATTGTTGTCGGAAATCCAGATAAAAGGAGCACAGTCAAAACAAACAAACAAACAAAAAGACAGGATGGGATGAACCATAACCCACAAAGTCTCTTCTATATGAGAGCTGTCTTCGCTGTCAATGGGATCTACCTTTTGCCTTTGACTTGATTCTGATGTTGAAATTTCTCCTTTAGAAAAAGCCTTGCAGATGTGCCAATGCGTCATAGTGAACTCTAGAAGGGGCGCGCGCAGTACATACGTGTCATTGGTTTGTCAAACGTCATTTGTCATGACGTATTTTTTGTTTTTAAGTAATTTTATATTTAACGCGATATGAGTATCGCTTTCGCTTCAAGACTGACTTGGGGAAAATGTTGACAAAACTAGAATTTCACGGTAGAATTTCAGTCTTGCTTTAATTTGTGTGAAATCATGTTGACTTTACCTAGCTACATGCTATACTAAGTACACCTGCATTCTCTTCTGAAAGCGCGTCGATGTGTGTATATGCGTGTGCGTGTGCGAACGTGCATGCGCGTGCTCCAAACATCCTCAAGAGGCATAGATGTTCATGCGCCCTCCGGGCACATGAGGATCTATGCCTCTTGGAGATGCACGCATATGTGTGTGTGTGTGAGAGAGAGAGAGAGAGAGAGAGAGAGAGAGAGAGAGAGAGAGAGAGAGAGAGAGAGAGAGAGAGAGAGAGAGAGAGAGAGAGAGAGAGAGAGAGAGATGATGATGATGATGATGATGAAACGTTTTTATTCAGGATAAAAAGTTTTTAGGCATAACAATGCCTATCTTCCAAACTGTCCTGCTAATCTACACATATAAAAATACATCAGACGAGACATCAAAAGATAAAACATATGTAAGTAAAAAGACCCATCCCTCCCCCCCCCCCTACCCCCCCCCCCCCCCACCACTCAGAGGGGAAAAAAATAAAAATACAAAATTAAAAAAAAAAAAATATATATATATATATATATATATATATATATATATATATATATATATATATATATATATATATATATAATTATATACACAGGTATAAACCTGACATGTTAATGCAGACAGTCGAACTATTACATAATCTGCAGCAACAGTAGAAGATTATTAGGTAATAGGAAACTTGTCACTAACTATACGAATAGTAGCATAAGGGAGCCGAACATACTATTACTTCTGAAGTAAATATTTATGGAGGCGATCTTTGAAGACGCTAATCTTACAAATTGATTTCAGGTGTGGAGGTAACATATTCCACGCTTTAGCGCCTGAAAAAGACAGGCTGGTTTTACAGATGTCTAATCTAATTTTTGGAAGGTGGATCGAGCTATTTCTCGTGTTTTTCCTATTATTGTCGGAAAATAGAGTTTTTAGATAGGGTGGGGCTTTTCCGTGCAGAGAGAGAGAGAGAGAGAGAGAGAGAGAGAGAGAGAGAGAGAGAGAGAGAGAGAGAGAGAGAGAGAGAGAGAGAGAGAGAGAGAGAGAGAGAGAGAGAGAGAGAGAGAGAGAACTACGTCATATTTAGAGTATGTCTGCGTGGTGACGGAGTTGCTTCTTTTACATCACCGCCACTGCCTGACTTTCTCCAGATGTCAAGGTTTTTTACTGTTTTAATTTTTTTCTGAAAAGAATTAATTTTTACTGAAGAAGTTGAAAGGGTACAAAGCTGGCTAACGAACTCATCCAATGTCTTTCTCCAAACTAAGCTCCTGCTGGAGTGGGTTGCATATGCTTGCTTAGCGAGCTAAGACAATGCTTAGCGCTAAGATGGCTGACTTAGCCAAAAACTTGGATTGCATGGGCGTTCTTATCCTGCCGGGCGAGCTTAGTGTTTAAGCTTAAATTTAAGGACGGTACCCCCCTTGCGTAGGGCCGTTCTTAGCTAGCGATTGAGCTTACATGGCGCACCACTCCACACACAAGACTGCTCAATACCTATCTGTTTTCTTATGTGTATAGTTAGATGCAATTTTCAGTACGTTAGCAATCTTTGGCAGTAACTGTTCTTGTAACGGTGTGTGTGTATGTATGAGTGTGAGCTTTTGACTCATGTGTCACTTTAGGTTTTGTAACATTTATTGTAGTGTTTTCTTTCTTGTACTTTTTGTTCTGTGATTTTTTATACCATGAAGCTGTGGAACAGGTTGATTCTTTTAAGTACCTTGGCACTGTCTGGACAAAAAAGTTAGTTTTAGTCTTCATATTGACAGTGTTTGCAGAAAGGCAAATCAGAGATTGTATCTTTTGAGGAAATTGAAGTCCTTTGACGTTGATTCAGTTATTTTAGAGACAGTGTACAGATTTTTAATTGAAAGCATTCTCACTTTTAATGTCATAGCATGGTTTGGAAACCTGACTGTAAGAGATAAGGCAAAGTTGACACGTGTCGTCAAACTGGCAGGCAAAATCGTTGGCCATGAGCAAAGATCTCTTTCTGGACTCTACGAGTTGTTGAGTTGTTTTGTAAGAGAAAAGCAGGCAAAATTATCCGTGACCCCACCCACCCCCTTCATGACGCATTCAAAATGTTGCCCTCCGGTAGACGACTGCGTGCTCCTTTGGCAAAACGTAGCGTGTACAAGCGCTCCTTCATTCTCACCGCCATCAGTATCCTAAACTCAAAACAACTGTGATGATGGCCCATTCTCCTCTTCATCCCTTCATTCTGCATTCAGCCTAAGCCTAACCCACCATACCATTTCCTCCCTTTGTTTTAATCCCCCCCCCCCCCCCCCCACTTCTTTTAGCGTGTGTGTATGCTGATAGGGTGGGTGTGTATGTTTGATATTGTGATGTTTGTATTTTTGTTGCATACGTATTATTATTATCATTATTTATGTCACTTGTTTTATTCAATCATCCTACACCAGTGCTGCAAAGGAAAATTTCCATATAAAATCTTTTTATCTGGACAATAAAGTTTTTGAATCTTAAATCTTGAATCTATCTTGTAAAGTGCTTAGAGCACCATTCATTTGGAGGTTAAGAGCTATATAAATGTACATTATTATTATTATTATTATTATTATTATTATTATTAATACAACGCCGATTTTGCAGTGGCTGACAGTATGAGGATGCAGAATGCTTTTGTACAGAGTAGACATCTTTCACACTGACCATTTTCCCCACAGTCATTATTTTCAGTTCGTGTTCAACAAAATCCCACGATACTTAATTCACGCAGACTCTGTGCCATCGCCGATTGCAAAAACTCGTGGTCGTTTACTGACACCTGTGTAATCATGACCGGAGACAATAACAATTCTGACACTATGTATGTTCTGCATGTCACATGTTCAGTGGGAGTGCGAACTTCGTGTCTGAAAAAAAAAGACCGATTTTCTGATCTGACTCTCCAATTTTCAGTCTACTGTTGTTGCCCAAGGCTAAACTTTGAGTCGCCGCATTGCCCCAAGCCTCGGCCCTACGGCACACGCACTGCGTGTGTGTATGCAGACGGTCGCAGGCTGAGAAACTAAAATAGTGCATTTTCATTGGTCAGTTGTGTATACAGAAATATCGGAGATTCTCTTGTTTACATACATACGCGCACACACACACACACACACACACACATACATACGCACCAAATGTACATTCAGCAGCGAGGTCACTTAGTGTAACTAGACATGACGTAATTATTATCTAGTTACTTCAATTGTGAGAGGTGCCCGCCTTCGACATCATGGACATGCTATTGAATTCGCCCCACCGCGACCCGTCCTAAAAAAAATTCCTTCTACAAATAGAAGGGATTTAAAAACGGAACACGACCCAACCGCAAGAGGCATAGATCCTCATGAGCCCCCGCGACTGCGGGGGCTCATGAGGATGTATGCCTCTTGCTGATACCAATGTGTGTCTATGTCCCTCGTACGGCTGCGGCTTCGCGGAATGAATCTATACAGACTTCAGAGACAAAATATGCGTCCAGTCGGTAGGGAAGGGGTTAAAGAACTGACCACCACCCATCTGAAATGTAACACAAATAAACAACAGAAATAGACACACGATTTAGTTTCAAAAAATGTATTGTCCATAAGAGGACATTTGTCGTTGCCCGCCTGGCGTAAATAACAGTAAACAGACGTAATATCACAAACACAGTACCACAAATATTAGTAAAAATTGCATGAACAAACACAGAATAAAACGAACACGTCAGAATAAAACGAACCATTATGTTATTAACTGCACCACACCCGCTGCTAAATTACCAAAAGGGCCTTAAGAGGATAATACGTTTGACACAAGTAATAGTAATTCCAAAGAAAGACAAGAAAAGATATGGCTGTATTTATTTTTGCTGCCTTGTCTGCTTGTTCACAGGAGACAACGCAACAACGCATGGATACCTGTAGGCTTTTCTGTATCAAGAAATAAAAAGGGAAACATAAATAACAGACGGGAAACGCAAATGATAGGAGGGATTATTGTTCTTCGTTGTCGGACTACGTGACAAATCTCACTTGACGACGGAAGAAAAATGGATGACGCTGTAGCTTTTTGGCACCACAAATAACGAGGAAACATGATCAGCCCCTTCCCTGCCACCGTACGTTGTGTTTCTGAAATCTTGGTTCAATCAACGCTCAAAAGCCAACACCGTCCAAGAAACATGGACACAAATTGGTCACAGAAAGAGGCATAATCCTCATGAGCCCCCGCAGTCGCGGGGGCTCATGAGGATCTATGTCTCTTGCAGTTGGATCGTGTTCATTTTTTCTCGGCAGTGAAGGGGTTAATGACAAAAGAGACTGTAAGTCGTCCGGACGACGTGACAAAACTCAGCACATAAAACTCATCAGACAACGCAACAAAAATTGATAACGCTATAGTTATTTGTGCACCAGAAGTAACACGGAAACATTAATGACAAAAAAGACTGCAAGTCGTCGGACCACGTGACGTCAGTGCACGTAGGAGTATGTTGTAACGAACTCTGTAACAATGTAACAATGTAACAAATCTCGTGGACACAAGTATCACCATGCTTTGTGACACATCGTTTGTTGTCACAATGCTCCTGGAGGCTCCAAGGTCTTTGTGACAACTGTTACAAAGTCCATAGAGACTCAAAGTGCCAAACCAGGCTGACAAATTGTTACAAAGCATCTTTTGGGGTCATCTGAGACTGAGCTTGGTGACAACAAATACACCGTTTCACGGCATGTGGGGACACAAAGAAGTCTCCATTAGCTTTGCAACAATCGTCACAAAATTCGTTACAAAAAGCGCATATGATTCGAGTAACCGATATGACATAACCATTCCGTGTCTAGAGCCAGTTGTGTCACATTTCAGAACAGTGTTAATGCCTACTTACCGCAAGTCACAACAAATACCTATATAGACCATACCAGCAGTATGTATTTCACGATGCTATATCAAGGTCCCTTTTGATGAGTTTGGAAACACCCCCCCCCCCCCCCCCCCCCTCATCCAACCTCACCCCTCTGAAGACGTAGGGCATGAGTGTCCTGTGTTTTCATGCGCAAAGCTAAACTTCTAATCAGTCACTAATCAACCACTGAACACAGTTCAAGAATAGTGCCTCATACGCTTGGCGCCTGTAAAGGTGCCAAGCGTTTCAGGCGCTCTCCTTGAACTATCATGCTGGATCCCTGCTGCTGACGATAGAGCTGAAAGAGATTTAATATGGCACACGTAGCATTCGACCAAAATAGTATTAAAAGATAATTAATTCTAAAACGAATATTAGATGCAACGCATTAACCCACTTGTTCATGCAGCCACCGGTACTGTCAACAGTTCCGTTAGTTGCATGTACAAGAGGGTTAATCTTCTACCGAAGAAATATTTTAATCTTTGAAACAAGAGTTTCATACTTCATTGTAATATTGTGAAATTTGATTTTAGTAAACATTTTAAAGCACCGGTTTTCAGGAGTGGCTATAATAAGTTATCTTTTTTTTAGCCATTTCGCAGTGCGAGGGAAGTTCTTAAACATGATCATTTTTGTCTACAGTATTTAAAAAATACGGTAGACTTTGAAATGGGGCATGTGTGTGTGTGTGTGTGTGTGTGTGTGTGTGTGTGTGTGTGTGTGTGTGTGTGTGTGTGTGTGTGTGTGTGTGTGTGTGTGTGTGTGTGTTACAGCGACTAGAGCTCGCGTTTGAGGACGGACAAGCTTGAAATTTTAGGATATTATTCCTATATAGGATATTGTCGTAAAAGAATTATCTCGGGACCTTTTTTTTAAAATGTTTTGATTAAGATTTAAGATGCTCATTAGCGAGAAAATGGCAGTTTCACAAAAACCGGTTGATCCACACTGGAGTCCGTAATTTTTCTTATTTTTACATGTTTTGCGTATAGCTAGATAAAAGGGACAAATTCAATGAGTTCGTTAACCAGCATTGTACCTCTAGAACATTTTGAGTTTCGAGTGATAATTAAATTTTTTTTTTTTAAATATATTTTCACGTTTTTGGGATTAATTTCACGAATTACATGCGTTAATCTTAAAACAATTGAATCTATTTTACGGAGAAAAAAAACATCTTTTCATTAATAATCGCATGATTTTTCGTATACGGTATTTACATAAGCCTGCAGTTTGTCTCGGCTGTCGGGTACGATTAGGTCAATTGTGATCTGTTTCCCCTAGGTGTGAAAATCAGACAGTTTTCTGCACCACTTTTTCGGAGTCATTTGTAAAACAGCTAACATAACTTTAATTTTTCTTTTACGAAAAAAGCTATCTTCTCATTACGATTTTTCAAACTGTTTGCACGTAGTGGCGGAGGTTGACGAGTGCTGATCACGAAATGCAGTGATCGACACGTCGTAGTGCGACGTGTATAACATCGAGTCGTCACTATAAACACGGCGTCGTGGGGCAAATGATACCATGACGTGAAGCTTGAAATGACGTTATTTCGCTGCTCGTGCTATTATTCTTCTTCAGAATAACTATGTTACGCCAGACCACAGAGCTTACGAATGGCGGGAATCGCCGTGTGCTCCTCCGTCTTTATTGATGTGTGCCAGTGTGTGTGGATCAGAGGGTGGGTTAGAGTAGTAGATGGATTCCTGTCGCTACACCAGCCTACAGTACTAATGGCGGGAAGCGCCGCGTGTCCTTTATTAATTTTGTGTGCGCCGACGTGCGTGTTAATCAGAGGTTGGCTTAGAGAGGAGGGAAATGGATCAGCATTTTAAGCCGAAACATATGAACAACTCTGAACGTTCCTACAAGATAAACGCATCTGAGCTCCAAACAATACGGTAGACTTTGGGATGAAATCCTCATCTTGTTTTTAATCAAATGGTTGCAAATTGTAGCAATTTTGTAAAAATTACAATAGTGGGTAGTGTTTTGTTTGTTTGTTGGTTGGTTGGTTGGTTGGTTCACATGGTAGGGCAGAGGGACGCGTAGACTGAGAGAGAGACTGAGAGAGAGAGAGAGAGAGAGAGAGAGAGAGAGAGAGAGAGAGAGAGAGAGAGAGAGAGAGAGAGAGAGAGAGAGAGAGAGAGAGAGAGAGAGAGAGAGAGAGAGAGAGAGAGAATATAAATGAACGAGTACAGAAAGACTGAGAGAGAGACAGACAGACAGACAG
Source organism: Semisulcospira habei (assembly GCA_036245525.1). Lineage (NCBI taxonomy): Eukaryota > Metazoa > Mollusca > Gastropoda > Semisulcospiridae > Semisulcospira > Semisulcospira habei. Next base: position 32,385,893 of record BTPG01000006.1, read on the forward strand.
ACAGAAACTAAACCAACAAAACTAAAACAAAAAACCGCCAGGAAAATGTTTTAATGTGCAAAACACCGACCCAGAAAATAACAACCTAACGGAGTTTACAAACATACAAAGCAACACAATCGCAAGTATATATATGGCCAACAGATCCCATGTGTTAGTTGACATTGCCATTCCTCTTGTGTGTGTACGCAATGTTAAAAACAATAACAGACAGACTCCAATTAATTTCTTCTTCGTCGCTAAACAAAGTTGGATGTTTATCCAACTTTGTTTAGCGACGATGAAACAAAAACCTAATTTGCGCCTGCATGTCAGTGTTTTTCTCCGTCACACCTGACTTGGAGTATACATGTAATATACTCAGCTCCTAGCCCGCCGATCCTCAGTTTTCTGCAAAATGCCTTGATTTTCATGGTAATGAGCCCTCTCCAGATGTGCTTGCATTAGCAGTGGCGTAGGAGCCGGCTGGGGGTGGGGGGTGGGGGGTGCGTCCCCCAAGAACAATAGGCGGGGAGCGGGGGAGCATCCCTGCACCAAAAATATTTTTGCAGTAACACAGAATATAGATTCCGATTTTTATTACTTTTAATATTTTTATTTTTTCTCGCGCGCAAAGAAATAACCAACAAAGAAAGTTAGATAGTTAGTTATTTGGGTTTAACGTCGAGCAGACTACTAAGGCCATCTCACGGCGGCCTACAACAAAAGAAACACGCTTATAAAGCACAAAACTGTAGTTTGTGCTCGAACTTTCAAAGCGTGTTTCTTTCTTTGTTGATTATTTCTATTTCAAAAAGCGAAATGCAGCATATGTATGTGTATGTTTCTGGCTGAACTAATTTCATAACATTGCATAAATTGTTAGGGGGGGTTAATATTTATAAATACATGTCTTGCTAGTTAAAAACAGTTGATTAAGATGTTGCCGCATTAATCTACGTGCGTAGGAGTGCTATTTCTCAAAACTAATTTTGAATATAGGTGAGGACATCCACAGGTTTCAGTCGAGAAACGCTTTTATGAAGCTCACCTCGTCCTTCTCAAAGCCATGTGACACCTTACCTCAATACACGATTTCCGGAAATCAGAGGTAGGTCAAAATCTGCGAATCTTTTGACACACACAGTGGATTAAAAGCCCGAACAAACATCCGATACTGAATGTCTGTGTGATGGAGTGATGGGGTGAGGGGTGATGGAGTGAGGGGCGAGGGGATGCCGTCGAGGTCCTCCAGTTCAACGAGGATTTTCGTCATCGGGCACTTGCGCTTCCTCCTCCCCATGTTGGTCGTGGTCCTGCAGAGATGACAGCACGCCCTCTACACTGTTTTTGGTAGTAGTAGTAATGACTCTCTCTCTCTCTCTCTCTCTCTCTCTCTCTCTCTCTCTCTCTCTCTCTCTCTCTCTCTCTCTCTCTCTCTCAAGACAAGAATGAAAACAGGTCTGCGCACCTATTCTTTTATCCTTGGAAAATAAAGTTTCATTTCATTTCATTTCATTTCTCTCTCTCTCTCTCTCTCTCTCTCTTCTACAATCCTGCTCGCAGCGCCAAGTTGTGATGGAGCGAAGGGTTAGTGGATGTTGCAGGGTGTGGAAGTGTTGGTAATGGAGGGAGTAAAACAAAGAGGTCGTAATGACTTTTGTTTATTTGCTACTATCTACCAAAAACAGCGTCTATAAAAAGAAAAGAAACAAAAGAAAGATTAACAATCTCTCTCTCTTGGCTTGACTTCGCGAACGAAGATTTTATAGGAGTTGCCCACGACGTCTGCAGGCTTGTTCGTGGCTGCGGAGGCCAATCCGAGACAGGCAGGTTCGACCGCAGTGGCTGCAGGGGAAGGTATGGCCAGGGTTCTGAGCTGCGGCATCTCTGTTTTTTCTCCTGAGCCGCTTGTCCTTAAGGCTAGCTCTGTGAGAGTCCTCAAAGGAGACAGCTGCCTTGTAAATGGTGGAGCGCCAGGTGTCACGGTCCGCAGCAAGCGAAGACCACTGGTGGTGGTCGATTTGGCAGGCACTAAGTGACTTGTTGAGACAGTCTTTGTATCTCTTCTTTGGTGCCCCTCTGTCACGGTGTCCAGTAGCAAGCTCGCCGAACAGGGTGATCTTTGGTAGGCGATGATCCTCCATCCTGGAGACATGCCCCGCCCAGCGGAGCTGTGTCCGCAGCAGCAAAGCCTCGATGCTCACAGTTTCAGCCTGTTCAAGGACCTCGACGTTGGTGACATAGTCACTCCAGTGAATGCCCAGGATGGTACGCAGGCAGCGCTGGTGGAAGCGTTCGAGGAGTCGTAGTTGGCTGCGGTAGAGGGCCCAGGACTCGGAACCATACAGCAGGGTGGTGAGGACCACAGCTCTGTACACGCTGATCTTGGTGCCTGTTTTCAGCTGTTGATTGTGCCACACCCGCTTGAAAAGTCGCCCGAAAGCGCTGTTCGCTTTTGCCAGCCTGCTGTCAAGCTCCTTGTCCAGCTTGGCGTCCGACGTGATAATGCAGCCAAGGTAAGTAAACTGGTGCACTGACTTTAGTTCAGACTCGCCAATGGTGATGTGAGGAGGGCGATACACTGTCTTGGGTGCCGGCTGATGGAGGACCTCTGTCTTTTTCAGACTGACCTCGAGTCCAAAGAGCTGGGCAGCATCTGCGAAGCAAGACGTGATGCGCTGCAGGGCTCTCTCTGTGTGTGCAACGAGGGCAGCATCATCAGCAAAAAGCAGCTCACGAATCAGTTGGTCTAGGGTTTTCGTGTGGGCCTGCAGTCGTCTGAGGTTGAACAGGCTGCCATCGAGACGATACCTGATGTACACTGCATCGTCATCATCGAGGTCCACTGTGGCCTGCTTCAACATCATGCTAAAAAAGATGGTGAAGAGGGTTGGTGCCAGCACGCAGCCCTGCTTTACGCCGTTGAGAATAGGGAATGGTTCTGAGAGGTCATTGTTGAGTCTGACCTGGCCTTGCTGGTCCTCGTGTAGCTGGACAATCATGTTGAGGAACTTTGGGGGACAGCCAAGTCGCTCCAGGATCTGCCACATGCCTTGCCTGCTCACAGTGTCGAACGCTTTTGTTAGGTCGACAAATGTTACGTACAGCCCTTTGTTCTGCTCGCGGCACTTCTCCTGTAGCTGTCTCAGCACAAAGACCATATCGGTGGTGCTCCTGTTTGCTCTGAAGCCACACTGGCCCTCTGGGAGTTGGTCTTCAGCGATGGCAGGTACCAGCCGATTCAGGAGCAGCCTTGCAAGGATTTTCCCAGCAATGGACAGCAGGGTAATTCCCCGATAGTTGGAACAGTCAGACTTCTCGCCTTTGTTCTTGTACAGGGTGATAACGACTGCATCACGGAGATCTTTTGGTAGTGTTCCTTCCTCCCAGCAGCAGAGAAAGAGGTCATGGAGCTTGTTGTGCAGTGCTGTGCCTCCATGTTTCCAGACCTCTGGCGGTATTCCATCAATGCCTGCTGCTTTGCCACTCTTGAGCTGGTGGATGGCTGTGAGGGTCTCTTCAGCGGTGGGCGGTTCGTCCAATTCAATCTTTACTGGGAGGTGTGGGATTTGTAGGACGACTGCTTCTTGAACAGTGCGCTCAGCGCTGAAGAGGCTCTGAAAGTATTCCGACCAGCGGTTCAAGATGGAGGTATTATCTGTGAGGAGTGCCTGGCCATTCGCGCTTCGCAGGGGACTTTGTACCAGGTGCCTGGGGCCATACACTGCTTTCAGTGCTTCGTAGAAGCCCCTGTAGTCACCATTGTCAGCACAAAGCTGGGTCCTCTGTGCAAGTCTGGTCCACCACTCATTCTGGAGATCTCTGAGCTTGCGCTGGAGACTGCTGCAGACGAGGCGGAAGGCAGACTTCTTCACAGGGCAGGAAGGCTGGGCTAGGTGGGCCTGATGGGCGGCTCTTTTATTTGCTAGGTGTTCCTGGATCTCTACATCGTTTTCGTCAAACCAGTCTTTGTTCTTCTTTCTGGCGAAACCCAAGACTTCTGCAGAGGATTTTGCAATAGCAGTTTTCAGTTGTTCCCAAAGTGTTTCAGGGGAGGAGTCTACTGGGTCCGCTGTGTCTTTGAGCCTGCGCTGTAAATCTGTCTGAAAGGCAGCTTTCACATCGTCACGCTGAAGGCTGGCAACATCAAGCTTTTTCTTGGGGGGCCCCCATTTCTTGGGTTTTGGCTTGAAGTGGAGCCTGAGTTTGCAGCGGACAAGGCGGTGGTCAGTGTGGCACTCTGCGCTGGGCATCACTCTGGTGAGGAGGACGTCACTGCGGTCCCTCTGACGCACTAGGACATAGTCGATAAGGTGCCAGTGTTTGGAGCGAGGATGCATCCAGGTGGTCTTTCGACTGTCCTTTTGCTGAAAAGTAGTATTGGTGATGACCAGTTGCTGCTCCGCACAGAACTCCAACAGTAGGCGGCCATTGTCATTGCAGTTCCCCACGCCATGCTTGCCGAGGACTCCTTTCCAGGCTTCAGAGTCCTGGCCCACTCTGGCGTTGAAGTCGCCAAGGATGATGACTTTGTCGTCTGCAGGGGTACTCTGTAGGAGGCTGCGCAGGTCAGTGTAAAACTTGTCCTTTTCAGCAGGCTCTGCCAGGAGGGTTGGGGAGTACACACTGAGAAGGGTGACGTGCTGCTGGTGTCTCAGTGGGAGGCGCATGGACATGATGCGGTCTGAGTGGCCCGTTGGTAGGTTTTCCAGCTTAGTCGCAATGGATGTCTTGACCATGAAACCCACGCCTGAAAGCCGTCTTTCTGATGCAGGCCTGCCTGACCAGTAGAGGGTGTACCCAGCACCAAGTTCTTGGAGGCTGCCTTCGTCCGGAAGGCGTACTTCGCTGAGCGCGGCGATGTCGATGTTTAACCTCCGCAATTCATGGGCAATGAGGGCGGAGCGACGTTCAGGGCGTCCGCTGTCTGCTTTGTCGAGCATGGTTCGGACGTTCCAGCATGCTACGTTGAGTCCGGTCGTGGTCGTCATGAGAGTGGATCCGTTATTCTTTCTTGTTTTTTGACCGCAGGAGAAGATGCCCGTTGACCGCGGCTAGCCAACTGGGGTTGCGAGGGGACGAGCTTTGGTTAGGCCACCTTTTCTAGGCCCCTCTCCGTGTGGAGCAAGCAGTGCTGTCCCTAGAGAAGGCTGCTTGGTCGTTCAGGGTGTGCCGAGTGATGTTGTCATCCCCAGGTCAACATCAGGCGACCAATATCCTGAACCGCCTGCATGCAGGTTTGAGACTGCGGCTTCCAGTGACATCTTTCACCTGCCGTTTCGCCCCTCGCCCGTCGCTACAGGACTTGGAATGGTCAGTGTCATGGTCCGTGGGCGTTTCCTAAAGCCTGCGCGGTGGAGCTTTTTGGTGGAGTGCAGTGTGCGCAGTACTGGCCCCACCCTTTAAACCCTTGGTTCATCTGCCATGGCCTAGCAAGCTGGGACGATGGCATCGAGGTCCTCGGGTCGTAGGTTTTATATCAGACTGTCCTTGTCCTAGTCTCTGGCTCAAAAGCCTTCCCCGGAGACACGGGGGCTTTGATGTCAGGGGTTTCCTCCCTTAGCCTTTCCGCAGCCAAGCGGCCAGGCCTGCAAGGCAGCAGGCGACTCGTGGAGGGCGGGGTCGTCTATGTCCCGTGCAGATGTGAACATCTGCCCACTGCCCAGAAAGATTAACAATAATGACATAAAAAATAATCGAATAATATAAAGTATAAAACTAACGAACTAAAGTAATTAAACTAATATACCGGATAACCGAATACTATACTGACTAACACACTACGGCAATCAACATACTTCATTTACACAGTACACCACACAGCACCATGACAACACATCAACACTCTGCTCAAATGACCACAAGGGAGACAACTGACATACAAACACATCGGCACAACCATTGAGATATAAACAACATTATAAACCGCAGCGCACTCATCAAGACGACAGCAACACAAAGAATCCTGTTGCACCACAAACATCAGATCCAAACGACAACACATTGTACGACAAACTTAACATCCGAACGCAAATACATTCGCATAACTGAACACAACAAAGCCCCTGGAAACTGAATCAAGAATGCACGCCACAAACATAATATCTGAAAATCAATATAACACATGAACATCACTGACGATACAAAACAAACATGACTATGCTGCTCTCGGACAACTCCCCACAGTGGTTAGCACTAAACCTGAAGTAAATCATATGTCACATAGAAACAATTAAATCTACTGTAAATCACATAGAAACAATTAAATCTACTAACAGCTTCTCCCTCGGCGACACCATGGTGGCTTTCAGGAACACACAATGGCGGAAAGGGGGTGTCGGGGTATACAAACAAAGAGCAGAACATACACGCAGCCTCCGCATCGCTTTCGCGTCATCATGTAGGAACATTTGTCTGGCATCCAAAATATTGACGTTACATTACAAAGTAAATTACGTTAAGATCTTTGCCTACACACAATGGCGGCTGTGTTGTGGCAAAAGGCGTGTGCCGAAAACCAACTCACATCGGATTTATGCAAAGAAAAAGGTGAGTAAGAAATAGATTTTTACATAGGTGTTTAGGTGGCTGAGAATCTCACTCTCGTGGTCTTAAAACCTTATCCTGCTCGCTTTCGCTCGTAGGATAAGGTTTTAAAATCCACTCGAGTGAGAGAGATTCTCTCAGTATCACCTAAACACCGATGTATATATATATATATATATATATATATATATATATATATATATATATATATATATATATATATATATATATATATATATATATATATATATATATATATATATATATATATGTGAATGCGGGCACCACACACTCTAAATATGGATCCAAGCAGCGGTGAAATACTTTGAATATGAAAAAAAACCTCCATAATATACACCACGTAGTATAGTACGAGTTACGCTTTTATTTTCACAAACTTTCGCCCTCTCAGCGAGGTCTTCATCAGGTATTCGCTCAGGTATATATATACTGACGAGCAAAAGAAATGCGACATTTTTTGAATGATCAGAAACAATGCGACATCGGAAACACTGCAAAAGAAATGCCACATTTTTGGAATCATCAGAAACACTTCAGAGTTTTCGATGATTCCAAAAATGTCGCATTTCTTTTTCTCGTCAGTATACATCATAAAAATGCCGTTTCTCAACCCAAGCCTTTGCGACACAGCTGCTTTTCGGTGCCTCTATTTCACTTCCATCACCAGCAGTGTAGGTGTAGGCGTCATTCACTATTACAGCGGATGGGTCGACCGAAATCGCTGGAGGGGAGTGTCCGATTGCCTTGGCGCCTTGCAGGTGCGAAGGTAATCAGACACTACCTTCAGCAATTGTGATTTTATCGCCACTGACTTGTGAGTAGTGCTTAATTGATAAACCGTGAACCATCTGATTTTAGAAGTGATGTGCAATAAGCGAGTTTATATGTTATTCTGGAATTTATTGTTTCTAAACTCTTGGGGAGAAAAACGCCGTCATTTTTTGAGGGGCCTATTTGAGGGGTCTAGGAGTAGGAGCAAAGTAACTCTAAACTCTTGCGCACACACGCACACACTCTCACACACACAAACAATAACACGCACACAAACACTCTCAAACACACACAATCATAACGTGCGCCAACACACGCACACACACATAATCACAACTTACAAATACACATACACGACCGCGCACAAAAACACACGCGTACTGTCCTACAACTCGTTCACTCGCGCGCGCGCGCACACACACACACATGGGCAATCACACGACTAGCACCCACACACACACACCAAAAAGTAACCAAAACAAACCTCCCAAAAGATTTATCACGATTTTTGTGGTAGAAATGATGTAAGGTATTCCATCTCTGCGGCAGTGTACTTTGGGGTGTATGCAACACTGTCGTAGTCAAAGTTCTCATCAAGAGCGAATGGCAATACCTCGTCGCTACATTCCTGAAAGGGAAAAATAACACCACAATGTAACATGATAAAAAGAGAGAGAGAGAGAGAAGATGATGGTAATAAATTGGAACTTTTGTATTTGCTAAAAACCTCCATGCTCCATGGTGAGCAAGCTCGTAACGACGGGTGGTGGTGGTGGGGAAGGGGGTGTTATTAACTCATTCGTTATGTGCCGCATCCGGACAGCCGGTTTTAAGCCACGTGTCCGGATGCAGCTCATCCCGAATGAGTTAAAAGAACAGTGAGAGATACATTCAGCAAACAATAAGTGCGTGTTGGTATTATGCGTAAGGCCTTCGGCCGTAAGTTCCAAAATCACAGATCGTCACATGTGACACATAATGTAGTAGCCAAAATTTTGTTTTTTGCCCTTCAAAACAGGCTCCATCTATACAGTACACACACCCCAAGGGGAATTACTCAGCGCTGGACATACACGCAGTTAGATCCCCTGCCCCCTCCTAATCGCCAGCCCAATCACTGATTAATTCCCCTTGGTATGTGTACTGTTCTATCAGCGCTAGCCTCGCCTATTTGGTTAGTGAGTCTACTGTATGTGCACCAAAAGCTCAAGCCTGTCACTTGACTAGTCTCACCTCGCTAGACACGGGGGGCGGCGTTGCACTTCCACTCGAGACAACAGCAGGTCGTGTGGAGAAATCCAAAATGCTGACCGTCTGTGTCACCAGACTTCGGCAAACCTCCTCCTCCTCTGCTTCTCCAGGATTCAGTAGTCTCCCTTTCAGTTCCGGTGTCATTGATGACAAATCTTGACTTGAGCACTCTCTATGTAAAATGTCATCTAAATTGTCAGGAGGTTGTGCAACATTTGCTTGATTTTCTGACGACACTTCAGCATTCTGCTGTGGCGATAGTGAAGGTAAGGTAGGCAACCCTGTATTAAGCTGACGAGTGAATAGGTCTTCAGCCAAAGTAGTGTCCCTTCTGATGGATTTTTCAACATGATCTGCATAAGTTTAATAAAAAGAATGATGCAAAAACATAGTTATGATGTGCCTGAAAGAATTAAGAAAACAGTTATGTTATGCGCAATACATTCTTCAATAAATTATGTTAAAGTCAATCATTCAGTCCATGAAACAAGCGTTTGATGTTTTGAACTATTTGTTATCAAAATAAAAATGTGAATTACATGTATTATTAGCTATAAGCAAAATAAACATTTAACTATGTATTACCTAGGAAATTAACTCATTAAATCCTGAGGCTGAAATTTTTCAAATGTGTGTATTGTGACTTGTCCTATAAAGGCTACATCACAGATTAGGAGAAAGATTAACCGCTATAGTTCAGGAATGGTGCCAGCATAGCTTGGTACCTTTGAGTGCCATGCTATTCTGAAACTACTGTACCCTTGAACTATCATAAGTTTATTTCATGCAATAGTTATCAGAATACAAACATTAAATTATCAAACCTGTGCCAAAACTAGCAGTATAGCCAGGTGTGTTAAGCCATTCATCGTCACTTTTTCCTTCATCATTTTCACTTGGTTCCCCCGTTTCATCAGCAACAACGTCTTCTGATGTGATAAAGTTGTCAAACTGTAGACATGGTTTAAAAAAATCACTAGTCAAAGGATCATTACACGTAAATCTGACAATGAATTTCAGTACCACTGGCGTGTGTTATGCCTTGCCAACACACATAATGAACTTCTCAGCAGTTTGTACAGACAACAAACGCACACGCATAATTTGTTTATTCCGCACATCAATCTATTTTTAGCTCTATTTATAGAATGAAGCGTAGTCATTGTCAAATTAATTGATATAAATGACGTGTGCTAAACTGGATTGCCTTGTGTGTAAATGAACCCTGTAACCAAGCATTCCATAACCAACTATTGTAGACATATTTCTCTCAACAGTTACGGCGGGAGTGAGCTTATAAGTGCTATATCTTAAACGTATAAATGATTAAAACGCTAAAATCACACTATAACCCTTTGGCTGTAGGAAGACATTTAATTCACTGTAACCCAAGACCAAAATCCCCAAATATAGGCGCCAAACCCTTGAACTATCATGGTCGATCCATATCTTGTTGTGGTGTGTCTGGGGTAGAATGAGTTAAGTCACAATGATTCCTGTAGGAATCATCACAACAAAACCACTACCAACACCCAAAGGGTTAAAAAGTGCAGGCATCTTTGGCATGAAAGAAACAGAAAAGAGATCTTACCTTTGTCAAAGAGGCTGGCCTATTTCTGAGAAGACTTTCACAAACAGGTTGTTTCCCATCAGAACTATCAAGGGTCTGAAAGAGCATAAGTGTCACCAAAGACAATACATTATAAGACAGATCACTCCTTCATAAGGCTTACTGAAAAAAGCGAGGTCAGTGTAGCAGTTGCGTCCCATGGTGTAATCGTGTTGTGGCCATACGTCTATCACTATCTGGTAATGGGCTCGAGCTCTGACGGGAGGCTTTTTGAAGGGTTACACTAGGTGCTTTTTGTGTATGCATTGCGGAAAACTGTTTTAAAATCACATGAGCTCTGCTTCTAAGATATTTTTTTTCTATTCCTAATCAAAAGATTTTTCGGAAAAGTGGTAATTAGCACGGAAAGTGTAAAAGAAAAATAAATAACTGAATCAGGCATTTCATTGTTGCCGTGAGTGTGAGTTGATGTCTAGTACACGCACACACACGTGCATGCAAACAAACACACATGCACACAAATGAACACACATACAAACAAACCACCAACACAGGACTGAATAAGAAATAGTTTACAGCAAATATCAGTTGTTTTAAACAATCTCACAAAAAGATCAGTTTATTAATACAGGTTCAACTTGCAGCAGGTATTATCAAGAAAACCAAATAGTGATTATACACAGGCCACGCTAACCACCTTATGCATACACCCGTTCGAAACTGCAAACAGTACCTTCGATAGTATGCACAAAGAGATTAATAAGAAATGATCACTGATTACCTGTTCTGTCTCCTCCTCTCAATTCATCCATCCACCCAACACATGTAAATTTATGACAAAAGTATTCATCATACACAAAATAGCATGCCAACATGAATATACGCAATAGGCTGAATTATCATAAGACGTACAACAGACAATACCATCAGTCACATGCCCATCGCCTTTAGATCTAAAAGTCATTACCAGGTAAACAGATAAACATGTCATCACCGATCAGAATTATGTTCTCCAACAACTCCCTCCTCCCCCACCAGACCTTCGGCTGCTTCCAGTGGGAAACTAAACTCCTTACAACAAAGGCAGTCGCATGGTTTACCACAAGCTTTGTCCTCTCGTCCTCCCCAAAATTCTCTGCCCCTTCTATTTGATCACGTTTTTGTTGTTGTTGTAGTTGACTTGTTCTTTTATTGTCATTTCGTCTAGTACTATTGCACACAGATCTGACTTTAGCGGCAGTACAGACACTTTAATCTGAAGTGCTTTCAGAATTTTGGCACTAAAGCCGGGGCAGACTGAAACCTTTCGCATAGTTTTCCGTAAGGTTGAAACTGACAGGAGGACAAAGAATTTTGCAAGCATACAACATGCCTTGGGGCTTGCATGAAACAAAGATAAAGCTGTTCAGTTCAGTGTTTTTTCTGTCTCCGTCCATCTCCGGCCTTGTTTCTTTTTGTGTATTTCACGCAACTGTGCTGAAATAAACTTAACAACGAATCAGGCAAAAAATGGGCCAAGCGGCTCTTCGCTGCTGCATCCTTCTGCTGAGTGTTAATGTCTTTTCTTTCCTTGTTTGCCGTCTTTCTGTCGTAATTACGTTTCTTCTGAAGGCAGTACAATCTGTTGCGCACAGTTTTGAGACTTTTCTTCAAAGCCTGCTTTCTTGGTTAATCGCTGTCCTGACCACCAGTCCTGTTGCTGCAGTTCCCCCCACACCAGTTTCTCCACTGGACTCATCTGCACACACACAAGCAACCATGCATTAAATCATTAATGATATCATGATAATCCACAGCATATTTACTCAGATCAAAAAAATTAATTCACATTTCATATGACTGACAAAAAATGTATTTTCACACACACATGCAGGCGCGAACACACACAAAAAGGCCATCGAAAATTCATCCAAATTTAAAATCTGCTTGTCTGATTTTAATAGTCAACAGATTTTACGACCCCAGTTGTGAAAACAACTCACACAACTAATCTTTTGTGCTGTCATTGTTTGGTAATTTTTTATACATTAAAAATTTCAGCTTACAAATTATAAATCAAATTATATTTATTCATTGAAAATACCTGGTTGCAGTGACATGCGTGCCTGCTTGTGAGGCGGCGCTTCTGAATGTGTAGCAGTATCCCTCGTCTCTGTTGTTAGTTGTGGGGGTGGGTTGGGCACCGAAAACACAGTCGGCGCACGTGAACTGGCTGTTTTCAAAATGGGCACTGCACAGCCTGTAGGAACGTGAACGCAGCTCAGCAGGTAAAAGTCCCAACAGATCTTCTCTGCGCGAATTCTGCACCCGGACATCTGTTGGGAGAATAACAAAGACTGAAATACAAGTACTAAAACACCACCAGCTAAATACTGTAGTCTGTAGGCGTAGTTCGTGAGAACAGTACAGTGGACAGAGTTCTGCATGATCTTTTATACTTTTGTATTTTAAGTCTTGATAGACAATGAAAGCGAAGTAACTTTGCAACGACTGAATTTTATCAACGACCTTACAACTCAAGGTTTCTTTGCTTAATTTCTCACCAGTACTTTCCTCTTTTTGATCGGAACGTCGGTCTTAAAACAACTCGATTAAGAACGTGAAACTTACACAAGATTCTCCCTATCAGTCGTATTGCCTTGAACGAAAGGGAAAGGTCCGTGTAGCCTAAAGAATACTTTTTCTCGCCCAAGTTAAGCACGTGTGACTAGATCTAACTTGAGTTAGTCCACCATAAAGTGGATACAATGGGACAGGAAAACTTACTCTGGATCTAAATGGTCGTTAGATCACTTTTCCACTGACATTTCTCGGAATTCACGGCGTGGAGAGCCAGCTAGGGTCTGTTTGCAGTTGGATCAGTTTTCCACTCTCCCAGATTTAAGCCCAAAGATACATATCACACGAGGGACCTATGTCTGAGTATCGCCCTGGCAACTCTAATTGAGAATCAAAAATTTTCGAGATAGACATTCTCTGCGCCATGGAATTATTATACGGTCGTAAATTTATGCATTTATGCAAAGATAAGACCACAAAGTAATCAGCTTACCTTGTTTCTTCATTGGGAAAAAGGAAAACTGACATGCCGGTGAAACTTGGCTTGTAGCGGGCGTTCGAACAAGAAATTGCGCTGCAAAAGTCAGCCCTTGCCTCGTTCGGTCAGCCATGATTCAACACGATTACAAGGGAGAAAACTCTCAAAGCACGTCCTCGCACTCTCGGGGCGAGTGATTTGTCTTATAATGTATTGTCTTTGGTGTCACTGCCTCGAAAGTATCTCAATGAACCCATTACATCCTGAGGCTGATTTTTTCAAGTTTGCTTATTGTCCTATGAAGGCTACATTACAGATTAAGAGACATATCAACCGTTTTAGTTCAAGGGTGGTGCCGGAATAGCTTGGCGCCTCAGGCGCCAAGTTTTTCTGGCACCACCTTTTAACTCAGTCAAATTTATTTCAAGCAATAGGTGTATCAGGATGAAAAGGGTTAAACAAAAACTTTCAACCAAACTGATCCTAGTTTGAAGCCCCAGCATCAGCAGTATACCAGTGGCTTCTTGTACAATGGCATTGAAGTCATGCATTACTTCTGTTCAATGACACTGTGCAAGCAGCCACTGGTTATACCTTAACCCATATCATACTGAGGCTAAAAGCTTTAAATTTGTACAAGGCCATATGCAAGCTACATTATAGTACGTACAGATAAGGATATAGACCAATGGCTTTAGTTCAAGGGTGATGCCAGAATAGCTTGGCGCCTAGAGGCGTCAAGCTATTCTGGCACTACCCTTGAACTATTTTAGTCACACTTATTTCACACGTATTCCGAATGATAAGGGTTAAACAAACTATGTACACCAATGACTTATAATTATTAGCCTTATTATCAATTTCGACCAAGGCCTTAGTATAATAATGACTGATAAAAATGCACTGGGGTCATTATGTTCTGAAAGAAAACAAAACAAAGGGGTTATTTTAGAATAATATGATCATAATAAACATTTCAAAATGAAGTGAAATAAATTCATACCTTTTCTTCAATATCATCTTCGCCAGTCTTGCTGCCACCACCAAGGCCCAGACTGCTTGTCTTGGAGAGTGTTGTTGCAGATTCTGCTGACAAATGGTCCTGTGCAAGTCCTGGATTCAGTCGGGCTCTCTCTGATCTTTCTTGCTGACTAGTTGTGGACCTTTCACCCTTGTTCTCTTTCTTGAGTGCAGCCATCACAGCCGGATTGCTGGATCTTTTCAAGTCATCTAAATGTGACGGAGGGAAAACGTGAATAATGGACACTGATCAACTGGTTAACCCCTTTGCCAATCAACCCCTTCACTGCCATTGAAAGCAGATTGTATTTTTGAAATCACAGTATACATGTACATTAAAGGAACATGGATACAAAGTGATTCTAGCAAGAGGTGTAGATTCTCATGAGCCCCCACAATTGCTAGGGCTCATGTGGATCTATGTCTCTTACAGTTGGATCATATTTTATTTTTCTCAGGAGTGATACTGATAGAGTTAACCACTCATGCATGCAGTCAACACTACTACAAAGACAAGAGAGTTAAGATTCAAATGCCAAATCACAGTTAACTCATTCAGCCCGGCGCATGTATTTCCCAAATTTGGGAGGCATCATCTAACAACTATGCACCTGTTGCAGGAGATGGATCGACCATGATAATTCAAGGGCAGTGCCAGATTAGCTTGGCGTCGACAGGCACCAAGCTAATCTGGCACTACCCTTGAATTATCATGGTCGACCCATCTCCTGCTATAGTGCATCAGCACTGAATGGGTTAATGGTTGTTGTTTGATTAACCTGACAATTCAATGTAATCAGAAGGCACAAAGTGAATCTAGTGAATGTGAAACTAGGCTATGTACATTCCAATAATGGGCCCATCAATTAGATCTGCATGAGTTTTTCAGTATTAAGCTATTGGCTGTCGGCAACGCTTTTGGTCAGAGTGATTCCTGCAGTAATCACCATGACAAAATGCACTACCAACAATAAAAGGGGTTAAACACCCACCCATAGTGAGATACATGAATCCTCCAACAAGCTCCTCCAGTGACTCCTCTTGAGCATGCACAAAGTTGCCAATCAAATGATGAATGTCGTCATTCTCTGCGTTGCTCTGATTCTGTTCCTCAGCCGTCATCTCATCCGACTCTGAACTCTCCGATGCACTCATAGCGAGCAAGGCAGTTAGACAGCTATATTGATTGTTCCTGTGGAGGAAGAAAGAGTTTGCTACAATATCTTAATGGTAAATGGCCACGAGAAATGTGCACTCTTCTCCTAGCCGGGTAAAATAGCCATGACAAGAGTAGCTAACCCCCTCACTGCTAAACACGGATAGACAACATGCACAATTAAACCTTGAAAATAATCTGACGTATGTTGTAAACTGACTTGTACACAGGCGACTCTGTTTTCTTGACAAACGTCCGGTCCGCCCTGGTCGGCGGCAGGCACACACTAGAAAGGAGACCGCAAAGCAGAGCGGCGACGAAAACTGTGACTGAGGGTCGAACTATATTTGTTCTACGATACACTGTAAGTGTAATTCCTTCTCTCTGATATCGACATAAGATTAACTCATTCGAGGCAAGCCGCATCCGAAAATAAATAATTTCTTTCTATAATAAGCCCTAACGATCAAAGCCGGAACACCCTCACGCATACCTGCAGCTAACCACGCCAAGTTTGTTGAAAAGGCCGAATGGCAAATGGAGTAGCGTCCCTTAGTATCCAAGATAGATAAAACGGCAGAAGAGAGCAGCCACTCGCTCCCCGATCACATTTGTGCCAGCGGGACGTAAAAAGGAAGAAGAGATAGATAGATAGCCACTCGCATAGTCCCCGATCACTGTATAGTGCCAGTGGGACGTTAAATTGGAGATAATGAAAGCCACTCGCAAGAGTCCGAAATAGCGGCTCAGGCGATTAAACGTCGGAGCAGGAGAGCGAAGGGAATCGCCGGGTCGTGGGTTCGAATCCCGTCCCGGCCCCGGTAGCTGGACTGACTCACAATCCAGGGGGGGGGGGGGGGGGGGGGGACGGATTGAATTGTTCAATAGCATGTCCGTTGAAAGGTTATGTCCTGGAAATCAAATGAAGTGGCACAGTTGGAGTGCGCCTGAGTTGATCAGTGTTCAGGTCGTATTCCGGAGGCAATAGATTAATAATAATAATAATTACGGTATTTATAATGCGCTTATCTTATAATAATTATAACTCTAAGCGCACACTCACAACTCGCGCACGCATGCGCACGCTTTAGACAATGACTCACGTACCACAAACAGTGAAATACATTACGACGGTCAGCTTGGGGTGGGGAGTGCGGTGATATAGTGCTAAAACTGTTGAAAGAGGTGAGTTTTGAGGGCGGACTGGAAGGAGGAGAGAGAGTGTTTCTGACGGAGAGAGAGTGGGAGAGTGTTCCAGATGGATGGACCGTAGACGGAGAAGGAGCGGGGACCGAAAGTGTTAAGTTTGGTGCGAGGGATGTGGAGGCGGAGAGGGTCGGAGGCAGAGCGGAGGGAGCGGGAAGGTGTGTAGGGGTGAAGTAAGTTGGAGAGATAGGCAGGAGCGCAGTTGTTCAGGGATTTGTAGCAGAGAGACACAACTTTGTATTGGATGCGTTGGGGGATGGGGAGCCAGTGAAGGAGTTTGAGCAGGGGTGTGATGTGGTCGGATTTTTTCTTTCTGAGGACGAGGCGGGCAGCATTGTTCTGGACGCGTTGGAGAGTGAAGATGGTGGATTGAGGGAGACCGGAAAGGAGAGAGTTGCAATAGTCGATGCGAGATAAGATGAGAGAGACAGCAAGTTTGGTGGCAGCTTCGGTAGTGAGGTACTTTCTGATCTGACTGATGCGGCGAAGGTGGAAATAGCATGCCTGGGTCGTGGCGGAGACGAAGTTGGTCATGGACAGAGAGGAATCGAGGATGACGCCGAGGTTCTTGGCCGAGTCAGAGAGGGAGATGGGGGTGCTATCGAGTTGAAGGTGGAGAGAGGGAGGGAGCTGGGAGAGTTTTTGGCGATTCCCTGTCCCCCATAACCCGCCCGTCCGCGGCGTCAGGGGGCCGTCCCGAGTACTGATCACCTCGTTGCTGTGGACATTAAACCCGAACTAACCAACTAACCAGCCACTCGCAATCAGCTACTGAGCCGCATGACTGACTGAGTTGGTATACCTCGCCCTGTGCCTAGGTTAAATGCACCAGCGGCTCCATTGTTGCCATTTTCGCACCAGACCGGTCGCTCGAACCGGTCATGTGCGGCCAGATCGGTTTAGAGCGTGTGCTTCAGTTCCGCACCTGTCAGTAATGAGCAATCTCGGCCGGAGCAGAATCACGTGACGTCGTTTGATTGCCGGTGCAAAATAAGATGAATAAAGACTGAATAAACCCTTTCCCATTTGCATCTGCTTATACTAGCACCACGGAAACATTACGCGATTTGGCAGATTTGAAAAATAGCTTTTTTCCTCAATGGTGGTGATTTTGCGTCACTTCAGTTGCGGCAGAAAGGGGGTCAGTCGTAGTTGAAGCCGAGAGATGAGCCGCGCGCACTACAGTTGCAGTGCGCCTGAATTGATCAGTGTTCAGGTCGTACTCCATAGGCAATAGATTCCCCTGTCCCACATAACCCGCCCCGGCGTCAGGGCCGTCCATTATCACGTCGGTGCCGTGGCCGTTAAACCCCGAACTAACCAACTACACAATGGACTTGATTCAGGGGCGTACCCGCGTGGGGCGTGACACTGACAAGCCTCCGCCATCTCTACACAAAACTGGCGTGTTAGGGGAGGTCAAAGGCGCTAAAAGTAAAACCTGAAACGAACCGGGGTTTGTTTGTTTGTTTGTTTGTTTGTTGTTGTTGTTGTTTTTTTTTTTTGTTTTGTTTTTTTACTGCGATCTGGCAGAATCTTCCGCCGCGTGAACGTATGAGACCACACTACACTGAAGTGCAGAAGCCAGGCCGGTCTGGTGCAAAAATAACAACAATGGCTCCGCTGGTGCATTTAACCTGGGTATAGGGTGAGGTATACCAACTCAGCCTTACTGAGAGGATGAGATTATTATCATGGTGAGTAAAACTGGCTCCGCTTCGAGAGATATTTTCTGTAAAATCACACAATCATGTGTAGTAAATACTACGCAAGGCATTTTGCTATAGTCATATTATTTAACATAATTGGGGAATTAGTGAATCATAGTTTTGCCAGTAGGGCTCGGGAAGTTTCTCGCGTTGGCCTAGGAGCGTCGGCTGCCGCGCCGCCATCTTGAGAGGACAGCGCTAGCCTGGCGATAGACTTCAGATAGTAGCGAAGTAGTGTTTCAACACTCGTTTTTCTTCATGCTTCTTCCTCTTTGGAAACAAACAAAAACAGATTCTAGTTAGCAGTTTCCTACGGTGATGGCCGCAAGACTTGCTGTCAGTTATTGCCTATAGCACGTCAGGACCTTCCTGACATTGCCCTGACAGCGACTGATTTCCCGATGAGCGCATGTGTCGTGTATCCTCTCAAGATGGCCGCCACGACTAGCCTTGATGACGTCAGCTTCCCGAGCCCTTAGTACGTAAGTTTTTCTAATTTACTGAGTCTGTAATCGTACATGTGCCAGATAGGCTTCAGTTCTCAGCAGTGTTGTGGTGTCATTATGTAATCATACAGTTATGCAATCATATGAAATTAATTAGTGCAATTAATCGTTAATAAATATTTACCGTATTAATGACACGTACTACTACTAGTCTTTTCATAGGCCCTAATTATTAAATATTGTATTTCATACATAATTATGGAGAACATATTAATTGAGCTCAGTATTTATCATTACACACTGGGCATTCTTGCGTTCACTGAATGGGTAAACTCAGCTACATTTAGGCATTAATCTGTCAGCCACGGCGGATAACCAGCTTGGACCATGATTAAAGTAACACGTCAAGCATCTCCAAGAAGCATTGGCCCATATGAGTTCTCCGGGCTCATGAGGATCTATGCCTTTTGGAGACGTTTAAAGTGTTATCTATGTTTTTGGTAGTAGGTGGTTATCCGCCATGACTTTGCTGTCGTTCGTTGTTGAGAGGCGTTCGTTTCACACTTAACCTCACAAATACTTCATTGCTTTATGGTTATGTCTAAGAATTTTTCCAAATCCTTTTTTTTTTTTTTTTTTTTTTTTTTTTTTTTTTTTGTTGCTGTTCGTTGTTATTTTTCTTGCTTTAGTTCGATATGGATGTATCATTTTTAGGTGTTACCTAGGATCGAATCAGTTACTTCGCAGGGGGCGGGAGGGGGCGCGCGTGTGTGCATGTGTGTGTGTGTGTGTGTGTGGTTTATGAGTATGCAAAGTGCGAGTTCTTCAAATAAACTCTCTACTTGGATTATTTCAAAACATACATCATATGCAAAACAAATCAATGTTTAATTTTATTATTTCAGAGAGCAGAGAGGTTTGAATGAAGCTGAACAAATCTGTGAATACTTATCCAAATGACGAATAAGTCAAACGACAGATAAGTCGGATGGAAATAAATTCCCCTGCACCTGCGTCTGAACCTGTTAAATAGCCACAATAGCTAAAATGAACAAAATTAGTCAAATTAGCCTCTGTGTGTGTATGTGTGCGCGCGTGCGACTGAGCGTGCGTGTGCATTTTAAGTCCCAAATGTCTGATACACAAAGAATCAACAGCCTTTTTCAGTTGTGCCTTGCATCCTGTGCCCCTTCTGCTGCCTTTGTTTCTAGTCCGCCCAGTAGACAAGGGTCCTCAGACCGACGTCGGCCGCAATGAGCCCGCACACGACAGGTCCAAAAACACATCTTGAAATACTCAAAATAAGCCATACTCTAAACTGATAGACTCCTTTACCCGAAGTGCAGGCCAAAGATCAGAGGCGGGAATATCCTCTGTCCACTGGGCGCACACACACACACACACAAACAAACAACCAAATAAAAATGTTCAAGAAACCTAGAGGCTTTTGGCTTTGCACCTGGTGTCATCGGCAGGACAGATGGAATTGGGGCCCCGTCGGCTGAGAAGTATTTACGAGCCTTGCAGAGTACCCACTATTTGCATTTGACAATCATAAACACAGTAAGACAGTTGGACAGCAAAAGTAGGCAAGTACTGGGCCTTGTCCGTCCATCATCTGTCGGTCGTAAACTTTAAAAGCCCTATACCGCTGTTACTGCGCCCCCCGCCCAGCCCCCCCCCCCCCCCCCACAAAACAAAACTTCTGCAACAGATGGTTACCAAACGCTCCATACAGGTCTACATATGGTTCATTTAGACACAGGAGATTCCAGCTCAGCACAAGTCGTCTTCAGTGATATTGCGAATAGTGAAATTTCGTTGATAAGAGTTCCTGATCCTTATGGTATCATAAAGCAGTTGTTTACTTGAGATGGTTTGCCGACATTTCAGTGTTTTGAATATTTATGGCAGCAAAGCACAGACACGGTTTTACTCTTTCGCGTGGACAGAGCGGCGGTGATGATGGGAGATAATATTAACTTTAAAGCCTACCTGTGGATCCACCACTGCACACAGACACACACACACTCCAATAGGATCAAGTAAGCAAACGATCTTGGGTGACTTGACTTCATGGTTGATCGAGTTGACTCCTGCCTTTGGCGACCTGACCCCTTACTTTGGCGACTTGACCCGTCCCCTGGCGAGATGACGCATGGGCGAGTTGGCATATGAGCGAGTTGACCGGCAATAAATGAGCTGTTTTCCTGATACCGACCCTATATATCCTATATATAGCATTTCTGTACAAAGTACTTTTGCACTTCCTGAGAACAAACGCCAACCGAGAAACTTTACCTGTGGATGCACCGAGTCCCCATGGCTAGACCTGTTTTACGCAGACTGACACGCAAAGCCGGTTTTGCTCATGATCACACTGAGATGCCACATACTCACAGGCTGTGATGAAAGCAATTATTGACTAAAGTAATTACGAATTTATTTGGTCACTAATTTCTTTCAATACTGAGCTAACATTAACTTTAGTAGAGCTTTCCATAAAATGCCAAACAAAACTCGCAAAGAAAGCTAAACATTTTTGTTAGTGTAATATTTGACAGTTTTGCTCACCATATTATCTAATAGTCTCCCTTGGACACTTTGTGGCTGTTCAGCGAGTAGCTGCCAATCGAGTGGCTGCTCTCGTCATGCCCATGACAAAATGGTTTAAGGGAACCTACCCTGTTTTTGCTATGATCACATTTTGCTGTGGTTCAACTCCCCACAAAGCTATGAACAAAGAACCTTTCTGCCCACACAAAAACTCCACGCGGAGCATACCACAGGAGTAACATTTCCAGAAATTCTTAAACAAACTGTCTGTTAGCGTTTTCCGCAACACTCTAATGCACCCCATGACAAAACTGTCGTCTGCAAGCCTGTATGCAACTGTGCACATGCACATAAGGCTACCATGAACACACTAGGTCGACTAAACTTACCCAAATTCTGCTCTTTTTCACACCATCTGTCATGCCTTTTGTTGCTCAAAATGCCCCAAAAGGCAAAAAAATTGATATTTAATACACACAAAAACAATTGCAAAAAGGGAGGACATTTTTTTTAAAACTATTTCTTGCGGAATAGTTATTACACTATGATGCACCGGACGCAATATGCATTTCAGGCCTGCCCCTACTTTCATTTGGTTCCTGCGGTGATGGTGAAACTGTTAAAGAAAAATTTAAGTTTTAAAAAACGTTTGTCCATATTTATCAGTAAAGTCAGTACTTTGTATTCACTTGTTGTACACTTATTCACTTGTTCCATCATGTTCTTATACCTGCCTTCATGTGCTCATGTCAGACAAAAGTCATTCATTTACTTTGACGTTCCCTTATAGGGAAGAGGAAGGAAATAAAAGTCAAGTCATATACACACACATGTTCACACATTTCATGTACTTATGTGCACACATACACAGACACATATACAAGTATATGCAGTCTCACACACAGGCTCAAACACATCAGAGCTGAACATGCACAGAGGCAAATATGTTAATAATGTTTCCTCCATATAAAAATATTTATTCTTGATTTACAATAAAGACAAATTTACAATAAACCGACGGACAAAAGTCTCTCGCACAGTATGTACATGACTTAACTCATTCAGCCCGACGGCCGTATTTCCCAAATTTTGGAGGTGTCATTTAATGACTATGCACCAGTTGCAGGAGATGGATCGACCAAGATAATTCAAGGGCATTGCCAGATTAGTTGGCGCCTGTCGGCGCCAAGCGACTCTGGCACTACCCTTGAATTATCATGGTTGACATATCTCCTGCTGTAGTGCGTCAGGGCTGAATGAGTTAACCCATGTAGCTCCCAATGCACTACAGCAGGAGATGGATCATCTCATCTATGATAATCCAAGGGTAGCTCCAGATCAGCTTCGCGCCGAATGGCGCAAAGCTGATCTGGCACTACCCTTGAATTATCATGGATGATCCATCTCCTGCAACTCCAGTATTCGCTACCTGGCACCTCAAAAATGTGAAAAATGCGGCCAAAGAGTTAAATGGGTTAACCTGTCTGTACACGCATTACTGCTGTTTACAGTACTGACACGTGCACGCACAAGGGGGCTAAATAGTTATTTTGAGCAGTGCTAAAAGTGAAATATCTGGCGAGTATTATAATGCTGTATTCTCTTGATTTTAAGTCACAACAAACAGGTATCACAAAAACTAGGAAGTAGCTTTGTTCTAAACATACTCGCACAAAATAACATTTATGGACTACTGGTAGTACATAAAACAAAATTCAATACAAACGGAACATTCAAACCCTGCCACTATTTTTCACAACACCTTATTAACCCATTCAGCCCTGACGCACTACAGCAGCAGATGGGTCAACCATGATAATTCATGGGTAGTGCCAGATTAGCTTGGCGCCTTTTGGCACCAAGCTAATCTGGCACTGACTTTGAATTATCATGGTCGATCGATAAAATCATAACAAAGAAAGAACACACTTAAAAAGAACAATTACACAGACAAAAATATGTGTTTAAATTATTATTTCTTGGTGCTTTTCTTTTTGGGATTTTCTTTAAAATTGTACTATTGTGTTGTAACCATTCTCTCTACGCGTGTTTCTTTTTCTTTTTTTTTCCTTGGGGTTTTCAGAGGGGACGATTTTTATTTGTTAAAACGTTTCTTCTTTTATCTCCGGACACTGCACTGCTTTTGGCACTTTATAAAAGGAAGGGCTGATCACATCTAGATGCACTTGTCCTCCTCCCCGCCTCCACCCCACCTCCCTAACAAAACAATTCTGATTCTTATATGGTGTTAATTTTCCTATTGAAAAGAATGTTCTACCTGGAGTTTCTGCAGGAGCAATCACCTTGTGTTTGACAACAACACTACACTACCAATTACTCCTCCGTCTGAGGAAGAACACAGCCATTTGTGAAAATTGTGATACTCCTCTATACACACACAACCTCCTCCATATGAGAAACACAGATTGGTTGTACATTACTTAACGTCCCGACAGCAACAAGACTTTCTCAGGACGTGCCTGCACCTCTTGTGAAAAAAAAAACTAAACAGAATATTGAATGTATGTCGCCAGCTGGTCTAATACGCTAAATAAACCTAAGACCATTTAACAACACACATCCTTGTGACCCTTGACTTCTCCAAGGGGTCATCCAAATTAGTATGCATAGATAGGTCTTACCATCAGGTATCTCTGTAGCAAATTTGGGTTTGAAGTTAGGAACAGTATTTGAGAAAAAAACATCTTTTGTCAAAATATGGATATTTTTCACCTATTTCCTGGACTCTTGTGACCCTTGACCTTTCCGAGGGATCAACCAAACAATTAGTATGCATAGTCTTCCCATCAGGTTACCTTTGTACCAAGTTTGGGTTTGAAGTTGTGAATAGTATTTGGAAAAAAAAAATTATGTCAAAATATAGCTATTTTTTACCTATTTTTACTGATCCCCTCTGACCTTGACCTTTGTGAGAGGTCACTCAAATTAGTATGTTTAGAAAGGTCTTGCCACAAAGTATCCTTGAGCGAAGTTTGAAGACTGTGGCTTGAATAGTCTACAAGAAAATGCCAACGTTAAAGTTTACCAAGGACGACGTATGCCAGACAGACGCAAAACATACTCACTTTTGCTTCGCACATGAGCCAAAAAGTACCCTACATGTCTAGCAAGAGGCATAGAACCTCATGAGCCCCCGCAATTGTGGTGGCTCATTAGCATCTATGCCTGTTGAAGATGGATTCGCTATGATGTTAATTATGCCGGCGACACACTATCAAGTTCCATCTCCCCCGCCAAAATTTCGTCATCACCATCATGTAAATTTTTGCTCAGACGATCCGTGTTTGGAGCTATGGAGATTATCAACCAACCCAGTATGGCTGCTGCTCCACGTGCTGTGTTTAATGATCGGAATTTGGCCAGCTCTGTCTCTGTTGTCTGCACAAAATAAACCAAAACTTCATTTTACAGTTACTGTTTCTTACATCTTCTTGCCTAAATGGCACATTACAAAAACACAAAATAATAATGAAATGTAGTCATATAATGATGCTGAAATTCACACTACAAAGAGTTATTTACTTACTCAGTGTTTGCACTTGGGCCTCCTTTCAATAGCACCTGCCCAAAAAAATCACTCACCTCTGAAATAGAATTGGTCAGGCCTCGGAAAATCCAGGGCTTTATTGGAGGAGGGGGGCGGGGAGAGGGGCCAGAGAGGAGGAGAGGAGTGCGCAGTGTTCAGTTGGGCCTCGAAAAATCAAACACCATTGAGAGTATTGTTTTGTTCAGATATATAAATACATGTTATTCATAACAGAACCTAGTGAAATTTATATTGCCAGCATTCAAAAACATTTTTTATTTTACAGATTTCCCATAAACATACCGATGTGCTGTTCCACAACATTGGCTCCCTGTTCCTAAGGTGCATGCGGTCTTCAACATCAATTGTGGAAAGGCTCAGAATCAGGCCCACAATGTAGACCAGAATGGACACCGCTCCATTTTGCAAGGTCAACGCTTGCACCACAAATCTTCTTGTTGGATTTCCAATATCAAATCTGTAGATGCGAGTAAAGTTATGAAACTGACATAAACATAGGTATACTTTCCCACATAAATATGCATATGAACATACACACACGTATGCATGTACCCACACACACAAAGTATGGCTGCTGACCTAAAATGACAAACTGCACCTCAACATAATTATACAGCCTGAAAGTTGAAATTATGACATTTGAGAGTAATTCTTTTAAGACTTCATACCAACTTTCACTTTGTTTCAGGAGACAGAACAACCATGATAGCTCAAGAGTCGTGTTTACTTTGCCTGTAAAGTGTACATACCAGTTCAGGAGAAAGATCAACCATGACAGCTCACACTATTCTGGCACCACCCTTGAACTATAATGGTCATTCCATCTCTTATTTTAGTGTGCCTAAAGGCAGCAAGTTAATTCTGGCACAACCCTCGAACTATAACGGTTGATCCATGCCTGGTAGCCGGGCTGACTAAAAGCCAACATCAGCACAAGGGCTTCGTGCTTACTGGGAAAGCAACTAACCTGTCACAGGCTGACACAACACACACAGCAAACAGCAGGTAGAAGATGCACTGAACTGGCAACGACATCATATAATAGTGGTCCAAGAAGTCTGTGTCAGGATGGAGAGCTAGCACATAGACGATCACGATTTCCCACAGAGCCAGCCCCGCTGTCAGTCCATGAAGAAACAGGCACACAGTTCTGAACACCTTGTGTGTGCTGAGACCAAACTCCATAGTGTTTTTTGTCGGCTGCTCAGGCTCCACAGCTTTCTCCTCCTGCTCCTGGATCATGCGCTTGGTCAGCTGAGCTTTGTTGTAACCCTTGAACCCTCCTGCAAAATTAAAACAATTACTGTGTATAGATAAATGTTGTTGTACAAATTGTTCTGCACCACAGTCGAATGCACTGCCTTCCTTCAAACGTCACTGTATGTCAAAGGGGTGCATGCACCCAGAGCGGTACGTGTTTTTGCGTTTGTATCTCAATCATAGGTCCAGTTTTTTAAAAACAATATTGTATGACCTTGTCAGCAGGACTGTGATCAATATGATGAATTTTAAAAAGAATAGTTGGGTTTCCATCACAGTTTTTGTTTTACTGAAGAGATCTGCTTAACCAATTACATAAAGTATGCACAGATCCTACCCATGGCAAACAGCATGTTACAGTCCTTCATTTAAAGATAGGTAAGATATAAGATAAACTTTATTGCCATACATTAGTAATTTTTTCAGCATAACTGATGAGCATCCATGTTAAGATCAACACATAAAACATACATACATCACAAACAAGCAGACTCCAAGATACACAGTGTATAACAGTCATTCTACTAAATATGCACACACATCTAAGTAAATAAAATAAGATAAATCTATCACATAATAAGCATAATCTGACACCCAAAAAAAATGCTAAGTGAGCCGCAATGAAAACAGATTAACTAAATTCATATGTATTTATAAAATTGTACATCCTGTCCAAGAAATGGTTAAGATTGATTGATTGTACATTGCTTAACGTCCCGACAGCAACAAGGCTTTCTCAGGACGTGCCTGCACTGGTTAAGAGAACCTATAAAGAAAGGTAATTCTAAAAGGACTTTGAGTCAATCTGCTGAGTTAAATCCTATCACAGCCATTTTTACATACAGCCAAGCGGGGAAAAAGAGAAAAAGATAAAACAAGAGAACAGGGACGGCATTGAAGGGATGTTTAAGAGTGCTGTGGTGTTCCACTTTTCGACACAATAGACAGCACCTGAACAGCCAAGGGATAAAAACTCTTCTGAAAACGAGTGGTTTTGGCCTTAATGGTTCTAAAGCGTATGCCCCCACAAATCATATAAATATAAATAAAGCGTTCATTACAATGCAAAATATTAATGAGCTGACACCAATAATCTACTCAATGTTCAGTAAAGTGAAAAATTAACTTTTAAATATTGTATTCTCATCTGACAAAATTTAAATTGATGGATAATTTCCATTAACCATTTGGCTGTCAACAGTACTTTTTGGCGTGGTGATTCGTGCAGGTAGCACCTCACCAAAAAGCACTAGTGACAGCTGTTGGTAACGTTTTTTGTCATGACGATTCCTGGATTTGTCAGGAATCGTCATGATGAAAACTGCTACCAACATGCAAAGGGTTAATGTCAGTTTGCTACTTACTGGTGGTTTCTATGAAGACCTTCTCCAGCGGCTGACTGTGGAGAACCTGAGCTGTTGTGAGGTACGACTTTCTCTGCTTCTGCCCCACCTCCTCTTCATCTTGTTTTGTATCCTTGGTGACTACATCTTCACTGATATCTTTCAAGTCTGTCCCAAAAAAACTGTCATCCAGTCCCCCAACATCCCCCTCGCCTTCTCTCGCTTTCTTGGCTCCCTTTTTCTTCTTTCCCTTTTTCCTCGGAGTGCCATCATCTTTGATAAGGCTTGTTTTGCTTCCATTAACCTCCTGCTGCAAATAAAGACCATATGACAGTTTAAATTTTGCTTTATAAGCTAACGTGTAACACCACAAAGTAAACAAGTACAGGAAGCAGGGAGGACCAAATCCTCTTACCCATCACCAGATGCGAGTTAGATATCTTAATTGTTAGGTGAAGCAAAGTCATGTTTTTTTATCTCATTCAGCACGACACACATATTTCCCAAATTTTGGAGGCGTCACCTAACGACTATGCACCTGCTGCAGGAGATGGATTGACCATGATAATTCAAGGGTAGTGCCAAATTAGCTTGGTGCCGAGCTAATCTGGCACTACCCTTGAATTATCATGGTCGACCCATCTCCTGCTGTAGTGCTTCAGGGCTGAATGGCTTAAGCTCAGCTGGCAAATGCACGTTTCATTGCAGACACACCCACATAATATTCAGGTTGCCAGAAGAAAATTATGGCTGACAGATTTCACTTGGATGACGGTCCAAATGGCTACTAGGTACCTGAAACATTTTGTCATCCCTACCGAAGCCCTTTCTCTAACAAGTC
Organism: Semisulcospira habei; assembly: GCA_036245525.1. Lineage (NCBI taxonomy): Eukaryota > Metazoa > Mollusca > Gastropoda > Semisulcospiridae > Semisulcospira > Semisulcospira habei. The sequence continues at coordinate 32,414,176 of BTPG01000006.1, forward strand.
ACACAGAGACGATGAGTCAATTTAAAACAATGGTAAGTAGATGTTTTCCTGCTGCAGACCACCCTTCTGAAAGCACAGCAACAGAAACCTCTACACAATGGAGGTAGTTGCTTTACCAGAAGAAAAAGAAGAATTGTTTCTTCATGATCATTTATAATATTATAAAATTATCTTCTGTGTCTTTCTGTGTCCTTAGCCGGTTTGTTCATTGAAATGGAAATATACATAAAGTACGACTTAGAACAACACCAGCTGAAGTTCTACGATAACACCACAGGCCTGTCTGAACATGAACAAGAAGCAAATTTCAAATTTACTTTCAATGACACAAGTGAACATACATCAGGTGCACTCGTGGCACTTCTGTCACTAGCAGGGGCTTCATCTCCCTCGGCTTTTGGCTTTGGCTTTCGTTTCTTCTTCTTCGGTGTTGTCAGAGTACTATCTGTCTGTGTGTCCTCAGCTCCCTCTGCTTTTCCTCCGGGGGGTACAGATTTTGCTCGTCGCCTGGGTGTAGGTTTTTCTTCTCCGCCGGTTGCATGCCCGTTTTCTGTGGACTCTGCAGGCTTCTTTTTCTTCTTTCTTACAGGTCGCGTCTGTTCGGATGTATCTGCGTTATTATTTCTAGGAGAAAGTGGTGGCAATCCTTTCTTTTTTGTCGCAGCCTTCTTAGTCGGAGTATCTTCGTCCGCCATGTTGTAGCGAAGGAATGCGAGCGACTGATCTAGTTTTCTGGACTGAAGAGTAATAGTTGCTTCCCTTGTACCACTTGATAGTCATAAGATTTTCGTTTCTTCCGTCTTCAACATTTTGTGACTTCACATATGTTTCTGTCTTTGAACTGCAGTACATGTGCACTACAATTTAATATTAAGAGGAAAACATACAAAAATTCACTTTGAAAAGTCTTTCTACCATCCTACCACTCAGTTTAAGTACTGATTCGATCAGTGGCGTAGGAAGACTGATATCAGGCGTCTGGGGGGGGGGGGAGGGGGGGGGGGAGGGGGGAAGGGGCGGGAGGGGGAGGGGAGGGGGGAGAAGAGAGGGAGGGGGTGGGTGGGCTGGGGGAGGTGTGCCTAGCAGTTCACTTTCCAGCCTCCCCCCAAAATAGTCTTTTCTCCAAGCAATTAATAATACAATCTACTTCTTTTTTCATTCTTCAGTTGTTTTTTATTCTCACCCCCCCCCCCCCCCCTTTTATTTACTCCAAACAATTCTTTCTGATAAATCTATTAGGGGGGGACAGGGGGGATATGCTCCCCCCCCCCCCCGCCATTTTCTTTATGGGGGCGGGGGGGGGGAGGCAGGGCTCCCAGGGGCGGATCAGTTACCGGCCTCTTTGGGGGGGGGGGGGGGCTGTTCCAACTTTTTGCCTGGTTTGGGACCTTCAGTCAACCTGATACAAAAGGCCTCCCCGACGCTAGACCTTCCTTCCAGGCGGGGCCGAAAAATCGAAAAGCGTGGGGGGTGGGGGGGGTGGAAGAGATTGATGCGTGTTAAGACTCTCACCATTCGCCAAAATATCAAACAACGGGGGAGGGGGGGGGGAACTGATCTAAACACCCCAAAAAGGGACTTTGTTATAGCATTTGAAAGAATTTTTGTCGGGGGGGGGGGGAGGTGGGGGCAGGGGGTCCACCCAGATCCGCCCCTGGCTCCCTCGGTTTCAACGCCGCTGTCTATTGAATGGCAGTCAAATTCAGACGCAACAGAGTGTACCGTGTTGATTTACAAAGATCACATCAAGTCAGAAAAAAAAATGTCGTCATCGCATTATCGTCAGATGATTGTCAAGGCAACAATCATCCTGAAGCGTTAACTATCAGCTGTTTACGGCACTCTTGTGTTTGTTTCGAGCCGAAACACAAGGTCAAAAACACCACTGAACTCAACCTGTTTTACTGTGGATTATTTTGGCTCAGCCAAGCCTCAGTGCAAGTTCGGAATTCAAGTCATACCGGCACAAGGTGTGTACATAGTCACTTACAAATTTCCACCTTGCCACCAACAGCATCACTGTGTATCCTCTTATGTAAAGCGCCAGCAGACCTCAACGGTCTAAGATGGCGGCGGAAAGGGGATGGGTACGGGGGTATCTGGGACCATCCTGGGTGACTCACGATGCGCCGAGACATTCGAGACTTGCCGCATACGGATACGCGGCAAATGCCGCGTGTCCGTATGTGGCACTTCTCGAATGGGTTAACAAGATGTGAGTAACAGAGAGAAAAAGGGTTCATAGCTTGCCTGATTAGTGATCGTGACAGTTTAGTTCAAGAACCTCACGTTCTACCGGCTCGTAGAATCCGGATCGCACGTAGCGGAGACGGCGTTTAGCCACCCAGTTAGCCCTGACGCACTTCAGCAGGAGACTTATTGGCCATGATAATTCAAGGGTGGTGCCAGATTAGCTTGGCGCCATCAGGCGCCAAGCTAATCTGGCACTACCCTTCGGAATTATCATGGTCGATCCATCTCCCGCAACCATGGCACATAGTTGTTAGGTGACACCTCTAAAATTTCGGAAACGCGGCCTTGGGCTTAAATGGGCTAGAAGACTTTTAGAGGCGGCCCCACCGCACGTAAATAAAGGGTATTGACTAGAAGGTGGGTCACGTTAGTGCCCATTCATGCGCCTAGCTAATCAGACATTTCCTTTAACCCAAATCATACTGAGGCTAAAAGCTTCAAATTTGTACACTGCCATATGCAAGCTACATTATAGTACTTATAGATAAGGATATAGACCAGTGGCTTTAGTTCAAGGGTAGTGTCAGAATAGCTTGGCGCTTAGAGGCGCCAAGCTATTCTGGCACTACCCTTGAACTATTTTAGTCCAACTTATTTTACACACTGGTGTATTCCGAATGATAAGGGTTAAGCTATCACAGTAAAACCACTCCAGTTATACATTTGCAATTGAAGTTAATTTTATTTGATATTTAAAAAAAAAACACGAAGTTTTTGTTTCAGCCTTAGTCCATCGCAGAGGGACTTGTGGCGAGATACGACAAGATGGTGGCCACACTTCGTCTTCCAGTTTCTGTAATATCTTTTATAATCTACTCCACCATTGCTGGCGCCCTGGAGGGGGTAAGCCATGGTGTTTTATTCTGCATTTCAATCATTGTCATTCATAAGTCCCTCGTACGCCCGCGCGTCCATTAGTCCATACGGCCGTTCGTCTGTCTGTCCGTCCGTCCGTCCGTGCATCCATCCATCCATCCATCCATCCATCCATTAGTATTAAAATGTGTCACATTTCAGTGCCAAGAGGGGTTCTGGCGCCTCGGACCCAAAGAGGCAGAATGTTTTTTGTGCGGCAAATGCGTAGATTCAACCCTACTCACGCCCGTCAAATGCAACGCCCAGGGTGGATCCTGTAGCCCCAACCGTTGCGCCCCTGGTTACTACGGCGACAGATGTTTGCAGGAGTGCGGACGTTGTCTTGGTGGTAGCAGGTAAGTGTACCCTCCCAGTGAGTGAGCTAAAGGTCCTGGGCCGATGTCGGACAGACACAGATGGACCGACTTCCATATACCAGATTAAGCTGAGCACGTTAAAACGGTAAACATTTATGGCTTAACGTTTTTTGTCCACCACGAAGGTGATTTCAAAGACGGGGCACCGAAGTAGGGTATGAACATATTTTGACCATAGCTGGATTTGAACCCGGACCTTTCGGACAAGAGTCGAACGCTCTACCGCCGAGCCACCCAGCTCCCCAAGCTGAGTACGGCCACGTCGAGTCATCCATCGGTCAGAGTCTGCACACTAAAGCGTTTAATCTCTTCAACTTTGAACATCACTCAACTTTAAAAGGCACAGATCCTTATGAGCCCCCGCAGTTGCGGGGGCTCATGAGGATCTATGTTTATTGATGAAACCATTTTGTATCAATGTTCCTCTCCAGAAACTGCCACAGTACTGAAGGCAGATGCCGCCTCGGATGCCAGCAGGGATACGGCGGAGAGCTGTGCAACCAGCAATGTCTGCAGGGTACCTTCGGCGAAGACTGTAACGAGACTTGCGGGAAATGCCTAGGTTTTTACACTGTTGTGTACATTGTAACCTAATCCATCCACCCATCCATCCATCCATCCATCCATCCATCCATCCGCCTGTTCAATCATCTATTCGTGTATCCAAATCGTTCGTCCGTCTATCAATCCATTCAACCGTCCGTCCGTCTATCATTCCATTCAGCCGTCCGTCTGTCCGTCTAAATAATAATAATAATAATAATAATAATAATAATAATAATAATAATAATAATAATAATAATAATAATAATAATAAATGAGATTTGTTAAGCGCTTATTCTAAAAGTAGCTCTAAGCGCTCATACAATGAAAAGGCTAACAAGTACACACACACACACACACACACACACACACACACACACACACACACACACACACAACATACGCACGCACACACACACAACATACGCACGCACGCACACACACAACATACGCACGCACGCACACACACACACACACACACACACACACACACACACACACACACACACACACACACACACAAGTGACAGTGGTGAGGAATTGTGCATGGCTGGGGAAATGAACTAGTTGTAGAGGTGGGTTTTGAGAATTGATTTGAATGAGGAGAGCGTTTGACAGTTACGGACAGGGGCGGGGAGGCTGTTCCAAGTGGCGGGGCCAAGATGGGAGAAGGCAGTGCCCCACGACCGCCACGTGTTTTACATTTGAAATTGGGAAGGCGAAATTTACATGTGTCAGAGGAAGAACGGAGGGTGCGAGATGGAGTATACAGATGGAGTAAGTCAGAGATATAGGCAGGAGAAGTCAGGCTGAGAGAGTTAAAGCACATGCAGGACAAATGCGTTCTTGCACGGGCAGCCGCAGTGGAGTTTCTTAAGGGCGGGGCGGATATGGTCACGCTTGCGCACGCGCAGAACTAAACGGGCAGAACTGTTTTCCACTCTCTGCAGTTTATCTAGCTGGGTTTTAGGCAGCCCGGGAAGGAGGAAGTTACAGTAGTCTAACCGTGATAAAACATAGGAGGAGACAAGGGTGGCAGTTGCTTCGGGCGTCAGTCTAACACTGCTAATGCGCTGAAGTTCAATAAAAGCTGATCTGCACACAAGACTAACATACTTACCATGTTGAGGTCTCTGTCAATAAAAACACCAAGGTGTTTGGCATTGTCAGAGAAAGTGATTTGATTTTGACAGACAGAGATGTGACTGGGAAGACAGGACAACTGCGAAGGATGCACACCAGCTGTGATAAGCATGGACTCTGTTTTACCATCATTTAGCTGGAGTTTATTGCTAATCATCCAGTCTTTAACTTCTGTCAAACAATATTCCATGTTGGAAATTAAACGACCAGCTTCAAGAACGGGACCAGAGTCGTGCAACTGTGTGTCATCAGCGAATTTGTGATGGCTAACAGAGTACTTTGAAAAAAATAGTAGCTAACGGCTGCATATATAGAATGAAGAAAATCGGCCCTAGCACAGAACCTTGGGGCACGCCGAAAAGTAGTGGGGCTGAGGCAGAGTGACAGCCGTTGACTGCGACAGCTAGACGCCGGTTTGTGACATATGAATCCATCCAGAGTAAAGCACGGTCAGAGACGCCATAGTCAGAGTGAAGACGAGACAGAAGAATGTAATGATCGACAGTATCAAAGGCTGAGGACAGATCGAGAAGAGTCAGGACAGACAGCTCATTATCATCAGCAGCGCAAAGGAGATCATTTAAGATTCTAATCAGTGCAGTTTCAGTGGAGCGGCCAAGTAAGTATGCGGACTGAAAGGGATGTAGGAGATAATTTTCTATCAATCCATTCAACCGTCCGTCCGTCTGTTCTTCTATCAATATATTCAACCGTCCGTCCGTCCATTCAACAAGCCATCCATTAACACAATCAATCAATAATAAATTCTAAGATTGAATTCCAGAATGTGGGTATTGTCCTCAGAAGACTACGCTACAAGTCTGGAGACAGATGACCCCGAAAGTTAAGGGGTTCCGGAACTCCTGTAACCTACACACCACCCGACCCCCATCCCCACATCCAGATACGCCCCTGACGTGCATTCACGTATCTCGGATCCACATAACAGTTTTCCCGAGTCTTGGGTCAATAACAGCATTATATGAGTCTGAATGTCCTTGTAGTGTGTCAGAGCGGAATGTGTTTCTACACCAGCTGTTAGAGAAGTTACATTTACCACGAACGACTCCCAACAACGAACGAGAGAGAAATCACGGTGGAAAACCTGTTTGCAGCATAAGCATAGACAACACTCCAAACATCTCCCAAAAGCACAGATCCTCATGCGACCGGAAGGCGCATGATGATCTGTGCTTCTTGGAGATGTTTTGTGTGTGGTCCGTGGTCCGTGATTTTGGTAGAAGCTGTAACAGCTACTATACCATGAGGCAGTACAAACGCGAATTTTTCACCGTAGCGTTTTCCTTCGTAAATTCCACGTCCACGGATTATGACGTCATCAATGGCCCTATCATTACGGGAAATTGAAAGTAAAATGGGGAACATCTGCAGAGGACACAATTGAAAACCAACCAAAGTGCAATGTCACTAGGGTCTGTGTGAATGAAAATCCGGCCTGTTTGGTCCTGACCTACTTTTCATTTGTCAAAGGCACCTAAAAAATCAACGTGACTTACAAACACGAAAACAAACAGTTTATTATTTGTTAGGCAGTGGCCATATCTACTTGATTAAATCGATATTCAAATTCAAATTCAAATACTTTATTGTGTCAGTCTAGCCGACAAATTTTCTTTCGTTGGGATCACATGCGCGCGTACGGTTTTAGCCACATTATAACAATGGTGAAAAAAAAAAAAAAAAAAAAAAACACTAGAGCATACAAATTGCTTAAAATTAATTCACATTACAGAAAATATGATTTATTAAGAAAGTGATGTGCACCGGAAGTTGTGTGTCTCTAGTGAATTTTATGATTCAAATTTCTTTTGAGGCAGTTTAAAACATAATTATAAGCAGTGCACAAAACATGTGTATTGACACATCTCACAGGAAATGTGCTTGTCACAGAGTGTCCAGTTTGCTCATTTTCACTACAAGCAAAACCCTGTCTCCTCTAAGACAGCCATGGGCGATAACAATTTCAAAATTTGTGTGCATTTAGCTCAGACAGTAGGTTCAACATGTCAAGTAAGCAACAAGGCAATAAATTATTTTCTTGTTTTGTTGTATGAATGAATCTTCGCCAGCGGATACGGTTACCGATATATTTCGAGTTTTTATTGCCTCTGAGTATATTATCGACGTGACTTCGCTCTCGTTCGTTGTTGGGAGCCGTCCAGCGTAAACGTCACCTCTCCAATCTGTGCAGGTGGCAACGAGAGGTGTGACCCGGAGGTGGGATCGTGTGCCGAAGGTTGCATGACTGGATGGGCCGGTCTCTACTGCCGCATCCCGTGTCCGGACGGACGCTTCGGGGTGAATTGCAACGAGAGATGCGGCAACTGCAAACACCTCCACATGTGTGACAAAGTCACAGGTACTCAATCACTCGGCTAGTTAACCCATTCAAGGCACACCTCTCAATAGCTCCGAAAGGGTCGTACGACACTTTCGCAGCTATTGATGTAGGGCGTCTTGAATGAGTTAATCAGATCGATTTATCATTTGATTCAACGCAACGTAGTGCTGCCTTACAGCGAAGAAAGTCCAGCTGTGCCCAGTTTAACCCATATCATACTGAGGCTAAAAGCTTCAAATTTGTACACTGCCATATGCAAGCTACATAAGGATATAGACCACTAATGGCTTTAGTTCAAGGGTGGTGCATGCCAGAATAGCTTGGCGCCTAGAGGCGCCAAGCTATTCTGGCACTACCCTTGAACTATTTTAGTCAAACTTATTCACACACTGGTGTATTCCGAATGATAAGGGTTAACAGTCACAGACTGGCGGAACATGCTGTTGAAACATGGCCGGCGTCGCTCCTTCGTGAAATGAAAGAGTGAGGGCGGGCGAATGCCTATATTTTTCGACATTTTCGGAAATACTCGGTTTCCGTATATGGCCGAAGCATACATGCACGCCAGTACAATGCATCCCTTGTAGGTTATTGCGTGGGCGGTTGCAAGGATGGTTTCCACGGCGACACGTGCACAGACATTTGCCCCAGGGGCAAGTTTGGCCCCAATTGCCTGATGACATGTACGGGATGCAAAAAGGGATGCTCCTGCGACCCTTTCACGGGACGGTGTGAGGACGTCTGCACTGGGTAATTCAGTCACGTATTTTTTCACACTCCACTCCTCCTTCCCTCCACCCCCCCCCCCCCCATACACACACACACACACACACAAACACACACACGCATGCACGCACCCAGGCCGCCCCACTGAAACACACACGCACGCACGCACGTACGCAAGCACGCCGTGCACACACACACACACACAAACACACACACACACACGGCACACACACACACACACACACACACACACACACACACACACACACACACACACACACACCGGCCAGTGGCGGATCTGGACCAAAATGTCGTGAAAATGCTGACAAAGTCCCCGTTGTGGAGCCAGTTTGGAATCCCCCCTCCCCTCCCCTCCCCCTCCTCGTTTGATATTTCGACGAGTGTTTATTGTCATTATTATTATTATTATTATTATTATTATTATTATTATTATTATTATTATTATTATTACAGGTCACGTACTGACTTCTGATGAAGTCGCAACTCAGTCCTCAGTTGTACAACCAACCAGCCTAGTTAGGTCTAGTAGTTAGTTAGTTAGTTAGTTAGTTAGTTAGTTAGTTAGTTAGTTAGTTAGTTAGTTAGTTAGTTAGTTAGATGGCTAGTTCTAGTAGTTAGTTAGTTGTTTGTTGTTGTTTTTTTAAATTCACAGCAACGGTTTAGCGCTTCTGGCCGGTGTGGCCCCTGGAAATGACGAAAATGACCACAGTACCATGAAAGTGGTCACCCCTGCCATCGTTGTATCCGTGGTGGCTCTGGTGGTAGGACTGGGAGTCGTCGCTGGTGTCATTTACTACACGCGGTAGGTATCGCCGATTTCTTCTTCCCATCCCCCTTTCCGGGGCTTTGATAGGATAGATACTGACGAGCAAAAGAAATGCGACGTTTTTGGAATCATCAGAAACACTAAAAGTGTTTCCGATGAAAAACCCGACCGGGGACCTTCGTGGCTATTTCAGGCTGAAGTTGGGGGCTCTAAAACCGACGCCCCGAATTAAATCGTTCAGAATCGTTGCCACATAAACTTACCGGAAGATCTGGTGGTGACGCATTAGATATTTTTTTATCCTCGCGCTCTCGGAACACTTAAGTTCACCGTACGTAGATATCATGGAGCACAACTGATGTAAGTTGAGCGAATCCGGGGTTTGCCTTGGGGTGAATTGTTTTCCGCGGCGTCGTTATCTCCATTTTGAACACGTGATGCATGTATCTCCGCCGCAGATCTGTCTTGGAAAAATGTTTAGCTGGTGGTGCAAAATTAATAGTAGTTTTCTTTTTCTTCCATTCTGAAGAAAGAGCCTTCTGAAGGAGTATGGTGTTTTCCAAGAATCACATGTACTGTAAGAATTGGGCGTCCGAGAAATTATGAACTACAAGAATATGACGTCATCGTGCTGTCAAGTGACGCCTATGTTTTATTGTTAAGATTATAGTATATTGAGCAGCATTTTGCTTGATATAGTGCCAATAACAGGCAGATGTGATTACGAGACCCGAATCAAAATGCCCGAGTCGTAAGACGAAGACATTAAAAAAAAAATTGATTCGGGTCAAGTAATCACATCTGTCGGTTATCGGCACTATATCAAGCAAAATGTTGCTCAATATAATTTATGTACCCAGTCCAAAACAAAACTGTGCCTGGCGTCATTCACTTCGCGGCTGATTGCGGTATTCAGACAAAACACATGAATGGCAGACGACAGCATAGAGTTTCGTCTGACTATGAAAACATCAGTGCATTGTATTACCGTGCGTGTTACTGAGTAAATTTTACTTGTGACTATGCACCGACAACACCACACAAATAATGTAACAATACTTGGAGTCAGTACTTTGCTAATTTATTCAGTAACAATTTCATTTAAGTCAAGTTGTGAGTAAATCAAGCAACTGTAACAACAGCACTACGTTAGAATATTCACCCACCCCTCATTTGAAATGTCACACAAGACTGGTCGAGTCCAGTCAGTAGCGAGTGTAACCACCGTTTGCAGTCAAGCATTCAATGCAGCGTTGACGCATGGAGTTCACCAGGGTTCGGAGAACAAGTGGGATCGCTTCCCACACTTGATGCAGGAACTGAGTCAGCTGGGGGACGCCTTGAGGTGGGGGTGGGGGTGGGGGGTGGTGGTTGCTGACTACACGTTGCCACAGCACGTCCCAGAGGTGCTCGATGGTAGCCAGATCAGGTGAACGAGCTGGTCACTCCATCCTCATGATGCCCCGTTGCTCAAGGTACTCATCCACCACACGGGCGCAATGAGGCCGAGCGTTGTCGTCCTGCAGAACAGCATTGTCGACTATGGCTTGGAGAGCTGGCTGGATGAGAGGCTGTACAATCTCGTCCCGATAGAGCAGTCAAGTCAGGGTGCGTCAGATGACGTGGAGGGGGGTCCTGCCTTCCCTGCTGAAGCCTGCCCAGACCATGACTGAGCCTCCTCCGTAGCGATCCACCTCTTGGACGCATCCATCAGTGAATCGCTCGCCCTGGCGTCTCCAGACCCTCACCCTGCCGTCGTTGAAGGACACAGTGAACCGTGATTCATCAGTAAACAGAACCTGAGTCCACTGGAGTCTGTTCCACTTCACATGTTGACGACACCAGGCAACCCGGGCTCTGCGATGAGCTGGAGTGAGGGGTATTCTCACTGCTGCTTTGCATGAAACCAGGGTAATTTCAAGCAGACATCGGCAGACTGTGCTTCTGCTGACGTTAATGTTTGCAGATTGTATCAGTTGACGTCGCAGAGTGGTTGACGTGACAGTTCGGTCGCGCAGAGCCACCACACAGAGGTATCTGTCCTCCCTTCTGCTGGTGCAGCGCGGGTGTGCTGAGCAGGGTAGTCGTTCTGCCCTTCCAGTTTCTTGGAATCGTGCCAGCAGCCTCTGGATCACTGAATGGGACACCCCAAGACGTCTCCCAACTTCTCGTCCGGAAATTCCATCCTGCAGCCATGCTAGCGCCCGGCCTTGATCTACTGGCGTTAGGCTTCGTCGTGGTGGCATGGTTAGGAAAGTGACAATTATGCCCCTACTGTACTGGTATTGTAGCGGGACAGAAGTGCTTGGTGTTCATGACTGACTCCTTTAGCACGTGCATCACGACTTTACCGAGTTTTTCCAACTGCCTGCCTTGGTACGCTTGTCAATATCGCACAGATTTTCACAAAAACTGACGATGTTTCACGTGCATTTGTCACGTTTGTGGAAATTGATGAATTGTTGTCTATTGTTCCCTGTACAGTGGACTGTCTAAGGGTCAACTTTTAATACATTTGGATCGAAATAAACATTGTATTTTATTAGCGTACATGCGACGATAAACAATGACACAAAAAAGTGGGTGGCCCTTAAGTTTTGAACATTAGTATAGATCACGCATAATTGCGGAAACTGCCAGCAGCTTCAAATTGTTTATTTAGTTCTTTTCTCAGGTTGTCAATATCGCCAGGTGACATCTCGTCAATTTCACTTGTCAGTCCAGCGACTCGCACGTTTCCTGGCGTCTTTTCTCCGTTCGCGTGTGTGTATAGCATATACATTTCGAGAGTTCAAAACACTAAGAAGTATTTCATTACTGCGACAGATAAGAAGCGTGTGATTGTTGCAGTATGAGCATATTTCGCGTTTCCGTTTTGAACGTGCAAGTGTCATCAAAATCGAGTCTTCTTGGCGCGCAAGGGACTTAGGGAAGGAAAGAATACCAAGCAAGTTCATGAATATTAATTTACTTGTTATACAATATATCAATACATGTGTCAAAGGAGGGAAACATTTATGGAGTGGGTACATCATTATATACTAATGACGTGGAATCTAAGTTTATCCCAAATTCTTGTGGACGAATGGCGGAAGGTCTGAAATCTTTCACATCGCAACAGCTGACAGCGGCTTGTGCATTGACTAGAACCTTCTACGTGAGTTTAAGGTGACATAGAAGCGCCCGGTAGATAGGTGAGGCTAGCGCTGGCAGAATTGTCAGTACTCAAACCAAGGGGAATCACAGCGCTGGACAGACAACAGTTAGATCCCCTGCCCCCGCCTATCAGGCACCCAATCGCCAGCCCACAGAGAAATACGCAGGTATAGAATAAGACAATCATTTCCATTCCAAGGAATGGAAATGATTGTCTTATTCTATACCTGCGTATTTCTCTGTGGGCTGGCGATTGGGTGCCTGATAGGCGGGGGCAGGGGATCTAACTGTTGTCTGTCCAGCGCTGTGATTCCCCTTGGTTTGAGTACTGACAATTCTGCCAGCGCTAGCCTCACCTTACTGGTTTGTGAGTATCATGTATAACTCGAGGCAAAATTTGTATCGTTACATTGTTGTGTAATGTTCTGTGCATCTACTGTGGGAAATCAGGGTATTTACCCGACCACATATAGTAGCGCACCTTCATGTTTGTGTATGTATGTTTCTCCTGCCTACTTCCTAAGTTCCGGAGAAAGACATGGGTTATATAAGAGACCTGATCCATTCTTATAAGGAATGGAAATGATTGTCTTATTCTATACCTGCGTATTTCTCTGTGGGCTGGCGATTGGGTGCCTGATAGGCGGGGGCAGGGGATCTAACTGTTGTCTGTCCAGCGCTGTGATTCCCCTTGGTTTGAGTACTGCCCGGTAGATAGCTTTTCTGGTTCCTTTTTATCTTTTAAAATATTTCTGTCGTTTAACGCCGTGCCACGACTCCTACGCGTTTTTAACATAGCAGGACCGACTCCAAGCGCTGTTCCTTGGTATGCACTTGGTCTACTAGCTATTTAAATGATTTTTTAAATTTCGCATTTCAGTCTTTTGCTCGTCATTAGATTTTGTGAAGTGTGCCTAAGACAAAGCATCGGTTTAGAGACTGAGCAGAAGAAGGCAATGAAGAGTGGTACATGTAAGTCAATTCGCAGACACTTGACATCAGAGAATGACGAGGTGCGCCTTTAGCTCAGTCTGCGAAAAAAGATAGGGCAAAACCGGTTTGAGCGACCGCGCTTATTAGAGATCGCCCGTCATTAAAGACCATCATTTAGGTGGCTGTAGCCACCTAAATGATGGTCTTTACTGACAGGCGACGCTTATTTGATATCGCCCGTCATTAAAGACCATCATTTAGGTGGCTGTAGCCACCTAAATGATGGTCTTTAATGACGGGCGACGCTTTTTGCCCTGCAAGACGTCTCTTGAGGTGGCACCTGTCTTTAAAACACGAAGTTTTCGTTGCAAAAAGGTACTAGCCGGTTGCTCAAACTGAAACACGTTCTCCTGCTGTAATTATAATTCACATGATGTTTTTCAGCCGCAAGAATATGCTGCCGGCCAAGCAGGTGCTAAAGGCAGAGGTGGCGGATGACAGCTATGAGAACATGTCGTCATCAGTCTACAAAAGAAAGGCATCTCCCAGCAAATAACTCAGACTAGCTTAAGTTAGCCTATTCCCTGCCGAGAAAAAGCGAACACGGTCCAACTGCATTTACGGGAATTCAATCACCAGTGTGACACCATGTTCCTTGAAATCGATTTGAATCTATGTACCTTGAGCGGCTATGGCTGACTTTTTTCGGCGTCGAATTACGACACATTTCAGAAACACCCAAAATTGCGACTGATGGCATTGAACGGGTTACGAACAGTATAGAGTTTAGTAACTGAATGTTTACGCATGAAACTTAAGAATAAACACTGTCTTGGAGTACAAAGCCTCTTCTTTTGTAGTGGAACATCATAAAAGCTTCCGTTTTTAAAGTGTGTGGACAAGCATTAAGCGCTTGGCTGTCTGTAGCGCTTTTCGTCGAGATGATTACGCGTGTGCTTATCTGTGATTTTCCATCATTAAAAGCTCTAGACCGATAGGTCTAAATCGAATATTAGTACACGTGTGTGCTCATGCTCGAAACAGCCCGTACATATTTATTTACATACAAAACATGCAAAACACGTGTTTGTTCACATGTCAAACACGCGCACGCACACATAAATATCAATTATCTCAAACTGAAGAAATACAGTGAGTTTCCAATTATTTTATTTTGCTCATGAACCGGAAATCATTTCAGCTGTATTATAAAAATGGTCAGTACAAACACTGCATCTACAGATCCGAAAATATTTCAGCCGAATGAAAAAAGGTACTACTATAAAACTGTTCAACAGGTGAAACCAAACTGTGTGTTTCGATCGACAAAGCAATACAGGTTACAATGTCGCTTTAACATCCTAACAGCCGCGTATCCGAATGCGGCATGTCTCGAAAGAATTAAACTTTAAATATAAGAACAGCATACTATGATCTGTTTGGCTTCCTTACTTTGCATCACGTGTCTTACATTCAGTTCAAACTGTAAAGCATAGCTCTGTATTTGACTAATAATAATTTTTAAAAAATGAAAAGCTTCTCATTTCTTCATGAAAGAACAGTACCAGGGGCCGATCTTCAATGTAATGTTATCTTTTTCAGATTTAAGACACCTCCCCCCCCCCTCCCCTTCCCCTTTCGAGATGTGTGAAACCCACCACCATCCACCCCGTCGCTTTGAGAGTGTGGAAACACCGTCTTTGAGCTTTCGGCCAGAGGAAAGGTCGTCCGTCCCTACCCCCTGATAACTGATCCGCCCCTGAACAACAGTGTTCTCATATTTATCTCACTAGTTATTTGTTGTGGGATGCAAAGATGAATGCCATGTGCCTGTTTTTTCTTTTCGTTACTTTATTGCTTTTCATGCGTGTCCACTCATTCTCACTTAAAATGTACAAATCGAAACCCGAAAATGCACACACAAAAATTAACTTGGTTTAATGAAGTAAAACTTCCATTTCTTCAAGTTATATGTACAACCTTTCTCGGATTCCGATTTTGAACAAAACGTCTCAGAATTCAATATTATTTCTGTGAGCCATCATTGCAGATATACTCTACATGGTCAAATTGAGTTTTGCCATTTACGTGATGGAGTCTTTTAGTGTTTTACAGGCTATGGCAGAGAAATGGAAAATCAGGACCAAAAAGGTGACTGCCAAGCGTGTAATATGCAAAGAAGTACCCAACGGAGAAAGAAACACGCTTAGAAAAGACGGGTACAACACAATTTATTAATATTTCGGGTAAATACCCTTTGTCAAAATAGACAAACAAACAGAGAGATTAGCCGCTACTTATCTTCATTGGCAGAAGGAATGTGGAATGTTTCCACATTCCTTCTGCCAATGAAGATAAGTAGCGGCTAATCTCTCTATTTTGACAAAGGGTATTTACCCGAAATATTAATAAATTGTGTTGTACCCGTCTTTTCTAAGCGTGTTTCTTTCTCCGTTGGGTACTTCTTTAGAGAAATAGAAAGGTTTATTCCAGAAATTTGTGTTTCCTACGAAAGAAAACGTTATTTCATGACAATATTTTGAAGCATTTAGCCTGAAAGACAGACTATTTACAGGTTGTTGTTGTTTTTAAAGTCCGACCAGTTTCTCATGTCTTTATTCATGAAACCTTTATGTTAGTAAGCTTTCATGTAAACACAAGCAAATCAAGCAAAACATTCTTTTCATGTGGTGTTTTCCTCCGCGTTCTGCTAAACAAAACTACCAGTAATTTACAGAATAGACAAAGCAACCAGATCAAAGAAAACGGTAACATTGATTACCAGAAAATTCTTAAGGTAAATTATAGAAATAAGCTGAACAATTACCCCTTCTGGTCCCCTCCTATACGTATTACGATGAATGACGTCCATCTCACAAAATGACGCAGCTCACGTAATGTCTGTGTCTTTCATGCAAATGTGCGCGTGCTAAAAGGAACGTTTCACTTAGGTTTTACTTCTCTTCCCTGAGCCGGGTACAAACTGGTAGAAAACGTTTATTCTTCTGAGTGTAGGATACTCGTGTAAGTAAACACTTTCTCGCAAAAAGGCGTATAAAAACTCTCTCCCCTAAGAAACTATACTGGGAAAACATGGTTCACAAACATTGCAAATGCCCAATACCGTTGGCCACGTGTTTAGCATGGTGCACATGTTGCAAAGGTATTGGCAGACCTTGGAAAATAAATTATGACACCAAGAAACGGCCAAAAATGTTAAAAGAACCGAAAATGAATAAGTTTTATGCGCAAAAAAACGAAAACACATGCACTGTTTGAACTTCAAGAGCCGATCATGTGGTGCACCACTTGTAGTATGATAGGCGTTTGGTAACATAAATTACTGTCACGTTCTTTCCTCACGCCGCGTGCAATGAAAGAATGTATCATCTACCATTGTCTTGTGACGTCAATACAACGCACTGGGCCCTTCCGACGATATTTTTTCAGCGCATTGAATCACGTAGTTTGTAGATATTGCGGTAACATAGCTTACGTTCTTATAGCCAGAATAGAAAAAAAGATTCGAAAATTCGTACCATCTACAAAACATTATTAGTCTTTGCAAACATATCATGGCTTGTTTTAGCGACATTTCTTGTTTACAAAATCATTACATGGCACTTTTTCATACCGGTTTGACAAGGTCTGGTTGGGCATAAGAATGTGGTAACGTAAATAACATCAGTCAATTTACAGACCATGGTAAAAATAAATGTCGACTCTAAGTCTGGATTAAATGGTCAGTAATTTGTATTGTATAGTTTTCCCATGCCACTGTCCGAGCTATTCAACAGAAAAAAAGTAAATATCCGTAATAAAATCATTAAAAACTAGTCCATAATAACACGGTTTCAAGTTAACAGACATGCAGTTTGGGCAATTTCATGACTTTCGGGGAGGTCCCACAAAGAAACTAGAATGTTTCTGGAATGTTTATTGATTCACTATGTGTAATGGACTGTGTGCTGCAGATCAGTATCAGTCAATCAGATCAAGTCTCAACATAGAGACTGCGGCAAGCAAAAGACACGCGTTTTTTGCATTTGTACATTTTCGGTGAGAATGAGTCTTAGCTTTTTTACTACTTCAGTTAACTCTTTCTGCGTTGGGTTTGTTTCTCTTTGTTCCCTGTTACCTCGCTTGGTATCTTATGCCCGCCTACATACATACAAAGACTATTTGTCAAACAAGATTAGTTCAGCTAAGCCTGAGGACAAAAAAAAAAGTACTAAGAGCATGCGATCTCATAAGCTGTCAATGAAATGAAAATTGCGTGCGATCAAATGTACAGTCCTAGCACTCTTATCACGTGATTTTCCACTGGCTCTTTGGCTGTCGGTAGCGCTGTGTATCGAGGTGATTCCTGCAGGAATCCCCTCGACAAAAAGTGTTGCCGCCATCCAAAGGGTTAAAGCGTTATTATGGTGCGCCATCTTGCGTGTCTTGAGCATCCTCGGAACCTACGGAACTGTACTCTGGGTAGTCTTCTGTTCCTTCTGGCGATGACTCGTCCGCGTTCCCGATCGGGCTGGACTGACTTTCGTTGCCAGTTTCGTTTTCGTGTTTGTTGTGCCGCGTACGAGACCTCCGCCTGCGGTCCAGCCAGTAGCCTCCCCCTATCAGTGCGGCAGACGACACTAAGAAGCCTACGATCCCGCTGACAACGAGGAAGGCTGTCTCAAGTTTCTGGGGGGCAACATGAAAACGGTAAATGATGGGAGACATAAACGTTAAATGTATAAGGCGTAACGTCTTTTGTCCACCACGAAGGTGATTTCAATGAGATAATTCCAGGAAATGAAGTCACGGCGAATAACAAGCATGTACCATAAGCATAGACAACACTCCAAGAGCTAGAGGCATAGATCTTTATGAGCCCGGAGGGCTCATGAGGATCTATGGCTCTTGGAGATATTTGGAGTGATGTCTATGTTTGTAGTATAAGCATAGTATATGGTACTATGCCTCTTTGAGATGTTTGTAGCGTTGTCTAAGCTTATGGTCCAAACTGGTTATCCGCCGTGTCTTTGCTGTCGTTCGTTGTTGGGAGTCGTCCGGCATAAACGTAACCTCACTAATATTCTCACCTTTTTGGCCGTCATCGATTGCGGGCACAGGCCGTAGTTACATGCGCCTGTTACCGTGTTACACGTGCACTCGGCTGGTGGACCGCATACCGGGCACGTCTGGGAACAGTTAAGCCCGTAGGTTCCGTTCGGGCACGGGCTATCGCAACGGGCACCAGTCCACCCTGGGTCACAACCGGCGCTGGAAGGAAAACAAATGGCGCACATACAACATAGATATTTTATTCACACTGAAAAAGAAGTCAATCCTCTGAAATCTTTTTGTAACTAAATTTAAGCGTCATTACTCTGCAGGCAAATCACAGATTTAGGAAACCAGCACAATTAGCCACAAATAGCTTGTCGCATAAAAGGTATAGGTTTCCTGGTTCGGCGGAGCCAAAAATAGTCTAGATAAGAATGTCAGATCAAGGACAGTCAACACGTATTGACACTCAGATTCTGACAAAAGAGGGTCAAATACAAAACAATGTTACAGTGGCAAAAGCTGCCACGCCAAGTCTCGTGTAAAACGAGAGTACTGTTAGAAATAGCTCTGTACAGGATTTACCGTTATAGTCACGTTTCCGACAATGACAGAATAATCAATTTCCTCTTTCTTGTCTATAATTCAGCAAACTTAGTCGTGATTTGGCAAAAGCCAGCAAGTCGATCTTTTTTAGAAAAGCCAGATTTTCATTGTTTAACAATGAAAATCTCTCTTTTCTCGAAAACGGACATACCGGATTTTGCCAGATTGCGGCAGAACTGTACCCTTCAGTCAGCAAGAGGCATAGATTCTCATGAGTCCCTCTGGCTGCGAATCTACGCCTCTTGCCCCATTAACATCCTTCGACTCATGTGATGGTCTGGTTTCTGTCTACCACTGTACCTGCATTCGCCCGTGGCCCTGTTACAAGTCACATATGCTGTAGGCGAGCCCTTTTCCGTTCGGCAGTGTCCGCATGTGAGGTTACAGTTAGGCCCATACGTGTTACCGTTGCAGGGGATTGTGCAGTAGTCATTCTTCCAGCCGATCACACAGCCCTTGGTACATCGTCCGTCGGTACTGCAAACAGCCGATAGTAGTGACAACAGTTAGCCCTTTATCAGAAGTAACCCCACCAGGGTCTGCCCTGGGGGACTTGGGTGGGGTTAACTACTTTTTAGTTCCCAGGGTCAGCCCCACAGAGTGGGTTTTTCCCCTCTATTCTGGGGCATGTGTTTCGTCTACCCATGATCCATTCACCTGTATTTTCCTTTTTTTTAAACTCTCCCTTCTGTCTGCGCTGTCTATAGCTCTTGGTATTGGATGCGTGTTGCTAAATGGTCTTAGCTTTATTTAGCGTATTAGACCGGCTGGCGACATACATTCAATATAATGTTCAGCGGGTTTTTTTCACAAGCAGTGCAGGCATGTCCTGAGAAAGTCTTGTTGCTGTCGGGACGTTAAGCAATGTACAACCAACCAACCAACTTTATCAGAAGTAGGTCAGAAAATACACTACGGTCACACAAGCAGTGCATGGTGTAGGCCAGCTCCATTAGCAAAACGGTAAATATTCTCATAGACCCCTCAGTACAGCCGAGTGACCAAGTTAATAAGTTTACATTTTACAGCAAATCGGTTGAATTAAAAGGTTCATCTAATCAAAATATATTTTAAAAAAACATTTAAACATACAGAAATGTGCAAGGCAGCAGACTGCCTGCAACACATGCGCGAGATGCTGCAACTGAAGGACTTGCACGGACATTCTGTCCTTGTCGCAGCGTGATTTAGCCAACTGGCGGTGATACATCGCGTCAAGTGTTTACAACACGCAAGATGACAAACCACGCGTGCATATTATATATTTCCAAAGGGTGTTGCACGCAGGCTACAACTTTGCAACAAGTTGAAAATCCCTTGGTGTAGATCTGATCATAAACAGACCTGTTACAGCTGTCATCGGCGCACTGTCCGCACAGCTGTGAGCAGTTCTCACCCCACTGATTCTTCCGGCAGGGGGTGTGACAGGCGAGGCCCGTCCATCCCGCCATGCAACCGCCCTGACACAGCCCCGTCACCTGATCACATGACCCGAGTCCGTACAGACAATGGCCGCACTGCGACAAACACTGGAGGCCGTGCCATCCGCTTTGACAACCCTAAAATCAGTGACCGCCCGTGAGATCGCGCAACGCGCCTACTGGCCCTAATAACTAAGATCCATAACTAACTGAAATCGGTGACTCTGTTTGCAACACTTCAGTCCTGAAACAAACCAACAAGACATGGGTCGACCATGATAGTTCAAGGCTGGTGCCAGAATATCTTGGCGCCCACAGGTGCCAAGCTATTCTGGCACCACCCTTGAACTATCATGATCGATCAGTCTTCTGAACCGTAGTGTATTAAACTAGTAAAGGTATTCTCAACATGATCGTTCATCCAGACCATCTGAGCAATGATCACGGCGCCAGCACAGTCGTCATTATCATTATCATCATGGTCATCATTATTGTCGTCCTCGTCGTGTGCTTTTGTATAGCGTTTTGACCCCTTCACTGCCAGTGGACACAATAATATGTCTCTGAAAGCAGAGCAAATTCAACACCGAATAATCCCATCAATCCAAGAAACACAGATACGAAGAGGGCCACCAAGAGGCAAAAGCACCTCGTCAGCCCCTGCATCTGCGGGGGGCTCATGCCGTTCTTTTTGCCTCTTGCAGTTCGGTGATATTCGCATTTTTATCCGGCAGTGAAGGGATTGATCTTAGACTCAGTGTGGAATACGGTGCAAGGACTAGCTCCATCATCATCATCATCATCATCATTACAACACCTTGACCACCATCATCACCAGCATCATCATCATCACTATCATCATCATTATCATCATTCGAGGGATCTGGGTGGCCCGGTGGTAGAGCGTTCGACTCTCGTCCGAAAGGTCCCGGGATCGATTCCAGATGGGGTCAAAATTTGTTCAGACCCTATTTCGGTGCCCCGCCATTGAAACCACCGTCGTGGTGGACAAAAGACGTCAAGTCCTAAACGTTTAATCCTTTCTCATTATCACCACCGCCATCACCACCACCAGCATCGTCACCATCATCATCATTACTATCATCGTCATGGTCGTAATCGTCATCGTGTACCTGTTTGCAGAGCCCAGAAGCCTTGTCACACTGTGTGTGCCCCTCAAGACAGTGTCCGCACCCGTAACAGTGGTCCCCCCAAGTGCCGTGGCCACAGGCGGTCAGGCACCGCACCCCCATCCAGCCGAACTCACACCCCGCCTGTGGTACGGTACAAAACCATTTAGACGACAAAAGCCTCCAGGCTTTGCTGTACTCGGTAAAGGCATTTTTGTCCATGTTGCCAAAAGTTAACCCTTTCAGCTGTCGGTAGCGCTTTTCGTCGAGGTGATTCCTGCAGGAATCGCCTCGACAAAAAAGAGCTACCGACAGCCAAAGGGTTATCATACCTGACAGATTCCGTTGTCAGGGTTACAGTTCGCATCCCCGGCATGACAGTGCCCGCAGCTCTCATTGCATCCAGTGCCGTACTTTCCTTGCGGGCAGGGGGGCCCTCCTTGAACCGAAATAAAAAGGTCAATATCAGTATTACGCGCAACAGTATATTATATATAACGCGGACAGGTCTCTAGTTCCGAACGAGATACTCGGAGGAAAAGAGCCTCGGGCCGACGCCAGCCTTAGCTGGCCCGCGCACGGCTGTGCGCGGGCCAGCTAAGGCTGGCGTCGGCCCGATTGAGGCTTTTGCTTTCTGGGTGTTTTACCTTGAAGAAGCCTCTAAGAAGTCAGCACAACGTTATCCCGATGGCGATTATGCGATTGGACTTTATGATCCATCTCCTAGGTATCGCGATACGCTGAGGCTGACATGTAAACAGAGCCAGCTGAACAGTACTGAACTTTAATTAATTTTCTAAGGATGATGTCCGTCTGACTGCGAGCAGGGATGGTTCGACCACGACATTCAAAGGGTACAGTCAAACCTGTCCAGGCGACCACCTGTCTAAGCAGACCGCCCATTTTCAGGGCGGTCCCATGGTATTTTTATGTTACATACATGACCCTGCGTATGGAGACCGCCTGCCTTTAGACAGCCCCTTGGGTGTTTGAATGTATTGTCTGATTAACTTGGCATCAATACAATCATCATAGTTCAAGGGTAGTGCTTCGTTGCATGACATTGTAACCATGATACGTCATTGCTTTGGCGCTTGGACCATGATAGTTCAAGGGTATGTCCGATTAGTTTAGTAATTCAAACATGATAGTGCGAGGGTAGTGTCTGATTAGCTTGGCTTTTCGATCACGATTGATAGTTCAACACACACACACACACACACACACACACACACACACACACACACACACACACACACACACACACGCGCGCAAAATAACATGCTATACATATATCGCTGTGACTCACTATTGAATGGGGCGGTCCGTGGCGCAGTGGTTAAGGCGATTGCCACCAATGCTAAAGGTGCGAGGTTCGATTAA
>BTPG01000006.1:32436915-32449415 GCA_036245525.1 Semisulcospira habei
ATGCTATACATATATCGCTGTGACTCACTATTGAATGGGGCGGTCCGTGGCGCAGTGGTTAAGGCGATTGCCACCAATGCTAAAGGTGCGAGGTTCGATTAAAGGTCCTGGTTCAGCAATTAGTCAGTAGAGGACAGCGAAAAAAAAATTCGAAGTCCCTACCTGATACACAAAGTGCAACCCTAACAGAGCCTCGTCAGATGGGATCCCCGAACACTCACGTTACTATAGCTGATGTAAAGTGTCAGACGTCCTTGACGGCTGTCACAGTTCACGCAAACAGGTATACGCCACTCAGCTGCCAAAGGTCACTTCCAGTTGCATCTGTCCGTACACGGTAACATCCACAATTCTCGTGCAACAACGACGAAAGTATCCAACTTTCACTTCTGTACCGGGAAACACCGAGCGACTGAGTGACGTCCACAGCGTCCAAAAACGGCGCAGGGAATGATGACGGTACGTCAAACATGCTATAGCGTGGTCTTCTCATTTCGTATGTCCTCGCATTTATCCAAAACAATGTTTCCTCGAAAGCGTTTGCGAACAAAGTCCCTCATGGTAGTCGCCATTTTTACCAAGGGAAGCTACTAGATAATGTTGTTGTAGGGGACAGCACTCCCGTGCTAAGCAACGCGGAAATGCCCACCTCAAAACGATTTTATTTTTCACAAAAGCCTGGGAGATCATTTACAGGCGATCATGCACCGATGTGATGTGCATGGGTGACTCTGCGACAATATGAAATGAATGAAAACGGTCCATAAATATGCCCCATAAATCCATGGCCAGCAAGAGACATACATTCTCATGAGCCCCTGTTGCATGGACCGGGGCGGTCCGTGGCGCAGTGGTTAAGGCGCCTGCCACCAATGCCAAGGGTGCGAGGTTCGATACCGGGTTCCGGCGTTGGACTTTCTCCTCTGGTAAGTGTCACCGTTAATCGGCGGACCGTCGGGGTTCTTTCTCCGGGTACTCGGTTCTTCCACCCCCCCCCACCCCCCCCCCCCACTCCCCACGCTTTGGTACCGGTCTCAGGCACTTTACAATTTCAAATACAAGTGATCAAAATCTCTGTAACTCATAGCTGACTGGCCCTTCGTTTGTCTTGTACTGTGTTTGTACTGTGCTTGTCTTAAATGCGTAAATCCGTGTCTGTTTCGTGAGTGTGTGTGTGTTGGGTTTCAGGCGCGCGCTTGAGTCGATTTCCCCAAAAATTGAGAAAAAGCGCCTATATAATAACGGTATTATTATTATTATTATTTGGAACAGGCTGGCTGAAGGCCTGTTCTGTCTGAACCAAACAGCTGAAATTCAGCTCTCCGGGATTTTGAAAAGCTGAATCAGTTTCTAGGATTGAAGACTGTCACCCATTTATGTGATTGTGCCTGTTCGTGTGTGTTACACGGACATAAAATTTGATTACATAATAAGAATCTAAGCACTAGGTAATATTTGCTTTACTCACTAACATAATTCCCCTTGGTTTGTTGTACAATATTTGCTTTGTCGATTACTTCTCATCTTGTTTTTTTTGTTGTTGTTGGTTTGTTGTTGTTTTTTTTTTTATCACAAAAGATAATTACTGTCTGCAAACTTGCTGAGTTCAGTGATAATATTTTCTCCCCAGACCAACTGCTGTTTATGCACATGCAATGCACCCTGCCCAATGCGTACCTCATGCAAGTGCCTGACAGCAACCAACCATACACCAACTGCAAGCTAAAGGGTGCACAAACAAACGAGAGGCAAGTTTCAAAATAATTAGATACAGGGTTGCAACAAATGGGTCCAGCCTTCGCCATACCAATAATCTATACCTTTTTTTTTTTTAAAAAGACCATATAATAATTTTTTATGCCCCCGATCCAAAATACTTAAATGTTATCTAATTTTCCCATTTTGGTGGGGTTGGGCGAACTCCCCCCCCCCCCCCCCCCCCAATGATTGATTATAGGAGGCAGATGAAAGCAAGCTGGCATCATGCACCCTTTTGGCTGGAGCATTAGGCTTCTTTCATCTCATGCTATGGTTATGAGATACAAAATAAATGTTAGGAAACAGATATATGTAATTGGTATTCTAACCACAATATATTTGATTCATAGTTTATCTATGTTTGCACTGACAGAAAACCATGTGGGATTTGTTTTTGATCACTTCATATAGCAATGTTCTCTATCAGAAAACTGAAATGACTCAACCCGCAAAAATAAATATCAAGGAAATATATCAGTTCACAACAGCAAGAGATATATCTTACTTGATCTTTATTTTGTGACAAAAACATTGTTTTCAAATACACTTCAACATATGGCTTATTTGTTTATGTCTGTACTGAGTAAAACTGTCAAATATGCCTTTCATTGTGAGGCTTCTGAGTTCACCAAAATTGTCAAGTACATCAATAAGTGTATACATAAATAAAAGCACAATGACCATGATGATATAGTAAAATACAGTTGATTTTTTAATGAAATGTGTACGTCCATTCTCAACAAGACCAAGTAGTTTATGTATCCTACAGAACCACATAGTCCAGACCAAAATGGTGACTGCGAAGCGTGTGTAATGCAGAGAAGAACTTAACGAAGAAAGAAAGACGCTTCGAAAAGACAGCTACAACACAATTTTATTCATATTATCTAGTAAAAAATTATGTTGTAACTGTAATTTCTAAGCGACTTTCTTTCTTCATAGGGTTCTTCTCTACAGAACAACATACATGTACACTTTTACTTCCAGCACTATATATAACTGTAATGATACATGAGGCAAAAACACAAACAGAACAGAGACAACCATTTTAATTATAAAGAAACAATTTCAGTGATGTCATTGAATAATATGCATGGTATATTTTGCTTATGATGCTGTCTTTCAAACTTGGTCTCTGTGTTTTGGTAAGTGGGGGTGAAATGAGGGGGGGGGGGGGGGGAGTATATGGAGGGGTGGGGTGAGGTGGGGGGGGGGGGGCAGTTAGGAAGTTGAGAAACAGTTTGTATCATGGTGACTGCTCAGTTTACATGTTGGCGCTGCTGCCAGTTCCAGCTGACAAACACCAGTGCGTCCGTGGTGTGTGAAAAGCAAGATTTTCACTGTATGGACACTGACAGTGTCACATTTCACTCGCATGGGTACACATGCAGGCATATATATATATATGCTAAATTTTGCTATCCACCAAAATGCTAATATTGCCATGACTCCACAGCAGACAGACAGCCTTCATGGACAGGTCCAACCAGTGAAGAGACAAAAGACTGGCCAGTGTCAAACATGTCACCAAACTGCAGGGGCGTTAGCAGCAACGTTACAGAGAAACTTTGGAACAGCAAAATGCCTGATGCAAGTGCAGAGTGCCCCAATTTGCTCTCAGAAGGCAGCTGCAAGACAAGAAGCAAAGGTCAGTTAGTACATGTAAAGATATACTGCAAACACTGTTCTAGAGGAGTTTACTTGGCTACCAGGTATATGCCAGTATAATCTACTCATCATGAAAACAACCGTAAATAGTTTGCAATGCTGCTTGGTAACATGATATTATATGAATATGTTTTCAGGCCAACATAGCCAAATTTTCCCTGGGGGAGACTAAAAGACGCACTCAACCGATGAGCAGCCCCTGGTGACCATATCATATGTGGGAGTAGAGGTGACACCTTATCAGCGCATCACCAGTGAAGACAATCCGGCCTACTGTTTGTGTGGGAATTGTCTAATAATAATGGACAACACGAACTACTGAATTTGATCAAGCTGATCGAGTTAACAGAAGAACCAACTTTTCTAAATATTTGTAAGAAGCAGAACAAAGTCAAATTTTGCAGCGTAAAAATTTATAGCAGCACATTTGCAAATAAAAATCCCACATTATAATGGCATTCAAAAATTACCAACACTGCATACAGATTTTTTTTCAGTTGTGGCATGAGAGCCATATGGGGCCTGGCAACAGAAAACACTGTCGCTCTTGTCAGGTGGCCATAATCAGATGGCGGTTTCCAAGCCCCAATCTAAACTACCTGAGGGCACTATCTGGTTGTGTATGTGTGTGCAACCAACCTCCAAGTCTTTGCTTCTGCTGAAAAACCACATCCACTCGTCGCTCACTCTATCATCTGTACTGCGTAGATACTGTAACAAACTGCAGAGCTTTCCATCAGTGAGGCATTGGGGATACACGGCCACAGAGCATTCCTTTATGAGAAAAAAACAGAATGAAAAGAACATTTTCATTTACATTTAAAATTTACTTTCTGTCATGGGTGTGGAGATTGTTTACATCTGTTTGTACAAGTAGTTGGGACATGAATAAATGGACACATGCATGTAATATGATACTCCATATTGTGCACTTTGTACTCTCTACACAAGAAAGTATTAAAGTTGAATGTAAAAGAAAAGTGTTGGACATTCTTTGTTTTCAATACATTTGGACATTCTTCTTCATAAATCGCATACATGTCTGCTTTCTGCTTTCATTTTCCATCCTTGTCATAACTACATACTGTGAACAGTGCACACGAACAGGAATCGGCACCCGACTTGCCATAACAAAAAATTAGTTTGCATGGTCAGTGTCACAATCCTAAATAGTATATTTATACAAATACATGTACTGTAATGATACTGAAAATGACATGTACAATACTGCACTTGTAACAGAAATTGCACACGTGCGTAACATACTAAATGCATGCATATTTCTGTTCTGCTACCTGGTATGCCACAGAGTGCCTGTTGCTAGTCTTGGTATACTGCTTGCATTCTTGGTGGTTGAAGTCAAGGATGGTAAATATGTTGTGCATTGTGTAGCCTTCATAGCCAATTGAAGTTTTTTTGGGCCATTTCAACCACATAGATACATCCCCTTGACTAACACTCAATGATGAGACTGAAACATATCTAAACTCTAAGTCAAAATAAGTGCGTAAATAAGACATGATACCTTGATCGTGCCTGGCAAGGAAGCTCGTAATGTGTGGTGATGCTTGATAACAGGTTTTATCCATTGTTTCAAGTGGTGTTTAGCCTTTGGCAGCAGCAAAGAAACTGAAAACAGATGGCCAATGAATAGATAAAGCAAAACCTCAAACTGACAAAAGCACAAAAGTGAAAATACACGAGCAGCAGTTTATACTGAGTAGGTTGTTTCGATGACAGAACAGCGTCATGTGTTTTTGTTCTGCATACACTCAAGGATGTATCCTCCATGTAAACACACAGCTCAACTCAACTTCATGCAATTTGCTTGCCTTTGTGCAACACATCAAGGTAATGATCCAATAATATACAAATCTATTTGATACTGGAATAAACGATACATGCATTACAGAGTGGCAAACTGACAGGTAGCTAGCACTAGCTGTTATGAAGACTTGGGAGAAAAAAACACCATGGCACCATGATAATTATGTTTACTGTCAACTTGTAAATATACTTACAGTGTGGAGGAAGCAGTCACATATGTAAATCATAACTTACAGTATTGTGACAGCAATATTTCCATGACACTATATGCTACTTTATGTGTGCTGTGATTGGACTTTTACAAGCAAAAATGATTTGGTGAAATCAAGAAGGTGTACCATACTTCAAAATCAAATGCCACCAAACTGATCATCATTACCTGAAAGTAGCAGGAGATTACAGTAGAACTCTGTCGGTGACAACTTATCGGACAGGTCTTGCTGTCTTCAGAAACTTGATGCCAGTCTGTGCATTCCCCAGTTCCATGTCACCTGACCTTGTGGCAGCCCTGCTGTCCAGAAAAAAAGCATAAACACAGTAATGGGGAAAATGAAAAAGAATTAAATACACATGTGCATGTGGCTTTCTAAAAATGGCTTAGTCACAAAATAGAAGCACATTTGAGTCTTATGATATGGAACAATATAACAATACATATATGATTTACAGTAAGACTCGCAATAGAATATTTTTATATACAAACATAATATTATAAGTTTTTGTCACTCATATTTCTCCTGTTCCTAAGCCTGTGGTTTCAGGAAAAGAAGAGTGCATGCTGAATATGAGAAATACATCATGTATCAGTGGCAACAAAGCCAACTTACAATAGCCCACGCTGATAGCGAGTTTCATAATGAATTATGTACATACATGTATTGCTCTATTTCATCACACTGAAATGTGCTGTTTTTGTGAACAAATATGTTTTAGGTTGATCCTAGTTGTATATTGTATCCTAATCTATACCTGTTTATTATATTCTCATCCAGACAATTGCTGATGTTGTTTTTATACAGAGAGCAGCTGTACATTTGTTTTCATTCAGACATGCATCTGAACACTTTGTCTGTGTTCAGACAACTGCAGGCATATTTTGTTTTTTTATTCAGACAGCTGTATATTTAATTCTATTCAGACAGCTGTACATTTTGTTCTAAATATAAGCCAGCTGTACACTGTGTCCCAAGCCACACACACACACACACACACACACACACACACACACACACACACACAAAGTTCACAATTTACCTTGCCAATGCGATTATATGTTATGTCTTGTGATGGGATTGGGTGGTGTTCCATTACTGATGCACCTTCACTTTCACTTTGTACTAGCTTCACAAATGTATCCACAGAAATAACACACTGCTTGCTGCTCTGTGTGCTCTTTTGGTGTGGCACTGAAAAATAATCAAATGACTGGTATTTGTATAGTTATGTAATACACACAAGGGTTTTGTACTAGAAAACGCTGTGGCGTTCTAAAGATATTTACACAAAAACAACCGCCATCAACCCCCAAAACAAATCGCAACTAAGAGTGGAAACTTCTGAATTTACATCAAACCTGAGCTCAGAATATATCGCATATTTCATTTATGTATATAACACAAATATGTGTAATAGCAAAGTGCCCAGAAAATATTACAATTATTTATAAAAGAGAGAAAATTTAAAGAACAGTTACAAGCTGTTATGCTGTAGTGACCGATCGAGTAACTACGGAAGAGACGAACAGTGAGGCTAAGATTACCAATCTATTCTTCGTCTTGTTCATCGATGTATTCTGCCAACTTCTCAGCACTGTGGTCTGCAGTTATTTCCTCAGTCATCACTTCCTCCGAAATTATTGTCCTGTACGCCAGAACACACATAACATTACGATCGCTATAGGTCTACCTGTTGTTGACAAGGAAGTGGGCATTAGAGTGGTGTCCCCTGTAATATACATATTTACGAGTAGCTTCCCTTTGTAAACACGACGTCAACTACATTCGGCATGGTGTTTGTTGTTGTTGGAAATATACTTGCCAACACAAGTAATATTTGTACAAGAAACGTGAAAAGACGACGCCATATCATGTTGGACTTACCGCCACCATTCGCTGGACCATTTTTGGACGTCGGCTCGGTACCTCCCCAGTTGGCAAAAGTGAAAGTTGGATATTCTTCGTAGTTGCACGGGAATTGGATGTTACCATGCACGGACAGATGCAACTGGAAGTGACCTTAGGCAGCTATGTGGTGTATACCTGTTTGCGTGAACTGTGACAGCCGTCAGGGACGTCTGACACTCTACAGCAGCTATAGTAACGTGCGTATTCGGGGACCCCATCTAACGGGGCCCTGTCAGGGTTGCACTGACTTTCTGTGTCAGGTAGGGACTTTGACCTTTTTTTTTTCGCTGTCCTCTACACACTAATTGCTGAACCAGGACCTTTAAGGGTTCCGGCGTCGGATTTTTCTCCTCTAGTAAGTGTCACCGTTAATTCGGGCGGACCGTCGGGGGTTCTTTCTCCGTATACTCCGGCTCTTTCCTCCCCCACGACTTTGTATCTTCAAATACAAACGATTTTGAATTTCCAAAAACTACAGTAGCTCGCTTGAGCTTGCCCTTAGCACCACGTGAATGTTCTGTGTTTATGTACAGTGTGTGAGTGAATGCACGTGATTCACGTGAGCGTGCTTGTTGGGTTCAGTTCGCGGCGGCGCTTTGAGCCGATTTTCAATTGGGATAAAGCACCTATTTAATGCGCTAATTATTATTATTATGTTCTACACATCCAGCACCGTGTGCGGATGTACTCTCCAGATAGACCCACTCGAGGAGTACGCCACAGGTACACGTCTATTCAACTGAGATCCTTCGCATCTCATTTCAATAGAAGTGTACTTGTGACGTACTCCTCAGGTGGGTCGATCTGTGGAGTACCCACACATACGGTACTGGGTTGCATTCCAAAAGACTATCTACAACTTAAGAAGGGGAGACTGCCAGTGCTAATATTTTAGGAAGATTACAAAGTAAAGTAGATGATAAAAGCACTGTCAGGTGAGAGAATTGTGCATTATCGACCAATGATCATAGATCGAGTTTGGTCAAAGCACACAAGAAAAGGATAGGAAAGAAGGGTGCGCTAAGAGCTGTTCTTAATTGGACGAACTATTGATCGGCAAACCTAGATCGGAGAAGATCGGCGATCTTTTGGTTTGTTTCTTAATTGAGGTTGAACGAACCTAGGCGAACTTCAGCAAACCAGGTTTGCCATGGTTCTCTTTCTTAAACTGAAGTGCTTGATTCGGCGTACTTACTGTCCGCGAAGGTGTTCAAAATGGCTGCTGCTATGCCGCTTCGCGATTTGAACGATGTTTGTTTTTGTACTCTTTGCCGCAGTAGCGACCCCACAAACAGCGTTGCGCCTCCCACAAATCAATAAAAATGGGTCGTGTTCTTCGCACGAGTGAAATATCGCCGTCCGCCATATTTGTTTGTATCGGTGACTGTCTTCTTATCTCCAACGCAGAAGAGGGTAAAAGTTTTGACCAATCAGAGAAAAGGTTCGCCTTGGTTTGCTCAACACGTTCAGCGAACCTTTTCCGACAGCGAACTATTGTTTGCTGAGGTTCGTGAACTACTTCGAACTAGGTTCGCCGTATCTTTAGATCGTCCAATTAAGAACCAACCTGGTTCGTCCGAGATCGTGAACTGTAGTTCGTCAGAGCTCGCGAACTAAAGTTCGTTTAATTAAGAACATGCTTAAGTAAGTGACTGGAAGCGATAAATATAGAATCCCTCCCCCCCCCCCCCCACCCCCGAAGGGGAGCGTATCGCATATTCACTGGATTTCTAGCTTCTTGATGCCTGGAAATGTAGACCTAGGTCCGCCAAAGGGGGTCCAGGTCGTTTAGCCGGTGTGGACAGCTGTTTCGGTCTAGGCGACCTCGTCAGCACACCATTCGGCATACTGGTGGAAGGGCAGGAACCTCTGCCTACCCGCAAAGACAACACCACATTTTACTGTGGTGTCTGCAGGGGCATACATCCCATGCCTTCACCTAGAGCTAACGTTCCATGCATGAAATCTGGTCAATATGCGATACGCCCCCCTTCGGGGGGGGGGGGGGAGGGGGGGGGGGCTTTCATATAAATTGCTTCAGTCACTTACTTAGCGCACCCTTCTTTCCTATCCTTGTGCGTGCGTGCGTGCGTGCGTGCGTGCGTGCGTGCGTGCGTGCGTGCGTGCGTGCGTGCGTGCGTGCGTGTGTGTGTGTGTGTGTGTGTGTGTGTGTGTGTGCTTTAACCAAACTCGATCTATGATCATTGGTCGATAATGCACAATTCTCTCCCCTGACAGTGCTTTTACTTACTTTGTTATCTATCTACAACTTGATTGCACGTACCGCCGAATTCTACAAACGATCTTGTTCCAGCGTTGAAACCGGTTTCAGTTTGTCCAGATCCGACAAACGACCCTCCTGGATATGCACCGTTTGTTCTGATGTTCAAGTCGGAAAGTGCCGATGCCGGCTGCTGCTTTAGGGAGTCCGTTTTCGATTTCCCCGTATTGTTCATTTCAGCGGAATTAAAAGTGAGATTGTTGAATAAATCGGCTTTTTGTGCTTCTCGGGTGATCTGAAGGTCGTCCTTGGGCAAACTGGGCGTCTTGCCTCTTGTATCCGCCACGATAGAGTGTCTAAGCGCCTTCGGCTCCTTTCCTTTCCGGACAGTTTGAGTGAAGTTATTCTCAGGCTTCAGAACGACAACGCTCTGGTTGGACACCTGTTCTTCCTTTGAATCTGCGATTGGGCGTCTGTTTTCATCCAGCTGAAATACAGGGTTGTGTGCTGTGTTGTTGGCAGAGGGAGCAGAAAATGTCGCAGTGTTGTTGAACTGAAACCTGTTGCGGTCTACAGCATTTATGGTAGAACCTGGCGAGTCAGGGTCAGTGTTTTGATTGGTGAAATCAAACGTTTTGTTGATTGCAAATATGTTCAAATGAAATGGTCGCAATGCTGTGTTGTTTGCAATGCTATCACTGTTCGATGTATTGCTGGCGGTGGCATTGGCTGTAGGAGTGTTCCTACTCGATGTCGGCTGGGGGGTGTAGACTGTTGCATGACCTCTGTTTGATGATGCAATATCTCCAATGAGTGCATCAGTGTCTATGTTCGATAAAGAATTGCCTCCATTGCCTGCATCTTTGCCACTCGTTCCAGTTCCTGTAAAATTGCCTCCGTTGACATTATTTGTGTTCTCTGCAGAATCGTTTTCACTGGATGCACCCGAAGACACAGTGTTCCCAGCAATGCATCTCGAATCCAGTGATGACAAAATAAGTGTAGTCACAAATAACAGATTCGGCTTCATTTCAGTCCGTACATCTTTTCTGTAGATCTTGTGTAATGGCAGTTGACAAATACCATTTCATTATGAATGTTAGGACTTCGGTACAGAGTTTGCGGTATATCAAGAGAGGTCTGAACAAAATGTTTTCTCCTCTCCCAGAAACAAATGCGAAAGTAGTGAGACAATTTTTGGTCTTGTCTGAAGCTGAGGAAATTGCGTCAATATCAGCTGAAGACAACAAGGAATCATTGAACGAATATCTGACGTCATACTTTATTTCGTAATTGATAGTAATAGACTTATGATTTTACATAGACATAGATGTATCCGATAGTAGTACTTCTGTGGTTTCGTGCAATGCGTAAAGGTTTTTTTGCGGGTTTATTTTTACGCAAGTTGAGCTGCTGAGGTGGAGATAGCTTTAAAAAAAATATGCTCTGTGTACCTTTTCCCTCTCGCGAACACATGCACGAATGTACTCACACCCGTCCACTCTCTCTCGCGCGCATTCGTTCGTTAAATCCAGTTTAGTGTCCCACTGGCACAAAAGTGATCGGGGAGAATCTCTCGCGCGCACACTCACACTCACATATTATCTAATCTCCTAAAACACTTTCTTCGTGTGTGAAACTTTGAATGACACATAAAAATGTCAGTTCTGATTTTTAAATTGCAATGCGTGATAGATAAAAATGCGAAAGTAAAATTACAGAGGTGGACAATTTAAAACTATTTTTAAATGGACAACTGAATAATTGGAATTAAAATTTTCAAGTCTAAAAATCTACAATTTGTATCAGAAGTAAGGTTCTGCAAATCGATGTGAATGCGTACTGTTGGCATCACGATGTTGACATGACGGTCATCACTGACTTACGTCCCCTGATAGCAGCTCTTATGCGTGAAAGAAAATTATCAATAATCTTTTAACCCATTTAACCCAAAGGCCATTTTTAGAAATGTTAGAGGCGTCACCAAACAACTATGTGGCAGTTACAGGAAGTGGATTGACCATGATTAATCAAGGGTAAAGAAGTACCCAACGGAGAAAGAAACACGCTTAGAAAAGACGGGTACAACACAATTTATTAATATTTCGGGTAAATACCCTTTGTCAAAATAGACAAACAAACAAACATAGAGATTAGCCGCTACTTATCTTCAATGGCAGAAGGAATGTGGCAACTGAAGGAGGTGACGTAAAATAAAAGAAAAGAAAAGGAAGAACAAAAGTGCGGAAAAAGTAAAAATGACGTCAACGAAAAATCGCGTAAGAGAGAGACTCGGAAAGAACCTGAACACGAGAGACAAGAGTGTGTGCAAGCACGTGCAGGAGCGAGCGAAAGAAAAGGCGTGTAGATGAGGCCAGAGAAAGAGAGAGAGAGAGAGAGAGAGAGAGAGAGAGAGAGAGAGAGAGAGAGAGAGAGAGAGAGAGAGAGAGAGAGAGAGAGAGAGAAAGAGAGAGAGAGAGAGAGAGAAAGAGAGAGAGAGAGAGAGAGAGAGAGAGAGAGAGAGAGAGAGAGAGAGAGAGACGGAGAGAGAGAAAGAGAGAGAGAACGAATGGGGAGTACCCTTGGGCACGAAGTAGGCTGAGTGTCTAATACACAAAGCCTGCTAAACACCAACCCGAAGGCAAACTTTATATCACCTTCAAGTTGAGGACTACCTCGGGGAAAAACGGGAGGACCCCGGGAAAAAAACCCCAGCATTTAGCACGGTACACAACAAGTAATAAGTCATGAAAACAAAGCAAAGAATCAAAATCAGTAAGAGAATATTGGTATAAGTGGAGAGTAGGTAGTTGTGAAACCGTCTTCAAGGGTAACTCAAAAAATAAGGGGGAGAGAGAGAGAGAGAGAGAGAGAGAGAGAGAGAGAGAGAGAGAGAGAGAGAG
>BTPG01000006.1:32454415-32456915 GCA_036245525.1 Semisulcospira habei
GAACTGTGCTAAGATGGCAGACAAAGAAGCTCTATCCGCATATCCACTCGAGGTCTCTGGAACTACACCACCTTTAGTTACTGTCAGTGACATTCAGCGTATAATCGACAAGCAGACACAGGTGATTGACGAGAAACTGGGGTCTCTTCGTGCTGACCTTTGTGATGTGCTGACCTCTATACAGGCGATTGGCACCGACATTGCTGACTTGAAGCAACGCGCTCGCAGCCTGGAGGACACCTGCAAGGAACTGACTGAGAAGCAGGAGGAGGTTTCCGAGTCTGTAGAAGACTTGCAGGAGGACATGGAAGATCTGCGGAAACGCTACGAGGAAGAACTAGACAAGCTAGAGGCGTTCTCACGTAGGGACAATCTGCGACTCTTTGGAATCGTGGAAACGCCAGGCGAGACCTTCGATTCCTGTGCCACCAAAGTACTGGAATGTCTGCAGGGCACAGTGCCAAATAAAACCTGGACTGAGGACGATTTGGTACGCGCACACCGGGTGGGGAACAAACCGGACTTTGCATCTGTAGCAGCCAACCGTGCCAGAGCCAACAACAAGCCCCGCCCCATGATCGTGAAGTTCGCGAGATGGAGGACAAGATGGACGTCCTGACCAAGGGTCGTGCTGCACTCAAGCAAAAGGGGGTTAATGTTGCTGGTGACTTAACCAACCGGCAACATGAACAGATCAGACTGCACCGGGAGAAAGGAATGCGGGCGTACTACAAGGGAAACAAGCTGGTCGTCGCTGGACCCCTAGTTCAACGGAACCACGACACCGACAACTTCGGGCCGCCATCATGCGACAGACAACAGCGTCGACAGAAGACCGGACAACCGTATCCAAGGACTCGGTGCCGCCGCAGCTACTGGTCAGCAGGTCAACGCAACACCGGCACGTGCGCCACACTTGGTGTCCCCGTTACAGCCTTCACCTAAACCAGCGAAACGGCGCCGGCCACACAGTTCCCCTACAATTGAGGTCGGGGACGAATCCAGTGACCCGTGATATGTCGGCCAAGCCGCGTCTCCCACCTCAATTGCACGGGATGTGTCACCGATGCGCGCGTGTGTTGTAGAGCAGCCAGTAGATAATGTGTTGCATACACTTACCTTTCTGTCATGGAATGTTGATGGACTGTGGAGCAAGCTATCTGACCCAGACTTTCTACAATATGTAAGTAATTATGACATTGTGTGTTTGTTTGAAACATTTTTAGACAATGCTTTCGTCCCGCCTGACTGCTGGTCTGATTTCACGTGTTTTTTCCTTACCTGCAGTCAAACTGTCACGTCAAGGAAGAAGCTCGGGAGGTGTTGTTGTGTTAGTAAAAAATGTGTATGCCAAGTTTGTTTTCCAAGTGAACATGACATGCGCTCAAAGTGTCTTTCTCAAACTTGACAGATCATTGTTTGGTACTGAATGCGATGTGCTTTTGGTCGCGTGCTATGTTCCGCCCAAGGATTCACCATTTTATAGACAATTACCGTACGACTGCCTGTTGGAAGAATTAGAACAGTGTCTTGCTAGTGCCCTCGAGCAATTTGGAGACATTCATTTCCTAATGTGTGGTGATTTTAATGGTAGAACTGGGGATTTGCAGCCTAATCCATATTTGTTTCAGCTTGATCCTGATGAAACACTACTAACTAATACCGCTCTATTTGAACCTTCACGATTTACTGAAGATATGACTGTAAATACATTTGGAAGAAAACTATTAGATTTGTGTGCATGTTTTGAACTGATGATTCTGAATGGGTTCTGTAGCCCTGATCTGTCAAAGAACCTGACATTTATTTCTCCCACTGGTTGTAGTATTAATGATTATTTTGTTGCATCTCCTGACTTTATTTGTTTGTGTGACAAACTTGAAGTTGGCGAGAGGATAGAGTCTGTACACATGCCACTGGTCCTTACTGTGTCTTGTGTACGTGTATCACCCCACAACGATGTTTCTGATGATGATACGCAGTGTTTTTCATTTGATAAGATTATCTGGGAACCTGCTAAGGCCCAAACGCTCAGCGACAGTTTAACTACTCCTGCATTCCAGGATGCTCTAGTAGCTGCTACTGCTGAGATCGATGATGATATTAATAGTGCATTAGACATTTTCACATGTGCTATCAAAGACGCTGCTAGTTGCATGACAAAACAATTTCATTCCTCCACAAGCAATACACACAAAACAAACACCGCTAGTCACCCCTGGTTTGACCAGGAATGCAGAAATGCAAAAATGCGAACGCGTAAAGCCTTACGTACATACACAAAAAATAAAACCATGGAAAATAAAGCATCGTTTGTTAATGAGAGAAAACAATACAAGAGATTACTTAGAGCTAAAGAAGTTAATTTTAAGAGGGAAGCTGTTGACAAAATTCTTGAGTATAGACATAACTCTCAGGCATTTTGGAAGGAAATAAAGAAGTGGAAAAGAAAACGTCGTTTAAGAAACAATATAACAAAGAAGCAGTGGTTTGATCACTT
>BTPG01000006.1:32464415-32494415 GCA_036245525.1 Semisulcospira habei
CCTCCCCCTCCCTCTCCCCCTCCCTCTCCCTCTCCATCCCCCTCCCCCTTTTCCCCCCCCTCTTCCCCCTCTTCCCCTCCCCCTCCCCCTCTCCCCCCTCCCTTTCCCCCTCCCTCTCCTCCTCCCTCTTCCTCTCCTCCTCCCTCCCCCTCTCCTCCTCCCTCTCCCTCCTCCTCCCCCTCCCTCTCCTCCTCCCTCTCCCTCTTCCCCTTCCTCTCCTCCTCCCTCTCCCTCTCCTCCTCCCTCTCCCCCTTCCTATCCCTCTCCTCCTCTTTCTCCCTCTCCCCCTCCCTCTTCCTCCCCTCCTCCCTCTCCCTCTCCTCCTCTCTCTCCTCCTCCCTCGCCCTCTCCTCCTCCCTCTCCTCTTCCCTCTCCCTTTTCCCTCTCCCTCCCCCTCTCCCTCCCCCTCTCTCTCCCCCCCTCTCTCTCCCCCCTCTCTCTCCCCCCTCTCCCTCTCCCTCCTCTCCCTCTCCCTCCCCCTCTCC
This sequence comes from Semisulcospira habei, assembly GCA_036245525.1. Taxonomy (NCBI): domain Eukaryota; kingdom Metazoa; phylum Mollusca; class Gastropoda; family Semisulcospiridae; genus Semisulcospira; species Semisulcospira habei. The sequence goes on from BTPG01000006.1 coordinate 32,464,901, forward strand.
CTCCCCCTCCCCCTCCCCCTCTCTCTCTCTGTCTCTCTCAGTCTCTCTCAGTCTCTCTCTCTCAGTCTCTCTCTCTCAGTCTCTCTCTTTCAGTCTCTCTCTCTCAGTCACTCACTCTCAGTCACTCACTCCCACACTCACTCCCACATTCACTCTCCGTCTCTCTCCGTCTCTCTCCGTCTCTCTCCGTCTCCCCCCTCCCCTCTCCCCCTCTCCCCCTCTCTCCCTCTCTCGCTCTCTCCCTCTCTCTCTCTCTCTCTCCCTCCCCCCGTGTCCGTCTGTCCGTGTCTGTCCATGTCTGTCCGTGTCTCCCCTCTCCCTCTCCCTCCCCCTCTCTCTCCCTCTCTCCCTGTCTCTCTGTCTGTCTGCCTCTGTCTCTGTCTGTCTGCCTCTCTGTCTGCCTGTCTATTTGTCTGTCTTTCTCTGTCTGTCTCTCTGTCTTTCTCTGTCTGTCTCTCTGTCTCTCTGTCTCTCCCTCTCTCCCCCTCTCCCCCTCCCCCTCCTCCCGCCCTCCCTCCTTTATCTCTGCTGATTCTTTCTCTGCATTTTATGCGATTGCTGTTCTGCTCTGGATTCTGAATTTCTTATTTCTGAAATACTTTCATGCACAAGAGCCGTTGTCAGGGGGCTTAACCCGTATAGTCACCCTCGTCCTTTGACGTCTTTAATACGACTGATGTCGTCACATCTTGTGTCTGACACTACACTCGTCGCTGACTTTAATATTGTTATTTAGGCCTCATCCCGGCTTCACTTCTCACTTCAGAATTATACAATTTTCACAGACTTGTATGAGTGTTGGGCTGTGAGTTTGGACCTTGCGGTTCTCGAGAGACGTAAGGTCCCAAAGTACAAACAGGCACATGCCAATACCTCAAAATAAACCATCAATTTAAATTTTGATCCTATTGCCGACACAACGACATTACTGATGACGTTACATTCTGTTACTGGCGTCACTTCCTGTTCCTGAAGTCACATCTTGTTCCTGACGTCACATACTGCTCCTGACAAACTCCTGTCATGATGTCACATCGAGATGGGCGCGTAGCGGGCGGCAAAAATCTGATTGTGCAGATCGTAGTTCAGGTCATAATTGTTCCTCAGCGGTTCCTCGATCGAGTCTCTGGCGCGATTTTCCGCATACCGTTTGAACATCTTGTACTGCACGAAACCCATTCCAAGGATGACAAAAAAGATCACGAAAACAGCAACAGGCGCTAAGATGGAAGAAACCCGGTATTTGTTGTCCTCACCGTCCGGGGACGATTCTGTGGTATTGTCGGCTGATGTTGCGCTGTTTGTGGTGATGACGAAGGCTGACATGTCGACGTCGTTTGCTATCGATGTGGTTGTGGCGTTGGCGGTGGGGTTGGCGGTAGAGATGGAAGAGGCTTTCGTAGTTGAAGAGGCGGTGGTAGTTGTAATGACATTAATGATGACGTCAACTCCGGCAGACGTTTTGTCTGTGTCTATTGGCAGTGTTGATGTCTGCAAAAATAATGTTCATGTTTATGTTGTTGATGATGATGATGATAGTTTTTGCTATTATTATAAATATTAAGCAAAGGGAATTCAAATTAGACACAAAAAAGACATACCACAGCTACGTACAATCGACACGTTATTTTTTTAAAGCTGAGTGCATATGGCACAGGGGCACAGGTGCGCATCAGTTATAAGAATAAAAGGATACCACATCAAAATCAAGTCACCAATAAAAAATTTAATAACATTGTCCGGGTGGGGGTGGGCGGAGTGAGTGGGGTTGTGTGATCACCTTGCTCAAAGGGTGTTAGCAGAGAGCGGTCTCCTTGCGTGCTGCCAGCAAAAAAATGTCATCGGGCTGACGGTCCGCCCGAGGACCTTTTGCTCACGTGGCTCGCACAGCAAATGCGAGTTGGTGAGAATGGGGTCATGATATTGATAAGTGCACATTGAAGACTGAAACCTACCATAAAGTTAGTCACCTTGTAGCCCTTGTTCAGCGGGTTGGTGCTTGCACGATGAGTCGCCATCAGAAGACACAGAATCACAACCACGAGTTCCATTAGTACAGTCATGTTCTGTTCAATACGCGGACAGTATCTGCAACGATTAGTCACATAAATGAATACGGAGATAAATAGCACTTTTACAGATTGTCAGCACATTGAGCGCTGGGGCCAGTTGCGTGAGCGAGCTTAGTCCTGCACCAGCCACTAAGCAAGGTGCGCCGCTATATCGGCGCACCTTGCTTAGTGGCTGGTGCAGGACTAAGCTCGCTCACGCAACTGTCCCCTGGGGTCGCCAATCCCAACTTTGAAGGTTGTCCGCTAGAGACTACATCACGGTCCAACAGACGATCGGCCGATAGGCGCCAAGCTATTCTGGCACCACCCTTTAACCGTCATGGTCGACCCACATCTCCTACTTGACCGGGGCTGAGTGGTAATATTGTGTACTTTTCTCATATATATATATATATATATATATATATATATATATATATATATATATATATATATATATATATATATATATATATATATATATATATATATATATATGGTCAGTATACAGTTCTGCCAGCCTAGCCTCACCCATCTGGTTTGCGAGTTACTTTCTCAGCATACCTACTACAAATTACTAGTAGTAGGTATCTACAGAGAAAAGTAAACTATTAACCCCTTCACTGCCAAGGAACACTGAACACAATCCAACTGCCAGAGTCATAGATCCTCATGCGTCCCCCGCAAGTGCAGGAGGCTCATAAGGATCTGGGTCTCATGCTGACACCACATTTTATCCGTGTTCCGTGGACGGCTGCGGCTCTTGGGTGTTGAATTAACAAAAAGAACACAATCTGCGTCAATAGCTGCGGACGTGTCGTGTAGTGTTGCCGCCGGTAAGGCATTCGTAGCTAGTGATGCGGCGCACCTAGCATGAGTTAAACCCCTCGCACATGCAGCCACCGGAATAGGTCGTTTGACATCGGAGCGCACAACGCTCTTTCGCAAATACCTCCTCAAAGAACCACTTTTCTACACCAGTCTTAGAACAAATATCTCTGACAGTTGGCAAATATCTCCTCAAAGAGCCACTTTTCTACACCAGTCTTAGAACAAATATCTCTGACAGTTGGCAAATACCTCCTCAAAGAGCCACTTTTCTACACCAGTCTTAGAACAAATATCTCTGACAGTTGGCAAATACCTCCTCAAAGAGCCACTTTTCTACACCAGTCTTAGAACAAATATCTCTGACAGTTGGCAAATATCTCCTCAAAGAGCCACTTTCTACACCAGTCTTAGAACAAATATCTCTGACAGTTGGCAAATACCTCCTCAAAGAGCCACTTTTCTACACCAGTCTTAGAACAAATATCTCTGACAGTTGGCAAATATCTCCTCAAAGAGCCACTTTTCTACACCAGTCTTAGAACAAATATCTCTGACAGTTGGCAAATATCTCCTCAAAGAGCTACTTTTCTACACCAGTCTTAGAACAAATATCTCTGACAGTTGGCCTAATACGATTTACTTTTAAGAAAGTAGAACAAAATGTGTCAGTTGTACTGCACAATCGTAAACATTCGAATTTTTCTCATGAAATGACTGATTTTTACATCACTAAAATAATGTGCCCCGGATAAATTATACCAGTTTACTATTGATCCATTTTCACGTGAATTGGCCAAGTGTTCAAGCCTGAAGCAGCGCAGGCATACATGAAGTCTGCACGCTTGACCTCAATATTGAAATCTGCCCGGGACTCTATTTAAGGTATTGAAAAGTGTTCTTGCCTTTTCAACAAATGTGTACGACTGTACAGCAAAATCGACAAATCATAGGAGTTCGGTAAAAATTGTTCCATACTAGATCAATTGGCCCTAGGGGATATTTGTTTTTAAAGTGGTACAGAAAAGTGTTTTTTGCGGAAATACTTGTGAAAAACAGTGTGCGATGTCAAACGATCTATAATGCACGTAATTTTCACTGTGCCGATGGCGGTCAACGCTTCGCATATTTTCTACCTGTAATTTCAGTTTGCTACTTCTGCTCTTCGTCACACAGCAATCAACAGTTAATGGTTCGTCTATTAATTAATGACTATTTTAACATGGCCATCAGCTGTTTGCACAAACAACATTGCATACTTAATTAAATAAAATTCATTGTCGCTGTTTAATGGCGGTTATCTGTATTATTGTTTTATTGTTACAGCTGACCAAACGTTTCACTGTTATCAATCCAGACCAAAAAGGTGACTGCCAAGCGTGTAATATGCAAAGAAGTACCCAACGGAGAAGAAACACGCTTAGAAAAGACGGGTACAACACAATTTATTAATATTTCGGGTAAATACCCTTTGTCAAAATAGACAAACAAACAAACAGAGAGATTAGCCGCTACTTATCTTCATTGGCAGAAGGAATGTGGCAACTGAAGGAGGTGACGTAAAATAAAAGAAAAGGAAGAACAAAAGTGCGCAAAAAGTAAAAATGACGTCAACGAAAAATCGTAATAGAGAGACTCGGAAAGAACCTGAACACGAGAGACAAGAGTGTGTGCACGTACGTGCAGGAGCGAGCGAAAGAAAAGGCGTGTAGATGAGGCCAGAGAAAGAGAGAGAGGGAGAGAGAGAGAGAGAGAGAGAGAGAGAGAGAGAGAGAGAGAGAGAGAGAGAGAGAGAGAGAGAGAGAGAGAGAGACGGAGAGAGAGAAAGAGAGAGAGAACGAACGGGGAGTACCCTTGGGCACGAAGTAGGCTGAGTGTCTAATACACAAAGCCTACTAAACACCAACCCGAAGGCAAACTTTATATCACCTTCAAGTTGAGGACTACCTCGGGGAAAAACGGGAGGACCCCGGGAAAAAAACCCAGCATTTAGCACGGTACACAACAAGTAATAAGTCATGAAAACAAAGCAAATAATCAAATTCAGTAAGAGAATATAGGTAAAAGTGGAGACTGAGTAGGTAGTTGTGAAACCGTCTTCAAGGGTAACTCAAAAAATAAGGGGGGGGAGAGAGAGAGAGAGAGAGACGGGGGCGGTGGGGGGGGGAGGGGGGGAAAGAGGAAGGAGGAAGGGGAAGAAGGGAAAAGGAAACAGCGTAAAGAGAGAAAGAGGGCTAGAGAGAAGTGGTAAAGGGGGTAGGGGGGGGGGGAGAAAGAGGGAGAGAGGTAGAAGGAAAGGGAGGGGGGAAAAAAAAGGGGGGGGGTGGGCTGGGGGCGGAAGACAACCAGCCAGAGCCACCAACCCCACCCAACAGGCACCCACCAGCCCACAGAAAAACACACAGGCACGCAACAAGACGACCACATACATCCCCAAGGGATGCACACGATCGCCTCGCCCCAAAACCGCGTATCAAACCGTGAGCCGGAGACCCGGCGCCCGACAGGGAAGGGCAAGGGATCCAACTAAACGTTCGGCCAGCGCTGAGAAAGTCCTCAAGGGAAATGTACATATCAACCAGCGCCAACCTCCCCTAACTGGTTAGTGAGTAGTAAAACAGTGAGGTAAAGTAGCAGACACAAGCAAGGTAAAAAATGTTAATCTTTCATATTCATCCCGAGTGGCGCCACAGTGCCCAGTTTATTAATCAGAAATTTTTCACGGTCTTTCCTGGCCCAGACATTACTGGCTTGCATAAGCCAGAGGCCTTTAACCCGAATGTCCGAGACAGAGTGGTCGGCCTGATTGAAATGTCGTCCGACCGGTCTGTTGTATTGGTACTTGACAGACTGAAGATGTTCTTTGAAACGGTCGTTGATGGTTCTTTCTGTCTCTTCAACATAGAGTTGGCCGCATTTCACACAGGAGATGACATAAATCACGTTGGTGGTTTGACACGTGAAGTATCTGTCTATGTTGAATTTGTAACGTGGACCATTCACCACGGTGGAAGGGCAAATAAAAGGACACGTCTTGCAATTAGGAACATTGCACGGAGTGGAGCCGGAGGGTCTGGTGGTATGACGAGGCTTGAGAGTAGAGCGAACAAGCATGTCCCGCAAATTAATATCCCTCTTGAAAGCTACCAACGGAGGTTCAGAAAAGATAGCAGCAGATTCTTGACTGGATGAAAGAAGACCCCAGTTAGAAAGAAGGATTTTACGCACCGGATTGGTGTGGGGATGGTAGATCATGGTTACGATAGGCCTGTCACTATCAGCGGTAGGTTTAGTCTGCAGTGTACTCGCGCGACTAAGTTTTTGAACCGTTTGGAGAGATCCTTGAACAACAGTATGTGGGTAATATCTGTCGATGAAAAATCCAGCCATTTCTTTGGATTGAACATCAAAATCTGATTCTTCGGAACATATTCTTTTTAGCCGAAGAAACTGGGAATAAGGGATGCTGTTTTTAGTTTTGGGGTTGTGAGAAGATCGGTAGTCAAGGTAGGAATGTGAGTCGGTAGGTTTGTAATGTATTGAAGTTTTCAACATTCCGCAGTCAATCCTGATGTTCATGTCCAGAAAGTCGACTGAAGTAGCTGATATAGTGTATGTGAACTTATCCTTTTCTTTTATTTTACGTCACCTCCTTCAGTTGCCACATTCCTTCTGCCAATGAAGATAAGTAGCGGCTAATCTCTCGGTTTGTTTGTTTGTCTATTTTGACAAAGGGTATTTACCCGAAATATTAATAAATTGTGTTGTACCCGTCTTTTCTAAGCGTGTTTCTTCTCCGTTGGGTACTTCGTTTCACTGTTATGCCTAAATGTCGGAATACTGGCAGAACGGCACGGCTGTTGTTGTTTATTGTTGTTGTTTTTTTGTATTTTAGTAAAAGTAGTTTTACCACAGTAGTAGGTCTGTATAGTGGAACTACAGCAATCGCGCCCTTTGCCTGTAGTGATAGTGAACCGAATATTCGCCTGGTCAAATCGCAGTGTGTGCGTGCGTGTGCGTGCGTGCGCGGGCACGCACACGCCTTTAGAAGAATAGATGCACACACTATAGCGGTGGCACATAAAAAAAACATTGCAAGGATGAACGAACACACACACAGACGCGCGCGCACACAAATATACAAACAGCTGGCATACAAACACACACACGGTTAAAAGGACGGACAGATGCATACACTAATGATGGCGCATATGCGAATAATGCAAAGACGCATACACACACACACTTACCGTTTTAACAGTTTTCCTTAGTACCGTCTGTTGAGGTGGAAGTGTTCCTAACGACGCAGCCAGCGCACATTTGGTCAGTAAACATTTTCTAGTGTTCGTGATGTGCGAACTCGCTTGAAACAACACGAACATTGCATGCACATCATGCAAAATAAGATCAGGAGCCACAGCGTTCGTTGGCAAGGGCACAGGCGCTCGAAGGCAATCCCGTAACTTTTCTGTATCACTCCTCGCGGGCATACTATCTCTCTGTACACACTGACAGGTCCGACAGGTGTGTACAGACAGACAGAATGCACACAAAACGGTTAAACGTTAATACATTCTACTCCAGGACCGAAATCCGCAAATTTTGAAGTTGCCCCCTGAAGACTGTACTATTACACTTCTGGAAACAAATCGAATAATAATAATAATAATAATAATAATAATAATAATAATAATAATAATAATAATGGCTACTTATATAGCGCTTATCCAAAAATAAGCTCTAAGCGCTTTACAAATATAGACTGTGAGTGAAGGGAGTCATAAAGCCAGAAAAACAAAGGATTCTGCAATATACACGCACACACACAGACAAACACACAGGTACATAATCACGAAGAACGGAGCTACATTGGGCTTTCGAACAGGTGGGTTTTAAGGGCAGATTTAAAGGCAGTGAATGAGGGAGAATGTGTAATGTCTATGGGTAGATAGTTTCAGACAACAGGTCCAACGTGCGCAAAACAACGGTCACCTCTGGTTTTGTATTTGCAGAGCGGGACTCTGAGAAGGTGCGTGTCACTACTTGAACGGAGGGCGCGGGAGGGAGTGTATAGTTGAAGAAGATCAGTGAGATAGGCAGGGGTAGAGTAGCTAATAGCTTTGTAGCACAGACAGGCGATTTTGTGCGAGACCCTGACTCGTTCTTTGACTGGCAGCTAATGAAGTCTCAGGATAGGAGTGATGGGCTCAGGCGCGGACGATAACATGGCCAGCTAAGAGGACATTGCAGTAATCGATGCGGGACAAAACAATAGAGACGACCAGTTTGGTGGTAGCCTCAGTGGTGAGGTAATGACGGATAGAACTGATGCGTCTTAATTCCAGAAAAACAATTTTGCAGACCTGATTTACATGGTCCTTCATTTGAAGATCTTTATCAAGGAAAACGCCAAGATTGCGAACTGAATCAGAAAATGGAATAGGCGCGTCACAAATGCGCATAGAGTCAGGAGAATCAGTTGGGCAGCAGTTGAGAGGCACCGACAAGAAGGGCTTCTGTCTTGCCCTCGTTTAACTGGAGTTTATTTTCACACATTCAGGACTTAACATCTGAGACACAGTTCGGAACATCTGAAATAGACTGACTGGAGCTGTTTGGAGGTGCAGATTTCTGAAGTTGTGTATCGTCCGCATACATGTGATGATCGGTTGAATGCGATGCGATAACCTGAGACAGAGGCTGAGTGTACAGTGTAAATAGAATGGGGCCCAGGACAGAGCCCTGGGGGACACCAAACTAGCGCAGCAGCTTCAGAAAGAGCGTTCTTGACAGAGACGTTAATGAGTCAGAGGGAAGACAGATAAGAGTGAAACCACGTGAAAGGTGAAAGGCAGGCGGAAAATTGCTTTGTAATTCCATATAGCGGCGCGACAGGCGGCATCGCCCCCATGTGTAAGTTGATTAAACTTGTTGCGACCTGTTGTTGAAAACCACGCTCCCTTCACAGCTCAGTCGCCATTAACGCACTCGAATGAGTCAAATTGCTCCATGTGACGACTTTTTTTTTATATCGCCGCTGTTGCCTGCGCGCCGCTATCGCGTCGGCTATATGGAAACACTCAATTTTTTTATTTCTATGGTTTCGATTCATGTCGCTGTCACGCCGCTATATGAAAACACCCCTTTCTATGCTTTTGAGACTCTCGAACAGTCTGTCTTACAATGAACTGCAAGAGGTATAGATCTTCATGAGGATCTATGCCTCTTGCTGAAGCCACTTTTTTCATCTATGTTCCTTAGACGGCTGAGGCTCTTTGGCGTTAAACTGACGAAGATTGCACTGAGAAACACAATCTGCATCAACTGGCTTAGCAGTGAACGGAGTTGAATCCACACGGACTTAGCACCGTTAGACATTGTGGTAAATTACTACTTCTTGGTGTGACCAAAGATAATTTAGGGTGTTGAGCTACCAAGCAATTTTCGTGGTCACCCGACCGTACCGAACGCGTTGGTTGACAGCTGAGCCGTCGGGATTGCCTGTCTAGTGACCAGGTCCCAGAATCCTACACGGGGGAGAGGGAGGGGGGAGGTGAGAGGGGGGGGGGGGGGAATCAGCCATGACAATTGCTTTTCTGTGGGAAATAGTTGTCTACAGTCAGCCTCAACATTATGCTCTCCGGTACACTGCGGTATCTGATAGAACGCGGATAGGTCTCAGGCCCGATAGAAGACGGATAGGTCTCAGGCTCGATAGAAGACGGATAGGTCTCAGGCTCGATAGAAGACGGATAGGTCTCAGGCTCGATAGAAGACGGATAGGTCTCAGGCCCGATAGAAGACGGATAGGTCTCAGGCCCGATAGAAGACGGATAGGTCTCAGGCTCGATAGAAGACGGATAGGTCTCAGGCCCGATAGAAGACGGATAGGTCTCAGGCTCGATAGAAGACGGATAGGTCTCAGGCTCGATAGAAGACGGATAGGTCTCAGGCTCGATAGAAGACGGATAGGTCTCAGGCCCGATAGAAGACGGATAGGTCTCAGGCCCGATAGAAGACGGATAGGTCTCAGGCTCGATAGAAGACGGATAGGTCTCAGGCCCGATAGAAGACGGATAGGTCTCAGGCTCGATAGAAGACGGATAGGTCTCAGGCTCGATAGAAGACGGATAGGTCTCAGGCTCGATAGAAGACGGATAGGTCTCAGGCCCGATAGAAGACGGATAGGTATCAGGCCCGATAGAAGACGGATAGGTCTCAGGCCCGATAGAAGACGGATAGGTCTCAGGCTCGATAGAAGACGGATAGGTCTCAGGCCCGATAGAAGACGGATAGGTCTCAGGCTCGATAGAAGACGGATAGGTCTCAGGCTCGATAGAAGACGGATAGGTCTCAGGCTCGATAGAAGACGGATAGGTCTCAGGCCCGATAGAAGACGGATAGGTCTCAGGCTCGATAGAAGACGGATAGGTCTCAGGCTCGATAGAAGACGGATAGGTCTCAGGCCCGATAGAAGACGGATAGGTCTCAGGCCCGATAGACGGATAGGTCTCAGGCTCGATAGAAGACGGATAGGTCTCAGGCTCGATAGAAGACGGATAGGTCTCAGGCCCGATAGAAGACGGATAGGTCTCAGGCCCGATAGAAGACGGATAGGTCTCAGGCTCGATAGAAGACGGATAGGTCTCAGGCTCGATAGAAGACGGATAGGTCTCAGGCTCGATAGAAGACGGATAGGTCTCAGGCTCGATAGAAGACGGATAGGTCTCAGGCTCGATAGAAGACGGATAGGTCTCAGGCTCGATAGAAGACGGATAGGTCTCAGGCCCGATAGAAGACGGATAGGTCTCAGGCCCGATAGAAGACGGATAGGTCTCAGGCTCGATAGAAGACGGATAGGTCTCAGGCTCGATAGAAGACGGATAGGTCTCAGGCCCGATAGAAGACGGATAGGTCTCAGGCTCGATAGAAGACGGATAGGTCTCAGGCCCGATAGAAGACGGATAGGTCTCAGGCTCGATAGAAGACGGATAGGTCTCAGGCTCGATAGAAGACGGATAGGTCTCAGGCCCGATAGAAGACGGATAGGTCTCAGGCTCCCAAACTGTGCGTCATGCCTGATGAGCAAAAGGTCCTCGGGCCGCCGTCGGCCTTAGCTGGCCCGCGCACGGCCATGCCCGAGCCAGCTAAGGCTGACGTCGTCTCGAGGACCTTTTGCTCGCCACGTGTGTGTGTGTGTGTGTGTGTGTGTGTGTGTGTGTGTGTGTGTGTGTGTGTGTGTGTGTGTGTGTGTGTGTGTGTGTGTGTGTGTTTCTAGACAAGTCAATTTCATGTAAATTCAGCGCTACAGTAACGCGATCGCGAATGACACGGTCTGACTTTGTAGCCGTCAATTGCCGCGATATACTGAGGCTGACCTGTACCTAATTCCCACAGAAGATCCGCCGCCTGGAGGCTTATTTCGTATTGGATTCGTGGACCTGTATTGCCGCTAGCTAGGAACACGATTGATTGATTGATTGATTGATTGATTGATTGATTGATTGATTGATTGATTGATTGATTGATTGATTGATTGATTGATTGATTGATTGATTGATTGATTGATCTGCTTTGACTGTGCTGAGTTTTTTTTTTTAAACAAAATAACATTGCTAAAAAAAATGAATTTAAAAAAAGGGTGACCGTTACTGCCATCACTTGTAGTGCTGGATAAGGTAACTGGTAATATATAAGTAGAAAAAGAATTGTGCACCTTATTCATTTACAGTCACCGCCGTCTTTTCACTTAAGACTGTAAACATGACAGGCTCGTTTTGGTGATGAATTAAGACATTGGTATTTGAAACCATAAATTAAACTATCTAGTACGCTCTTAACACATTCTACCCCAGGACCGAAATCCCCAAAATTTGAATTTGCCCTCTGAAGGACTGTGTTACAATTCTAGAGACAGATCGAACATGCTAGTTCAAGGGTGGTGCCAGAATAGCTTGGTGACTATCGGCGCCAAGCTATTCTGGCACCACTCTTGAACTATCATGCTCGATTCATGTCTTGGTGTGGTATGTCGGGGCTGAATGAGTTAAGAGACAGAGGCACTACTCTGCGAAATTATAGGTATTTCACAATCATTTCCACTGGCAGAGAACACCCTAGACCTCGAATAATGGACCGAGATTCCGTAAAACTTTCAAAGACACGTGTGGTAGGGTCTGCTCATGATGCCAAGCTAATCAGGCACTACCCGTGAGCTACAAGAATCGACTCATTACAGCATGATCCATCTACTGCGGGTGTATTTTGAATTGAAAGAGCTCGATGGCAACTTTGACACTGACGTGATTATAATTATGTGGTGTCATGTCCACCAATCATTTTATTGCTGACATTGTGCCACTGTGTGACAAAAGCCGTATTCACATGGGTCCTTGATGATATACCTGTTTGAAACATGATAAGCCTCTGTTTGTGACTTGTATGAATGCATACTTAACATAGTAGATTATCATATTCGCGAGATTTCGAGGCCTTGTGACTATTTTTCTTCTGATATGTCGTAATCAGAGACTATGCTGTGTATAACTATTTGTGTACCCTCAGAACCCATCTGGAACTCACGCATGAGAATCTATGCCTTTTGCCGATGGCCTGGCCTGGTTCTCCCTAATGCAGCCCATTTTATAAACTTGTTACAAGATATGAATATGATCCGGCCCTTCGCACCTACCCGAAAATGGGCTGCTTGACACTCGGTAAGCCACCCGCTGAGCAAAAGGTCCTTGGCCAATGTCGGTCGTCATTGGCCGCCAGAGCAAACGACGACCGACATCGGCCCGATGAGCTTTTCTTTACTGGGTGGCGCTGCTGGTCGTCTCTACAGTTGTTATTTTCGCTGGCTGGATCGTGAATAGGGTCTAGTATGGCAGTTTCTTGTTAACCCTTATCATTCGGAATGAAATAAGTGTGTGAAATAAGTTGGACTAAAATAGTTATACAATACAATACAATAATACTTTATTAATCCCTCACGGGGAAATTCACTGTCTGCCCATACAACACACATGGCATCATCAATCACTCATTAAAAAAAAAAAAAAAAAAAAAAAAAAAAAGGCGCCAAGCTATTCTGGCACCACCCTTGAACTAAAGTCATTGGTCTATATCCTTATCTGTGAGTACTATAATGTAGCTTGCATATGGCAGTGTGCAAATTTGAAGCTTTTAGCCTCAGTATGATATGGGTTAAATGAGTAGCATCAAGGGGGTGATTGTAATGTTTTCTGGGCTGATTCAAATCACCTCCCCCTCACTGACAGGAAAGGGGACGTTACACTGAGTCGAAGTCTTTACAAATAAAAAGTCTCTTTCTTTTACAATGCGCGGTTGAATTGCAAAGACGTGCGACACAAAACACAATCCCCTCTTGCCTTGCCTAAGCCTTGGTTATGTACTCAATCCAGACCAAACTGGGGTCTTTTGTCATCCAGTCAAGAATCTGCTGCTATCTTTTCTGAACCTCTGTTGGTAGCTTTCAAGAGGGATATTAATTTGCGGGACATGCTTGTTCGCTCTACTCTCAAGCCTCGTCATACCACCAGACCCTCCGGCTCCACTCCGTGCAATGTTCCTAATTGCAAGACGTGTCCTTTTATTTGCCCTTCCACCGTGGTCAATGGTCCACGTTACAAATTCAACATAGACAGATACTTTACGTGTCAAACCACCAACGTGATTTATGTCATCTCCTGTGTTAAATGCGGCCAACTCTATGTTGGAGAGACGGAAAGAACCATCAACGACCGTTTCAAAGAACATCTTCAGTCTGTCAAGTACCAATACAACAGACCGGTCGGACGACATTTCAATCAGGCCGACCACTCCGTCTCAGACATTCGAGTTAAAGGCCTCTGGCTTATGCAAGCCAGTAATGTCTGGGCCAGGAAAGACCGTGAAAAATTTCTGATTAATAAACTGGGCACTGTGGCGCCACTCGGGATGAATATGAAAGATTAACATTGTTTACCTTGCTTGTGTCTGCTACTTTAGCTCACTGATTTACTACTCACTAATCAGTTAGGTGATGTTGGCGCTGGTTGATATGTACATTTCCCTTGGGGACTTTCTCAGCGCTGGCCGAACGTTTAGTTGGATCCCTTGCCCTTCCCTGTCGGGCACCGGGTCTCCGGCTCACGGTTTGATACGCGGTTTTGGGGCGGGGCGATCGTGTGCATCCCTTGGGGATGTATGTGGTCGTCTTGTTGCGTGCCTGTGTGTTTTTCTGTGGGCTGGTGGGTGCCTGTTGGGTGGGGTTGGTGGCTCTGGCTGGTTGTCTTCCCGCCCCCCCCCCCCCCCCCTCCCTTTTTTTTTTTTTTTTTTTCCCCTTCCTCCTTACTCCTTCCCCCCCTTCCCCCCCCCCCCCCCCGCCCCCATCTCTCTTTCTCTCTCTCTCTCTCTCTCTCTCTCTCATCTCTCTCTCTCTCTCTCTCTCTCTCCCCCCCCCCCCCTTATTTTTTGAGTTACCCTTGAAGACGGTTTCACAACTACCTACTCTCCACTTATACCAATATTCTCTTACTGAATTTGATTTATTTGCTTTGTTTTCATGACTTATTACTTGTTGTGTACCGTGCTAAATGCTGGGTTTTTTTTCCCGGGGTCCTCCCGTTTTTCCCCGAGGTAGTCCTCAACTTGAAGGTGATATAAAGTTTGCCTTCGGGTTGGTGTTTAGCAGGCTTTGTGTATTAGACACTCAGCCTACTTCGTGCCCAAGGGTACTCCCCATTCGTTCTCTCTCTCTTTCTCTCTCTCCGTCTCGCTCTCTCTCTCTCTCTCTCTCTCTCTCTCTCTCTCTCTCTCTCTCTCTCTCTCTCTCTCACTCTCTCTCTCTCTCTCTCTCCTCTCTCTCTCTCTCTCTCTCTCTCTCTCTCTCTCTCTTTCTCTGGCCTCATCTACACGCCTTTTCTTTCGCTCGCTCCTGCACGTGCTTGCACACACTCTTGTCTCTCGTGTTCAGGTTCTTTCCGAGTCTCTCTCTTACGCGATTTTTCGTTGACGTCATTTTTACTTTTTCCGCACTTTTGTTCTTCCTTTTCTTTTATTTTACGTCACCTCCTTCAGTTGCCACATTCCTTCTGCCATTGAAGATAAGTAGCGGCTAATCTCTATGTTCAGTTGTTTGTTTGTCTATTTTGACAAAGGGTATTTACCCGAAATATTAATAAATTGTGTTGTACCCGTCTTTTCTAAGCGTGTTTCTTTCTCCGTTGGGTACTTCTTTGGTTATGTACTGTTTTCCTAGCCATATTTAGATGGTTTACATTGTCCTCATCTGACATTTATTGAGATACATCAACAATAAATTAAACAAGAAAAGCTAATTCTGTCATGGAATATCGTTTGAACTACGCATACAATTAAAATTCTGTAAAAAAAATAAAATAAAAAATAAAAAAACGGGGCCATTTTTATTAAAGTGTGATGGTTTGTGATTTTGGACCTTACGGCTTGAAGCCGTAAGGTCCAAAATCACAGACCAGCACATCGGTTTTAAACAATGACGTCCAAAATCTGAGACTAAAACACACCTGGTGATCATTCAAACGGACAAAGGAGTTGTACAGCCGAGGTGGCTAATGTTTCAACCTCAACGCATGAAGAAATGTGAAGGTAGGTAGTGTTTCTGTTTCGAAGCATTAGAAAATCTATCACTGCCATATTTTGCCGTAAACTGCCGCGCACTGTATGCGGCGTGTCTGGAATGAGTTAACCCTTTGGCTGTCGGTAGCGGTTTCGTCACGATGATTCCTGCCGGAATCATCGCGACAAAAACCGGCTACCGACAGCCAGAGGGTTAACATTTTGCGTCAGATGAAACACTGACGAACGACAATAGGTTTTTGGGGGGAACTGGTCTGTGGTCAACGACTGATTGTATGTTGTGTCGTGTTTGAAATTCAAACTCGGTGTAAGAAATAGACTGTTTGGGGTTATTTACTGTTCTGTTGTTGCCTGTTAAACTGATATCAGATGGAGAAGCAAAGGCTGACGTAGAAAAAGACGTTTTTCACGATGTGTAGCAATGCACAGTATTATTTCTTCTAATCATTGTGTATGCTTCCACAGCGCTCCGATATTGCAGGTGTACAAATAACAAAACAAGTTCTGTAAGTCTCACTGACGCACAGCTGCAGTACATCATAGAGTTGGTTGGTTGGTTGGTTGCGGGTTAGTTCGGGATTTTGACGTTCGCGGCACCGCAGTGATAACCGACGTCCTTAACGGACGGGTTATCAGGGAGGGGGTGGGAGGGGGGGGGGGCTGGGTCAGGGACGGCTATTGCCCATGGAGAGCAAACGGCCTGAACATTGACCAGTTCGGGCGCACTGCAACTTTGATTTACTGGGACCTTTCAGTGGACATGCTATATGGAGCAAGCCTGCCTGTTTGTCGGGGCAGTACATAGAGTGCGCTGGCCTGTGATTTTGGGCCTTACGGCTGTAAGCCGTAAGGTTAAAAATCACTGACAGACCAGCGCATAATAACGGATTGTAACCAACTGACGCTTCCCCGTTACCGGGTCACTGGCCCATAACTGGTCCATAACTCAACCGCCGCCGGTTACCAGTCAATGTTTGAGGAAACATTCTTATCAGGCACTTGATATCCCCGGAACGCACGGGCTTTAATGCGACGTTGATCGCAAAGTTAACTAAACTGTAATCCCAGTGAATCGCCCCTGACACCGCCAGTGAGTGAGGACGGGCTAGCGCTCTTCAGTGCCAATAGCCACAAAACAAAGTTGCGCGACTGAAATCATGACTTGAATTCAACGCTGAAAGACTCCAGGCCGCCCGAGGAACACAGATGCAAAGCAGGGCCAGCAAGAGGCATAAAACCTCATAAGCCCCCGCCGGGGCGGGGGCTCATGAGGTTTTATGCCTCTTGCAAATATCGGTGGGTATTTAGGTTTTTACGGCAAGTGAGGAGTGGTAAAGGGGTTTAGACTGAAATCATATGGAGTGGAAAACAAATGTTCAACACTTAACGGTGCCAAGGCAGAGAGGGAGGGAGGAAGGGAGTGACGAGGGAGAGGTAGAGTGGAATGTAAGAGGGGGGGGGGAGGAGAGAGGGAGGGGGAATGGTAAGAGGCAGGGGATATGGGCGTAGATCTGTTGCGCATGTGGGTTAGTGGTCGTTTATTGGCATGAAGTTTGAACAACAACAGCGGTATTGACTCGATCTGCTCAAAACTAGAATTTTACTGAAAGAAATATTAGAGTTTGAGTTTAACCCCTTGGCTGCCGAGAAAAAAAAAGCACAACCTAAGCACAATAGACATAGATCCTCATGGGCCCGCGCAGTTGCGGGGGCTCATGAGGATCTATGCCAATTGCTGACATCACTTTGAATCCATGCTACTGGGTTGGTTTGGGCTCTTTGGCTCTGAATTGACGAAGATTACATCAGTACACGCAGTCTACGTCAAGTCACTGTCAAGGGGTTAATCGGGCTTCCCGGTTAGCAAAAGACACTCGAGCTGAGGTCGGCCTGAGGTGGCCCGCGCACATCAATCATCGGCCCTTGGACCTTTTCTTTATCGAGTCTAAGCAGTATACAGAATGCCACCTCACGAAAAGCAATTTTACCTGCTCCGGACACTTGTTTAACTCATTCAGCCCGACGGCCGTATTTTCCAAAATTTTGGAGGCGCCATTTAATGACTATGCACCAGTTACAGGAGATGGATCGACCATGATAATTCAAGGGCATTGCCAGATTAGCTTGGCGCCCGTCAGGCGCCAAGCTAATCTGGCACTGCCCTTGAATTATCATGGTCGACCCATCTCCTGCTGTAGTGCGTCAGGGCTGAGTGGGTTAAAGCGGTCTGCTGCAGGTAGTAATGGGTTAGTAGACAGCAACATCTCTTTTATGAATGGTCTAGTCTATCTTACAATAATGCTGCAGGTAGTAATGGGTTAGTAGACAGCAACATCTCTTTTATGAATGGTCTAGTCTATCTTACAATAATGCTGCAGGTAGTAATGGGTTAGTAGACAGCAACATCTCCTTTATGAATGGTCTAGTCTATCTTACAATAATGCTGCAGGTAGTAATGGGTTAGTAGACAGCAACATCTCCTTTATGAATGGTCTAGTCTATCTTACAATAATGCTGCACCAAAAAAGGCTGACGTAAACGAAAAAGTTTTTGAATGTCATCAAATGAAAGACATTTGTACTCTTTGTCTCCTTTGTACACAGCAGAGGCACGCTCAAAAGGCAAGGGGAGGGGGGGTGGAGGGTGGAGGGGGGGGGACGACCTGGTTTTTGTGCCTACTGACATGGATTGTGAAAATTAGGGTAGAAAATCTTATTTGAGGCGATACAATATTGGTAATCCGTTGTGTGGCCGAATTTTAGCAATCAAAGCCTGCCGTGGAGCAGACCGCCTTTACTGTTTTATTGAGCAACCCTACTTCCTAACGAAATCAAGTTTTAAATTTTAAGTTTAACCCATTCAGCCCTGACGCACTACAGCAGGAGATGGGTCGACCATGATAATTCAAGGGTAGTGCCAGATTAGCTTGGCGCCTGTCGGCGCCAAGCTAATCTGGCACTACCCTTGAATTATCATGGTCGATCCATCTCCTGCAACAGCTGCATAGTCGTTAGACGACGCCTCCAAAATTTGGAATATACGTGCGTCGGGCTGAATGAGTTAGATCGGATTTCTTTAAAGATGCATTTCACAACGTTTACAAGGTCACAGGTCCTTTCATCGTGCTTTTCATGTTTTGGGGGGTTTTTTTTTCCTAGCGTGTGCCGAACGGTTTAACACTCCGCCGTTTCTCTCACATACTCGTGTTATTTCACAGTGCATGCGCAGAGGTAAATTATCAAAAGATCAGCTCTGTCTGCCCTAATATGCTCTATGATCATAGTTATGTTAACATGTACTGCGTCATCAACCTAACTGTTTCTGTTATTCAGTGTTCATCGGAGGGTTAAACGTGTGAAGCAAGAATAAAGAAATGGGGACATCGAGGGTGTGGCACGGAGTTGATAAATTAACCGATAAAAACATGATTCTTTTCTCCCACTTGTACGCACAATTTGACAAACTGAGAAGCACTTGTGAGCAAGATACCAGTCCGGCCGCAAAAATTGAATGCTGACTAGGTGCTATTTCCGCTTCAGGACTAAATAAGGTGTCAAGTTCATTACATTGTGTTAGTCATAAGTGTTGGATTTAGTGTGAAGAATTCTGCATGGATGAATCTACATACAGCGCCAACACTTCGTCTTTCTAAGACGTAACGCTCCTCTGAAGCGAACAATGCAAATGTGTGCGGCTCCAGGAAACCTGCGAGGGCTCATGAGGACCTCTCTCTTTTCGATCCCATATTTACATCTGTGTTCATAAACCGAAGGAGCTCATCAGGTTTTAATGTTAAATGTTGTGGTAGATGTTGTATACAATCAAAACAATTTGTACTTCTGGGATCCACATACAAAACACAGTGACCCAGATTTGCAAGCCTAAATACCGATCGTTTGATACTCAGAAGAACACGGATTTAAACGGGAAAAAGAACATCGTACACAAAATTGTGTAGATCTTGTAGTCCTCAGGTGGTTTATGAAGGTCTGTGACAGTTGCCTATTCATGTGAAAAAAAAATTCATGACTGAATGACCAAGAAGATCTATGTTTTAAAAAATAAAAATAAAGATGTAAATGCAGCACGGGAGAGATATAGATCTTCATGATTCCCCGGAGTTTGTGAAGGCCCATGGGGATCTATGTCTCTTGAAAGAATTGTAAGGATTTTTCGCTGAGTGTATACTGATAAAAACACTGCAGGGTACAAGAAAGGTTTGTGAAGGTACTAAAACACGGTTCGTCGTTTCTTGCTGAGCTCTCTAATCTCTCTTTTCACAGAGACTAAAACGGTCGTATGGGCAGAAAAGAGTAGCATAGCAAACAAGAGTACGACACTGCGAGAGAGAATGTCCGTACTGTTTGTACACCCCAGACAGATCCACTGGTGGAGTACGCAACAAGCACGCTTCTATTCAAATCAGATGCTCATCCTCTCATTTGAATAGAAGTGTACTTTTGACCCGAGTAAGTATACTGGTCAGCAAATGGTGCGAGTGGCGATAGTTGTTGCTGTTCTCGAGAAAACAAGATGAGGATTTCATCCCAAAGTCTACCGTATTGTTTGGAGCTCAGATGCGTTTATCTTTTATGAATATTCAGAGTTGTTCATATTTTTAGGCTTATAATGCTGATCCATTTCCCTCCTCTCTAAGCTAACCTCTGATCAACACACACGTCGGCGCACACAAATAAAGACGGACACACCGCGCTTCCCGCTATTAGTACGCTCTGTGGGCTCTTGTAGCGACAGGAATCCATCTCCTTCTACTCTAACCCACCCTCTGATCCATACACACTGGCACACAGAAATAAAGACGGACACACGGTGATTCCCGCCATTCGCAAACTCTGTGGCCTGGCGTAGCATAGCTATTCTGAAGAAGAATAGCACGAGCAGAATATTAATGACGTCACTTCAAGCTTCACGTCATGGCATCATTAACCCCACGACGCCGTGTTCATAGTGACTACTCGATGTTATTCGTCACTAATCGCAGTGCTCACATTTGACGTATCAGAGGATCAACTTTGCAATTTTCTTGCTGATTTTCATTCCTAGAACTTAGAGGTCACAACTTGACTAAATCCTACCCCAGGGCCGGGACAAATAGCAGGCGTATGCAAACACTGTTTATGAAAAATCATGCGGGTATTAATGAGAAGATAGTTTTTTTCGTAAAAGAAAAATTAAAGTTATGTTAGCTCTTTTACAAACGACTCCAAAAATGTGGTGCAGAAAATTGTCTGATTTTCACACCTAGGGCATACAGGTCACAATTGACCTAATCGTACCCGACAGCAGAGACAAACTGTAGGCTTATGTAGATACCGTATATGAAAAAATCATGCGATTATTAACGAGAGGATTGGGTTTTTTCTGGGTTTTTTCGTAAAAAAAAAGATTTAATTGTTTTAAGATTAACTTATATAATTCGTAAAATTAATCCCAAAAAAGTGAAAATGTTTTTTTTTTCAAAAATATTTAATTATCACTCAGAAAGTTATAGAGGTACAATGCTGGTTAACGAACTCATTTAATATCTCCCTTTTATCTATCTTTATGCAAAATATCAAGTAAAAATAATAAAAATTACGGACTCCAGTGTGGATCAACCGGTTTTTGTGAGTCGGCCATTTTCTCGCCAATGAGCACCTTAATCAACTAATCGGGAAAAAAAGCCTCGAGATAATTCTTTAGGGACAATATCCTAAAATGTCAAGCGTGTCTGTCCTCAAACGCGGGCTCTAGTCGCTGTCACATACACAACACACACACACACACACACACACACACACACACACACACACACACACACACACACACACACACAGACACACACACACGCACGCACGCACGCACGCACACACACACACACACACACACACACACACACACACACACGTGCGCGCGCGCGGCACTTTGGCGCCAAAAAGACGTTCTCTACAAGGTTTGCGTAGATAGACAGGACGTCATTTTTATTTTGTTACTTCTTTGCCAGAATTTTTGCCCCGCACGCCAAAAACGTTATGTGTATGCTCCGGAATACGCTCCGACCAGCCCCGGGCCATTTCAAAGTCTACCGTATTTTCAATAAGGTAGAAAAAAAGAATCGAATTCGACAAAACGGAAGCCATGCTGGTAGGCACTCGCCAGAAACTTTCCCAGCTCCCTCCCTCTCTCCACCTTCAACTCGACAGCACCCCCATCTCCCTCTCTGACTCGGTCAAGAACCTTGGCGTTATCCTCGATTCCTCTCTTTCCATGACCAGCTTCGTCTCCGCCACGGCCCAGGCATGTTATTTCCACCTCCGCCGCATCAGTCAGATCAGAAAATACCTCACTATCGAAGCTGCCACCAAACTCGCTGTCTCTCTCATCTTATCTCGCATCGACTACTGCAACTCTCTCCTTTCCGGCCTTCCTCACTCCACCACTTTCACTCTCCAGCGCGTCCAGAACAATGCTGCCCGCCTCGTCCTCAGAAAGAAAATATCCGACCACATCACTCCCCTGCTCAATCTCCTTTACTGGCTCCCCATCCCCCAACGCATCCAATACAAGATTCTGTCTCTCTGCTACAAATCCCTGAACAACTATGCTCCTACCTATCTCTCCAACTTACTTCACCCCTACACTCCTTCCCGCTCCCTCCGCTCCGCCTCCGACCCTCTCCGCCTCCTCATCCCCCGCACCAAACTCAGCACTTTCGGCCCCCGCTCCTTCTCAGTATACGGTCCATCCACCTGGAACACTCTCCCACTCTCTCCGTCAGAAACACTCTCTCTCCTCCTTCCAGTCCGCCCTCAAAACTCACCTCTTTCAACAGTTCTAGCACTATATCACCACACTCCCCACCCCAAGCTGACCGTCGTAATGTATTTTCACTATTTGTGTTACGTGAGTCATTGTCTAAAGCGTGCGCATGCGTGTGCGAGTTGTGAGTGCGCGCTTAGAGTTATAATTATTATAAGTGAATAACGTAATTATTATTATTATTATTAATTCGTGACATTTCATATATTTTTAGCTGTCGGATTACTGATAAGGACAAACTGTGCTAAATAATCATACTCTTGTATTTAGAATCACTGATTCGCCAGATAAAGAACTTATTAATAATAATAATAATAAAGTTGATTTACAGGCGCCTATACATGGTAAAAGCTATAAATTCATCGTGATGTAATGACACTAACTAAATCCCTCATCTCATCCCCTTCCCTGTTTTGGTCTTTTACTGACCCCGGGCCATGCCCCCATCAGCTGGGAAAAAAAATCCCTAGTACTCGTTTTAAGCTTACAGCCAATGAAATCCAGATCAAAATGGGACTGCCAAACGTTTAACTCATTCGCAAATGCAAAGAATTCCCAACAAAGAAAACAAGGCGCTGAGAAAGGACACGTGCAACACACATATAAGTGTGTTGTAATTGTTCTCTAAACTTTAAGTAAAGGCGCGTTTCTTTTCTTGTTGGGATTTGGCCTGCACAATTACTTATTTATTCTTTGTGGATCACTCTAAAACTGTGGTGCCTCATAATCTAATTTTAGTAACAAACACTGATTGATACTTTGACAGTATCGACTGAGTTAACTCATTCGCGGCCAGCCGCATCCGGATGCGCGGCATAAGCCGCGCATCCGGATGCGGCTGGTCACGAATGAGTGAACGAAAAGGAAGAACAAATAAAAATACATTCAGCCACTCCAGACGCAAAATCAGCTGCATCCTGGGTCCCGGATATAGTACATCGTAAACCAAATTAGAAAACGCGATGACTTTATCGACTTTACTTACTCTGGTCGCATATGTACTCTTTGTAGTAACGGACACACAAAAAAAAAATCCCAGTGCGCAAAGGCCATCTGGCCGACGTCGGCCGCCGTTGACCCGCGCACTGCTGTGAGAGGGCCAACTGCGGCCGACGTCGGCCCGATGGCCTTTTGCGCATTGGGATATAGTGGCTGCGCGACAAGAAAGAGCACACATCTCTATAACCGCCTCAACCAACTGCCCACATTTCGCAGTCATCTAATAAAAACTGTGTACAAAGATAAGGAGATGGATCGACCATGACAACTCCAGGGTATTGCATGATTAGTTTGGCGCCTGTCCAGTCGCCAAACTAATCAGGCACTACCCTGGAGCTGTTATGGTCGATCCGTGTCACGCGACTCGCTCTAGATGTGGAAGAGTCTATGTGACAGATGATACGTTGGTTCGTTTTCAAATGTCCGATTCAAAGTTATGAGCCAACAAACTTCACACCAATCTTGAGAGAACACGGCCTTTGTAACAGAGGTGTACGATTATCGTAAGATTACCAAATAAACCGTTTGGAAACTTAATCTGCATGATATGTAACTAAAAAGTCTGAACTAACACGAGACTGACAGCGAACTTCACAGACAACGCCCTGTTAGCCCCTGTCAAACTGAGGCTAAAAGCTTGAAATGTGTACACTGCCATATGCAAGCTACATTATAGTACTTCTTACAGATAAGGATATAGACCAATAGCTTTAGTTCAAGGGTGGTGCCAGAATAGCTTGACGCCTAGAGGCGCCAAGCTATTCTGGCACTACCCTTGAACTATTTTAGTCAAACTTATTTCACACACTGGTATATTCCGAATGATAAGGGCTAAATCTTTCAGTTACGCTGCTTGAACCTACACAGTACAAGATCAATCGTATCGTATCGTATCGTATCGTATCGATACGTTTCGTAAAGCGTATCATATCGCATTGTATTGTATCGTACAGCGAATCGTATCATTTCCTATCGTACAGCGTATCGTATCGTATCGCGTAAAGCTACGCATCCATAAACAGGAATACGATACGAATTCGACACGAATCCGAAGCGGGTCCGAAACAAAAAAAAAATCGTGCAAGTCCTTTTCATGTTCGTGTGTTTCCATATGCCCAATGTGCAACCGAATTCGAATCCGACTGCGAACGAAAATGACGCAATTTTTGCCATATCGGATTCGGATCGTATTCGTATCGGATTCGTGCTTATGGAAACGTAGCATAAAGGCGGATACCTAAACACGAATCCGATACGAAACCGATCCCAGTCCGAAGCGGGTCCGAAACAACAACAAAAATCGTGCAAGTCCTTTTTGTCTACCGTATTTAAAAATTACGCTAGACTTTAAAATAGGGTTGGTCGGAGCGCATTCCGGAGCATCCACATGACGTTTTTGGCGTGCGGCGCAGAAATTCTGGCAAAGAAGTAACAAGATAAAAATGACGTCACGTCTAGATACGCAAACCTTGATAGAGAACGTCTTTTTGGCGCCAAACGGCGTGTGTGTGTGTGTGTGTGTGTGTGTGTGTGTGTGTGTGTGTGTGTGTGTGTGTGTGTGTGTGTGTGTATGTGTGTGTGCGTGTCTGTGTGGTGTGGTGTGGTGTGGTGTGGTGTGGTGTGGTGTGGTGTGGTGTGTTTGTGTGTGTGTGGGTACGTACGTATGTAAAAGTACATTTTTGGCTCACGTGTGAAGCAAAAGTGAGTCTATGTTTTAGGCCAGTGGTCGTCCGTCCGTCCGTCGTAAACTTTAACGTTGGCATTTTCTCGGAGACTTTTCAAGCCATATTCTTCAGACTTGGCCCAAAGATACCTTGTGGCGAGGCCTTTCTAAATATACCAATTTGAGTGACCTCTCACAAAGGTCAAGATCACAGGGGCTCAGGAAATAGGTCCAAAATAGCTATATTTTGACATTTATTTTCTTCATTCGGCCCCTGGAAACAAGGTCTATCGCATTGCCCCTCCCCCCCCCCCCCCTCACCCCTGCACTCCCCGCTGTTTGATTTTTCAACCCCAGAAAGAAAGGTCTGTCGCTCCCCCCCCTCTTTCCTCCCCCCCCCCCCCCAGCCCCTGCCCCAGATTTGAATTTTGCGGCCCCCTGGAAGCAAGGTCTGTCGACTACCCCCCCCCCCCCTCTCCCTGTTGTTATATTATTTGACCTCTGGAAGTAAGGTCTGTCTGCCCCCCCCCCCACCCCCCCCTCTCCGTTGTTATATTATTTGGCCTCTGGAAGTAAGGTCTGTCCCCGCCCCCCCCCCCCCCCCCCCTTATCGGGT
Source organism: Semisulcospira habei (assembly GCA_036245525.1). NCBI lineage: Eukaryota > Metazoa > Mollusca > Gastropoda > Semisulcospiridae > Semisulcospira > Semisulcospira habei. The sequence goes on from BTPG01000006.1 coordinate 32,490,498, forward strand.
TGTTTGAATTTTGCGGTCCCTGGAAGCAAGGATGGTCAAATAACCCCCCCCCCCCCCTCCTCCCCTTTGTTTGATTCTTCTGCCCCTGGAAGCAAGGTGTGACGCCCCCCACATTATTGTTTGATTACAATGTCTGACAACACCCCCACCCACCCCACCCCACCCCACCCCATTTGATTTTGCGGCCAATGGAATCAAGGTCTGACGACCACTAGTACCACCCACCCCCCTGTTGTCTGATCTATCAGCCCCTGGAAGCAAGAGCCTGATGCCTACCCCCCCCCCCCCCCCCCCCCCCCCCCCCGTTTTCCTAAACCCTGGAAGCAATTCATGTTCCCAAACAAGAAGTTTGCCCCCCCCCCCCCTCCCCTGGAGTAAGGTGTGATCCGACCCTGTGATGTGTTCTTAGAACATTTCGGCAGTATTTCTGATTGTGTCTTAACCCATTTCGCCCGGGTCCCTGAAGCAGGAGATGGATTGACCATGATAATTCAAGGGTACTGTCAGATTAGCTTGGTGCCTTCAGTGTTATTTTGCATGATCCAGCTACACTGGCTGCATCTGAGGTGGCATTCTGCTGTAATTGTCATTAAGGATGTCTCTGGTGTCTATTCTGAGCCAAACACAACCACTTTTACACTGCGTAAAGCTCATTTGAGTGCATTGTAATGGGACCGGCAGTCGTGGCTACCAGTACAGGCTTTTACAGGAGTGTTGACAGGTTTGGCACACACATGCCTGCTGCATTTGCAACATGAGTTGAGGTCTTCTGAGACTCTGACACGTGTGTTTTATATAAAAATGAACTGTACATAACCATTTTTCCCTGCTACCTCCTAAATAAGCACTCCAGACACTTGTTTGGGTATGCAGTGTGTCCCGCGTAGCATAGTTTTGGCTGTTTTGTGTAGTCTTTTGTCTGTGGGTTAGTTCAGTAGACTTAATGTTTAAATTGCCACAGCTGTTTCATGACCCCTGTTGACTGTGGAAAAGATTGCAAGCAGCATATAGGGCATGGCAGCTGGTTACAGGCCTCTTCCTGCTTGTTGACAACAGGGTCAACGAGGATGCCTGAGCATTGTCTTTTTGGCTGCCCTGAGATACACAAGGAAATGGCCTTGGGTCTGAAAGCTCATTTTTCATCAATGTCAGTGTCATGGTAACCTTTTTCAGTTGTCCAGCCCACCAGAAGTCAGTTTGATTCTATTGCATGTGTGTGTAAACTTGGAAAAACAGAAAAAGTAGGGGGGGGGGGGTAGTGGAAAAATATGGAAAAAAAAAAAACCTTTCATGTGTCTGTGTCTCAAATCCAACATTTCTGAAGATCAGATATATTACTTGATGTACATGCCAATTTTGGAGGCATTCTGACCATATATAGTCTGTTTTTCATGGCATCAACAGCATTGTTAACGCCACAAGAACGCGCTTCACATAATGGGCCATAACATAAAGATGCAGCAACATTCAATGGTGTCGCTTTGGGTTTGACTTAGCTAGTGTCTAAGGGTTGCACTGATGGCAGATTGAATGGTGTTCAGGTGGGAGAGTCTGTCTTTCAGGTCAGGCAGTAAGAGGACCGGTGTTTTTAAAAATAATTTTTGTCTTGTTTGAAAATTTGTAGTAGGGCTGAATGTTGGAATTTGCTGGAAATTTCTGGTTAGCTGAGAGGAGACATGTTCGGTGCTTTGATTCATACCATCCTGAGCTTATACAGTGGACAATTGTGGGCCTATGTTGAGTTGCCGTTGACGTAGTGATTTGAGGGGCACGCTGATTTCAGCGGTGATTGGGTGTGGGGTTGGTAAGGAATCAGGTTCAGAGCCAAGAAATGAGACTGTCAATGTGCTGTTCTTTTGGTTATTTTGTGCATGGCAAATGTGCAGCTGGTGGGCGCTGCTCTTTAGGGGTTTGAAATATTAGGGGATGCCTGGGACTGACTATGGCTAAGAGACTGGGCAGTACAAAAACGGCACTGTGTTCCGTGGCCTGCACTTGATCGTGACTCTAATGTATGAGGTAGGTTTGGTCAATAAGAGTGCATCATGGGACAGGGAAATCCCCTCTTACATAGATTCCAGCGCCAACTTTGAGTGCTTTTGAGCGAAGAAATTGCGAGTTTTTCTGACTTTTTTGGAGCGGTGCTTTTTCGTGATGGCTGAAACTTCGATAGGGCAAAGTGAGCGGCACAAGAGACTATTCTACGGAGGAAGTTTTGCGTCGTTTGAACCTCCTACGATCACAAACTGATGTTGATTCGAACGAGGAGCCTCCAAAGTTGACCATGAGTTTTTTTTGTGTGTGGAAATTTGCAAGATAGCTCTGATAACGATCCTAGTGCGAGCACTCTCGCAAGCAGATTTCATGTAGAAGAGTGTTGTGTATTCTTCATGGACGACTATGCTTGTGAGTTAGTGTGTTCGCCCGGCAGTGGATTATCTGTAGAGCTCTGAACAACCGACTATGCTTCAGTTGTGAGTTGAACATTTTCTTAATATATTTCTTGACATGTTATCATGTGTTTGTTACTGTGTTGGTGACTGCCTTGTGTGTAAACTGTCTGTTGTGTGTGTTGAGAACACAGATTTTGTCTATTCTTCTTGCATCAGGCCAGATATAAAACTTTGATTGAGTGAGTCATATGAAGAAAAAAAGGTGTCAGTGTACAAATTTTGTTTTCTCATCTCCATGTTGTTTTTTAAATGAAGTAATGAACTGGGAAATGCAACATTTTAACACCTGTGGCGGCGAAAGGGTTAAATTTCAGTCTTATGTGCGTTTGGATTATAATATCTGCAAAGGAATACAACTCCGCCATAGCCAGTCCCAAGCCTGGTTGGGAAAGGAGGAGGGTTTTTTTTCTCAAATACTGCTCACAAAGTCTTCAAACCCAAACTTGCTACAGTACAGAGATACCTGATGGTAAAATCTATCTATGCATACTGATTTGGAATTGGATAACCCTTCGGATAGGGTCATAGGCTTGCAAATGTGTGTAAAATGCCGATTTTTGATAACAAAAATGTTCAATTAAATTTGGCACAAAGGTTGCTGATGATAAGAGTAAGACCATCATGTGCATACTAATTTACTTAACTCATGTTGCAAATGTCAAGGGTGGGATGTGTGAAAAAAACTTACATTTTGAGAAAACATAGACTTTGCTGGTGCGAAAGCCAGTCCTTTACTTATGGTCACAAAGGTCACACAAAAGTATATATCGGTTGTCCACGTGAGCCATAATGGCTTGGCCTTTCTTGTGGAAAGAATTGTAGTTGCATGTATCATCAACAGTTTTGCAAAATTTTCAATCAAATTTGGCACAAAGGTAGCTGATGATAAGACCTTCCTAAGTAATAATGTATATTATACTAGTTCAGTCAACTCTATGATATCATAAAGGTCAAGGGTCACGGGTGTTTGACAGCTGTGTCAAAGCATGTGACTGTGTGTGTGTGTGTATGTGTGTGTGTGCGTGTCTGTGTGTGTGTAGACGAAAGACCTAAAACGGGTGACTGTCTTTACCATCCTTATGGAAACTGGGTATGTGTATAATTCTGGGTTTCCAAGTCAGACACCCATTTTTTCTGAGGGTTGTTTCTGCATTGTCTTGCGGTAAAGATTCATAAAAAGTAAAAAAAATCCGTTTTTCTCATTTTGGCGTTAACACATGCACTTTTGTGTTTAACAGACACGCCGGTAGTGTGTTTGAAAACTTGTCCCTCTCAGCAATGTGTGTGTGTGTGTTGTGACACAGAACCCTGAAAATGAGCGTGTATGTATTACATCACCCTTCTCAGCTAGCTATAAATAACTTCATAGCTGATATGGGTCAGGGGGGATATTTTGTTGTTTTAGGGAGTAAATTGTTTATGTTTCTACAGAATTAGGTTTGTTATTTGAGGGTGTGGTTGTTTT
>BTPG01000006.1:32499415-32601915 GCA_036245525.1 Semisulcospira habei
GCGGCCAGCCGCATCCGGGTGCGCGGCTTATGCCGCGCATCCGGATGCGGTTGGCCGCGAATGAGTTAAAGCCGAAGGTAAGCACGCAGTAGGTCATCCCCAGAGCAGAATTGTGGAGAAAGGCAGTGAACGTGGGTCTGAAGGAAAAACTGAGAAATGTACGGTAAACCAGACCAATCTCTGCTTACATACACTGACGACATGAACTCTGTGTAGACTTGAGTAGGATGGACGCACAATATAGATACCATCTTGAACATTCTGAACTGAAGTGAACTGTAAAAAATAGGAACATATCAATTTTTTTTTTAAAGCAGGATGTTCGCGTGTTTGTTTTTTTACTAAGCATACCTTCATGGGTAGTTCTTTTTCTGAATGTTTTTCTGTACCGGCAAATGTTCTTTCAAGTTTGACAGCAGGTCAAAACACACGACGCAAAAACAGATTTTTTCCCCTCTAATTGCAGACTATTGTTTGGTTCTAGGAGCGCCAATATCAACCCAGTCCTTTTGTGGGGCGGAGAAAAGGCTCCACTTCGCTTTCGGCGGTGCAGCGAAGCAGAAAATGCACAGGCAATAACGCAGCGTAATACAATGCGTGCTGGTCTGTGATTTTGGACCTTACGGCTTCAGTCGTAAGGTCCAAAATCACAGCCCAGCACACCATTTCACCTGTATTAAGGCAATGGTTATCACGGATCTATTAGTTGGCGTAATAGCGCGTGGAAACCAGTGTGTTCACGATGAAGGCGAATGCTCCTCTCCGGAACAAGCCTTCGTAAGAAGAAGCCCACCAGAGCCAAACCAGGCCATCAGTGACTCAAGAAGATATTCAGTTTTTAATTAAGAGAGAGAGAGAGAGAGAGGCAGCGCCGGGCCTGACATGTCACTTTCGGCCTAAAACGAAACGAAAATCAAACGACGAAGGGAGGCGGGGGAGAGGGGGGGGGGCTCCAGAAAACGATACATAAATATCAAATCTTAGGATATTTTAAGAATAAATTTTTAAAATACTTTTTCATCCTACGCAAATATTTCTTCTAAAAAAATATAATGGGTTTTTTTTTAACCAAAAGATAATTTTATTGTCCGAAAAAAAATTGGGGGGGGAGGGGGAGCTGGGGATACTCTGCCCCCCCCCCCCTCCCCCCGCCCCATGACCATTTACCCATTGGTGTATTTCGCGTGTGGGTCATTTTCGTATGTTACACCGGTAGCTCAGAAAAGGAAATTTCGCCCAAAAAATGTTTTCCTCGCAAAATCTATCACCAGATTCTCTTACACAAAAAAGCAGCGACTCTATTTCTGTTCCTGAACAAACACCAAAAAAAAGTAAAAATAGTTCAATTTCCGAAACGCAAAGACCATGGGACCGAAGTCGGCCGTAGTGGGCCCGCGCACAGTCGTTCGCTGGCCCATTGCGGCCGACCTCGGGCCGATAGCTTTTTACTTACTGGATTTGCATAATCATTATGCAAAGCAAAAACTGTCGCTCCCGAGCTGAGTCTTTAACCCATTTAGCCCGGGGACCGTGCAGCAGGAGATGGATTGGCCATGATAATTCAAGGGTAGTGCCAGATGAGCTTGGCGCCTCAAGGCGCCAAGCTCATCTGGCACTATCCTTGAATTATCATGATCAATCCATCTCCTACAACTGGTACATAGGGGTTAGGCAAACACCTCCAAAATTTGAGAATGGGACCTTGGGACTAAAAGGGTTACACTGGTTTCAAGTTCACGAAAAACAGGGGAGTGTTGTTGTTGTTGTTGTTGTTGTTTTGGTTTTTTTTTTTGCGAGACCTTAAAACCAATCCGAGCCTTTTCCTCTTGTACTGCATTTAATTGGCGAAAAGTTGTTTCTGGTATCCTTGTACATCGTACGCCAAAGAACAGCAGACAAAAAATGCCGATATAAAACTTACGACATGCAAGCGGCATAGAACTGACTTAATGAGCCCCAGCAACGCCGGGGCTCATGAAGTTCTATGCCTCTTGCAGTTCCCTGGCGTTAATTTTTTATCAGCTTTGGAACGGTTAACTCATTCGAGACGTGCCGCCTCCGGACACGCGGCATAAGCCGCGTATCCGGAGGCGGCACGTCTCGAATGAGTTCAAGACCTTGGAGCAGTGTTGCAACAAACGCACTCTGCAAATAAGGAGAACATAAACCGCTGTACTATTTCAAAGCCAGCACCGATCAAATCTCTCTCACTTGCGGTGTCGAAATGTATCAGTCTGGCTCAACAGACTCTAAAAGCCAACCCGTTCACACCTTTACAAGCATTTGTATACATTTACGTTACATTAATGGGTTTACAGCCAGAGGGCATGAATAAATTAAGCATTTGAAACTAACGCTGACTGACTGAGAAACATGGATTTTTTTTTTTATAGAATAGACCAAGAGACCACCCTGACTGTGGGGTTACCCCGATGTCACTATCACTAAAAGAGGTAAATATAACAGTTTAAGAAAAACATCCGAAAATTTAGGAATGTCTGTTTGAAGACTAAAATTAATATGAAGAAAATAGTTTGTTATAAAACTATATGCTGCCATGCCCACTACAATTGTGGTGTATTTCACTACTCTTTCTTTGTTAGAAATTTCTTTACAATTTACACGCATGACAGTCATCTTTTTGTATTGGATTCAGTGTTTCGAGTGAACGATTTAAGGGGACATTGCATGTAAATATTACCTCCCTTACCACAAACTTACCTTTATTTCACTAAACAGCTATATCAGCAAATCGAAGTGTCTGCCTTGTGTCTACAAATTATATCCGTACAGACAAAATAGGCATTTAAGCGACCTGGCATGGCTGTTGTTAACCTCTTACAGCCGGAGCGCAAGCACAACAAACAACATCCAAGTGCAAGAGACACAGATCCTCATGAACCCCCGCAAATGAGAGTGCTCATGAGGATCCGTGTCGTGTCTCTTGCGGCCATCACTCATATATATATTATATGGTCAGTTCAAGAGATTTTTCAAGAAGCTGGCAGTCAAAGGGTTAAGAGTATACAGTTTAGCAGGCTGAGTGGCAGGAGAGGATTTTTTTGCGGGGCAGAGAAGGGGGGTTTCCGGATCTTCCTCCCCAGCACCCCAACCCTGCATTCGGCCCAAAATACTTTAAAATTCTCTCTCTCTCTCTCTCTCTCTCTCTCTCTCTCTCTCTCTCTCTCTCTCTCTCTCTCTCTCTCTCTCTCTCTCCTCCTCTCTCTCTCTCTCTCTCTCTCTCTCTCTCTCTCTCTCTCGCTCGCGCGCGCGCACATATATACATATTTGCCTTTGCTGTATGAATTCTAATGTACTTAATGATTTTCTGTGTATTGCTTTACTTTGCATGTTTACTCATTTTATATTTTTGTGCGTACGCGTTATGCGCGTATGTATGTCTGGAGTGCGTGTCCGAGAGCGTGTGTGTGTATGGGTTCGTGTGTGTCCGGTTAAGTGCGTGCGTGTGCAAGTTTGTGTTTGTGAGTGTGTGTGCGTGCGTGCATGCGTAATTGCGGTGTGCATGTATGTGTGTGTGTGTGTGTGAGCGTGCGTGTGCGTGCGTATGTGCGGGCGTGCGTGCGTGAGCGAATGCATGCACGCAGCAGTGTGTGGTATGTGTATGTTTGCATGTCTATGTCACTTATGTAGTAGATGTAGCAACGGCAAGTTTGAAAACTGGTCCTGTTACCAATAACTTCTACCGTTGGAAAATAAAGGTTCATTGTTCATTGTTCATTGTTCTCTCTCTCTCTCTCTCTCTCTCTCTCTCTCTCTCTCTCTCTCTCTCTCTCTCTCTCTCTCTCTCTCTCTCTCTCTCTCTCTCTCTCTTTAAGATTAAGATTAAGATTTTTTACTAACGAACCAACAAAGGAAACGTTTTTACTGTGCCCATATTCAGCCACATTTGGATTATGCCTCCTCAGTTTGGGATGGGAGCAGTGATGCTAATCTCAAAAGGATGAATTCGCTTCACAGGCGGGCAATCAAATTAATCGTTGACAGACCCATGCAAGTCATTAGTACTGATTACAAGTTCAAGCTGCTGGATATCCTACCACTTGACAAGCAGTTCATTTATATTAAGCTGGTACTCATGCGCAAAATCACCCTCTCAGACTCACCAGCCTATCTCTCTAATTTGTTCGCACTTGCCCACAGAGCTAGTCGAACATCAGGGAACAATCTAGTAGTACCAAGGCCCCGCTTAGATATTTATAAGACGTCCCTCTCCTACTCTGGTGCAAAATTGTGGAACACAGTTTCTGCAGACATTAAAGCAGCACCTTCTTTACGAACGTTCAAGAACCAACTGCATAAATTATTATGTGAAAACATATTGTTATATATATATATATGAAAAATATATTAAAAAAACATTTCACATACCGTCATTGACTCCAGAAACATTTTCTTATTTATATAATTGTATCATAATACTTTAGACTTGCTGAGGTGTTCTTTGTCATTTCTTTGTCGATGTTTTGCTTGGTGTCAGTGTGTGTGTGTGTGTGTGTGTGTGTGTGTGTGTGCGTGTGTGTGTGCGTGTGTGTGTGTGTGTGTGTGTTAGTGTGTGTGTGTGTGTGTCTGTGTGTGTGTGTGTGTGTGTGTGTGTGTGTGTGGACGGGTAGAAATCAGTACGTGTGTGTGCGTGTGTGTGTGTGTGTGTGTGTGTGTGTGTGTGTGTGTGTGTGTGTGTGTGTGTGTGTGCGGACTGGTATATATCAGTGTGAATGTGTGCGTGCGTGTGTGTGTGTGTGTGTGTGTGTGTGTGTGTGTGTGTGTGGTGTAATGTGAGCATTGATTATTTGAAATGGAATTATTGTTGCCTGTACATTTCACTATTATGTATACTTTTATATATAAAATTATGTGTATATGTGTTTACGTGCATGCTGTAGCTTCGCAAGGACATGATTGAAAAAAAGGTCATTGAATGTACCTAATCAATTATCCTTGAAAAATAAAGTCTCATTTCATTTCATTCTCTCTCTCTCTCTCTCTCCTCTCTCTCCTCTCTCTCCTCTCTCTCTCTCATCTCTCTCTCTCTCTCCTCTCTCTCTCTCTCTCTCTCTCTCTCTCTCTCTCCCTCCCTCTCCGTGCCCCCGTCGTTTGCTTTTTTAGTCAGTCTAACCCAACGACCAGCCCCCACCGAGAAGATAACTGATCCGCCCCTGAGTGGTGTCATGTGTCAATAGCACATGCAGATGATACAAGATTTCCTCTATAAAAGAGCAAATAGCCGTCTCTTGGCTTCTGAAATTGGACACGTGAGGCAACGATGTTGAAAATGCAAAAAAAAAAAAAAAAAAAAAAAAAAAAACCAGGCGGTGATCTCGCGTGTGGGTTCAAGAGGAAACACTTCGCAGACTCTAAAATAAACAGCTATCTGCAAGAGGCATAGATTCTCATGAGCCCCCGCAGCCTGCGGGTGCTCATGACAATCTATGCCTCTTGGTGGTAAATGTTGGCTCTATTTACGTCCTCAATTTTAGGAGCGCATCTTGGTTTAAGTATACGGCTGACAAGAACATTTGTCATGGGCGTTTTGCTAACGGAACGAACACTTACACCTGATACTCAGCTTAAAGTTTTGGACTAAATTTACATTTAAACCTCTCGTTCATGGGCCGAAAGTCACTCAGTATATTTACATAGCTGCTAAAAAATGTACTTTTGTTTTCGTTGCACACAAAAAACGTATGAAATACCTACAAAAGGTACATTTTTACTATTATCAATGCTCGCGTACACACACACACACACACACACACACACACACACACACACACACACACACACACACACACACACACAACACACACACACATGGGTTATGTATTTCTTTTTTTTATATTTTTATTGCAGGACATTCAGGTTAATGTGTATTCACCACAACAAACACATTCGGGATTACATCACAGATTTCACAGGTAAATACTGAGGTAGTTTACACTTTGTACATATATTGTTTCATACATGCGCGCGCGCGCGCGCACACACACACACGCGCACACACACACACACACACACACACATACACACGCGCGCGGGCAAGTAACTCGGTGACTTGCTCAGTCGCCCACTTTTGGGATCGCAAAAGACACACGAACACAAAGGGCAAAAAATTAAAAATAATTACACACGCAGCAGATCAGAAAGTAATGTACACGGAAATAAATACTCCAAATGGCATGTGTGCTGGTCAGTGATTTTAGACTTTACGGCCTCTGATCGTAAGGTAAAACATAACAGACCAGCACTGAAACAAAATACACAACAATGTACAAATTATACAATAAGGTTTCATTTCTGTACACTGCATTAAAATGGCAAATTATCATCTGTGTTCATTGCAACAACACATACAGCTCTTCCATGACAACACACTTGTGCAGGCAGTAGCAGGACTGCATGCGCAAGGGGGTTAAAGTCATGATTTGTTCGTACGTGTATTTGATTTCACTCATATAATCTTAAATAGTGGAGACATATTTATGTTCACCACACAAAATTACATTGCGTCCTTAAACCTTTTCTAGTTTGGCATTGAACATCGGTGGCTTTGACTAACAGTTATGAATCCTGTATACAAATGTTGCCCTCAGTCTCTGACATGTTAAGGCGTGTTTCCATATAGCGACTTGCTTATGTAGCGATACAACGGCGATTCCGCAGATCCCCATGCAACTCCTCATAGTGCCCCATGCAATCAAGATAATTCAAGGGTAATGCCAGATCAGCTTGGCGCCTTGAGACGCCAAGCTCATCTGGCACTACCCTTGAATTATCACGGTGATTCCGCGGTGAAGAGAGCATGGCTTTCAGTACAGGTCAAATTTTTGAACAATTCGAAACACAAACAGAGCCGTGATTCCGCCTGTCAGTCGCACCGCCATTAACTCATTCTACCCCAGACACACCACAGCAAGATAAGGATCGACCATGATAGTTCAAGGGTGATGCCAGAATAGCTTGGCGCCTATTGGCGCCAAGCTATTCTGGCATCACCCTTGAACTATCATGGTCGATCTGTGTCCTGCACTGCAATGCAGTGTTTAGAGGACAACGGCAAAATTTGGGGATTTCGGTCTTGGGGTACAATGAGTTAAGTGGAAACACACCAAGCGTTTTTCCGCCTGCCGCTCAGCTACTGCATTGTCGTGTCACCTGCCGCACCACCAACACGTAGAGCTATAATTGTGGAAACACCACTTAAAGCTGCACACTTCTGTCCCAACAATATCATTTGTGTATTAGTCTGTATACTCGGGCCGTGTGGCCTAGAGCCGTAAGGTCCGACAGACCAGACACATTTTCTCACATAACGTCGCATTTTTTCGAGTGTACAGAACCTGTTTTGAATGACCACAGTATGAGAGATAATCTGTGACTAAAGAACCATCATTTAGGTGGCTATAGCCACCTAAATAATGTTCTAGAATCACACGTGACACATTATGTCTTTTAAAACATCTCTTGAGAGAACACCTGTTTTGTAAGACCAGTGTGTTCTCGCCAAAAAAAAAGTGGTTTCAGAAAACAGTTTCACAGGTACATCAGTTGGACTGTTTAGCCCGCGTCATACAGTGCATTTAACACAGTAGACCCTGAGTAAAAATGCCTTAATTTGAATTTGATGGATGGCCTCTGAAGACTGCATACCAATTCAGAAAATAGATCGTCCATGATATTTCAAGTTTGGGCTGTTTAGCCCGCGTCACACAGTGTAGTTTAAACACACTAGACCCTGAGGTTGAAATTCCTTAAGTTGAGGGTTGTACTCTGAAGTCTGCTCAGAAAATTGATCGACCATGATAATTATTTCAAGGGTGGTGCCAAAATAGCTTGGCGCCTCTAGGCGCCAAGCTATTTTGGCACCACCTTTGAAATATCATGGTCAGCTTATATCCTTTAGTAGAATTTCCAGTCGAAATGTTTAACAGCAAGTACGCAATCATTTAAAAGGCGTTTAACCCCTTGGCTGCCTGCGGACGCGGATTTCGCGTCTGAAACCACTGCCCACTGACCGACATTCGGGTGATGAACGCAAATGAAATGGGACCAGACGAGGGTAAAAACCAACACGGGCCTAACAAGAGACATAAATCCTCATGAGCCCCCGCGACTGCGGGGGCTCATGAGCATTTATGTCTCTTGCAGATGGGTAGCGTTGGCCTTGCCCCTGCAGCTAAGGGGTTAATAAATGCTATCAAGAGCAAGGTGCGACATCAAAGTTAAGCACGTTCGTCCACACACAATGAGGGTGAAGAATACCAGTGCACCTGAGCAACGGATGCTTCGGCGGCTCCTGATAAACGCACTGTGTGCCCTTGGCACAACTGACTATGTAAAGAATTTTTGTATTCTGCATTCACAGTGCAGTTGTCCCCAGATGACTACAATACAATCCGAGAGATTGATCCAGTATGATAGTTCAAGAGTGGTGGGATGCAGTCTCCACAACCTGCAGCCAGCTACCATCACCCTATGAACACCTTTCCCTGACATGTACATAGTTTCACTCTTTCAACATTTGTACCTGAGCCACGACCACCGTACAGTGATGCCTGGTCGAAACGCAGAGTTATAACGCCCCAACAGGAGCCCTATTCTTCCCAGGGATGAGCTGGATGGCTAGGTGGTATTGCGTTCGACTCTCATCTGAAAAGTCGCGGGTTCCCAGGTTCAAATCCAGCTGGGGTCCAAATTTGTTTAGACCCTACTCGGTGCTCCATCTTTGAAATCATCTTAATAATAATAATAATAAGCGCATTAAATAGGCGCTTTATCCCAATTGAAAATCGGCTCAAAGCGATGGTGGACAAAAGATGTTAAGCCCTAACCCGTTTATAATTTCTCAGTTTCAGTCTTCCACTGTTCCCATTCACAAAAAGAAGAAAATGTGTGTCGCTTCCCTTGCTTGCGCTTTGTTATCGGTGTTTCTTTAACGGTTGGGGTTGTGCAGCGTTGAGTTCATTTACAATTATGAACACATTTGAGGGGTGCTGCATTCGGATATGGGGCTTCATGCCGTGTATCCGGACGTGTATCACAAACCCTTGATGACCCCTCAGACAATGTTTCAATGATCTGCAAGGAACATAAATCCATGAGTCTTTACAAGTTGCATGTTGATCTACGAGTGCTGCAGCTGCCATGCATGCAAAGGCTATGAAGGCAAAACGGGCGTGGGCCGAGTAACGCATTTTCACGATGTTTATCAATGCATATTATCGTATTTTCTTCTGTTGCTATGAAAGTATTCTTCAATAGTGAACACGGAGGGGAAAAAAAAAAACATTACATTTGTCAGTGGCGGCGTAGAAATCGTAGGGGAGGGGGAGGGGAGCTGGAAATTTTTTGGGGTGGGCCACAGTATATTAGGACGTTTCACGACTCAAGCCTGTGGTCTCTGCAAGCTGTCAGCGAATCGTAATGCAATTGTAGCTAGTAAACTAATTGCACCGCTCGAAGTCTAGAAGCGGCGAATGAATCACGTATAAGTGTGCATGCAGTAAAACGGTGTTTTGTCTCAAACGAAATGCCCACTAAATCAGAATTTTAATCTGTGTTACTCATGCCGGAGGAGATCACATGGTGTTAGTTGTATGCAGTTTTGAGTCTATAAAGCCTGGTCTCTATAACACGATCGCGGTGTTAGCTTTCAATATAAACATGCACCCAATCTTTTGAGGTCAGCGGTTTCTTATTACTCCTGCTCCGCGCTGCATACTGACGGCCTTGGCTCTCACACTACTAGAAGAATGCTGTATGGCTCGCGTGTAGTACACATTAGAAATGTGCTGCATTCCGATACTCACAGATCTGGTAGACTGGCTGTTCAAGGGTAGTGCCTGATTAGCTTGGCGCCTAAAGGCGTCAAGCTAATCAGACACTACCCTTGAAGGCACCAAGCTAATAAAGCACTACCCTTGAGTCATTTCAGTCAGTCATTCTCGACCCTATTTGTCGTGTCCGAAATGATTTGGACCAGACGCTACACGAATCTGGCACCATCACTGAGTTGTCACAGACGAACAGCCCGCCGGAGCATATCCAGCCCTGACAGATAGTCTCTAAAAGATGTTTTTCTGACGCTCGGAATGGTTCGAGAAGAAAATTAAAAATAAACACGCCTAAAAAGAACAGGTGGTACACAATTTATTAAATTTTCGGGGTTAAAGCGACTCACTCCAGGCAGTAAAGCGTTACTGATTGGTCGCAATTTCTCCTAGTATAAATGTTTTAGTATGCCTTACAATATGCGGGACAAAGGGGCTAATTTAAATTACGAAGTCAGAATGTCGCAAAAAAATTTTAAAATATTTAAAATAAATTTAAAAAAAAAAAACGCTATACTCTTCTTCTCCTTTGTACGCAGTAGGGTTTCCTCCGTTACGATCACAAGGCAGTGGAAAACCCGTGCTACCTTCACATGGACTGACACAGAAGGGTAGAAAGTCTTACTTCAGCCAAAACAACATTGATAACCCGTTGTATCGTCAAATTTTAGCAGTCACCAAGGAGCAGATCGCTTTAAACCTTTGGTTTTTTTTAAAAGCGTGACAGAAATGCAGACTTGAATGCACTACTTACTGATCTTTTTCCTAGGCTTATTAGGCGGTAAGTGCAACGTACTTGGTCGAAATTTCCACAACTGGCACTAGATACGAAAGAGGTAGGCGAAAGATACACCAACTGAAATAGTGCACCCAAAAACCGAGTACATAAAAACCGCCCCAGAAAACAATTAAGCCGACATGGCGTATCGAGTGACGGCGTATATAAAAAATATATAATTTTTTTTTAAAAACGTGGATCGGGCCGGGATTTTGGCGCCGCCGCGTGAAATCGCGGTCTACATCTGATACGAGCTGTGTTGAAAGGTGTTCTTTTCTTTTTGAATCGTTCGTCTCGCGACATCCGTTTTAGCAGATGTCTACAAGCTTTTTACGCACGGCGGATCATAAACTGACGTAACCGGATGGCTCGTTCTGTCTGTTTTCGGCGCAGTTTCAAGTGATTGTTACATAGCTCTTGTTGCGCACAGCGCGTTAACTCATTCGAGACGTGCCGCCTCCGGATACGCGACTTAAAGCCGCGTATCCGGAGGCGGCACGTCTCGAATGCGTTAATATCAGTTAGTTAGTTAACCCCTTCCCTGCCACTGGACGCGTATTTTGTTACCAAACTGTGGTCATTCAGAGTCAACGACCCAAAGCTTCAACCGAACAAGGACAGTGGATACAAACTGGTCTCTGATAAGCGAAGTACCTTACATAGCAAGAGCCTAGGCTGGACCTGCAAAGGTGATTTTTTTATGTCCAAGTTTTGTTTTAGCAGCCCTTGTAACAAACGAGTTAACTGCACATGCTTAACAATTCTCATCAGTGACCGTTACTATCATAAGTATCACTAAATGAAACCACGAGCAGCAATATTGTCAGCAGTATTTGAGTGCTTGGTCTGTGCTAGATCAGACTTATTCACGACGAGTAGAGTATCTAAGTTAGTGCTCATGCTTTTTCACACTCTGTCTCATGAGCGCATCATCAAACGCAAAGTAGCACATGTATACAATATTCCACCGCTGCGCATAATAAACAAACCTAGCTGGAGTACATCCGGGCACATCTGAGCAACGAACTAAGCAAAGCTCAAGAGGCATAGATCCTCATGAGCCCCTGCCTGTGGCTCGCTACATTCACATACACGTCGCCGAGCCTATTATTACATTTCTGTGTGGTGTCATTATTTGCAATTACATGTATCACCAAGAGAAGAACGCCGAGGAAAGAAAATTACCATGTGTGTGCTGGTTTGTGATTTTGGACCTTACGGCCATCACAAACCAGCATGCGGCCGTAAGTTCCAAAATCACAGATAAACGATATACTAGAAGTATGCGAGACATTATGTGCAACATAGGTGTTCCCACTGAGAAAATGTTAGGTTTCTGACAGCTACGTTTAAGGAGCCTCGAGAAACTGTACATTTCTGTGAAATTCCCACATTATAGTTTGGCGTTACAAAATCAGCTTTGGTCCGAAATACACGTATAATACATGAAATGTGTTTCATAAATTATACGTCTTTTTTAGTATCTTTATCTAATGTAAAACCTTTATATATATATATATATATATATATATATATATATAATATATATATATATATATATAAATATATATAGTATATATATATATATATATATATATATATATATATATATATATATATATGACGTAAATTTACTACATTTTATCCAAACTGGCGCGGATATATTTCATTAGAAAATTGCAGACATTGCAGAAAACAAATGAAACAAAGGCAAGATTGTTTGTCGCTATCTATCAACGCACGCATCCGAAACATGTATGACTTTCGAAGGTAGCCTACACTTTAGTTACTTCAGCAAACGTAATATTAAATCACTTTGCCCTTTGCAAACTTATAATTTTTAATAACTGTTGTAAGCATTATCCGTGGGCTTTTTTTGTTCGTTTGTTTGTTTTTAAACTATATGCATGCATGCACTTCTTATTGTTATCTACAAAAACTAACCGCACATTAAGATTTTTGGCTCTAGCTGAAATTCGACTCTAAAGGCATAACCTTTCAAGTTTTAGACTGAGCTAAACGATTTAACGCTTTTAATAGCACAAGTTGTCAGGCAAGAAGCGTTCATAGATGGTCATGTTTCTGACTATCCATGACAGGTCATGTGCAGTGCCGGATTAGCTTGGCGGCTGCCAAGGCGCCAAGCTAATCCAGCACTGCACTTGAACTGTCATAATCACCCACTTCGTACATCACACCTAGGAATGGTAAAACAGACAAAAGACATGGATGTAGGCCTAAGTGTTTTGGTGGCCCCCCAGCGGCCGTGCCTGGATGGCCATGAATTCATGGCTTAACACTCACTCGTGAAATCGTTCTCACAAAGTCACTTGAATGCAAACTGTAACGAATACACACAACACGGCCCGCCGCTTGGGCATCGAGAGTAAGCAAGGTTCTTTTACGGACCATGACAGCTTAAGGGTAGGCCAGCCAGCCGTCCGTTTACAGTGTGGCGCCTCTCCTCTTAGAATTGTCTTGGTAGGTCCACCTCAAGTGACTTCACTCTTATGGTAGCTGAACAGGCGTCTTTTGCCAACATTCCAATGTATTTCATACACTCCAAAATATTTTAATCGCCAGCTCCGGAAACGTTCAAGGTTAATGCCTGATTAGTTTTGCACCTTGCGACAATTAAGCTAATATGCAAGCACTTCCCTTGAGCTGACACGGTGGACCGACGTCCCGCTATTTGTACTGTGTCAGTACTGTTTATCTGACGGTATTTAAGCCTTAGCAGCACCCAACGGAGAAAGAGACACGCTTAGAAAAGACAGTTACAACACAACTGTTAACTGTCTTTTCTAAACGTGTCTCTTTTTCTGTTGGGTATTTCTTTGCATTTTACACGCTTGGCGGCAGTCACTTTTTTGGTCTGGATTGTTTATTTAACCCTTAGCGTGTCGGTAGCGATTATTGTCGAGATGATTCCTACAGGAATCATCGCGACAAAAACCGCTGCCGACATGCAAAGGGTTAAACTGCTAAATACAACTGTGTGCTGGTCTGTGGTCAGTTTTGGACCTCACAGCTCGAGAGCCATAAGGTTCAAGTGTGGATGCTACAGATGTATGGTCCAAAGTGAAAGACCAGCACACACTTGCATTTTCGGCCCTGGAAGTGATAACAGGTGTGACGAATACACGCTACGACTTTAAAGATTCGGGGACATACCGGCAGTAAAAAGGGGACTCGGTTAGAAGAACAAAGAACATAAGAACAGCTATCACAGTTGAACAATATCCACACGGAATAAATTAGGCTTTAGCAGTACAACAGTACAACAGTACCACACACACCTGTGTGTACTCGCCTGAGAAAATGTTGAATGGCACGTGATTGCATATGAAGTAATTGAACGTTTATGGCTTATCGTCTTTTGCAACCCCGAACGTGATTTAAAGACTAGAGAATAGAGTGTACAACTTTTGACCCCATGACCTTACGATCGAGAGACCGACGCTCTACTGTGACTACCTAAGCCAACCCGGTTCCCGGCGAAGTAAGAAAAAATAAGTTAAACGTTTAGAGTTTATCGTCTTTCTCTACAACGAAGGTGATTTCAAAGATGGGGCACCGGACTGGGTCTATACAAATTTGGAACCCACTACCTTCGACGCTTTACCATCTGAGGCAACCTAGTTCTCGACGATGTAAACACGTGACAGTTCTGATAATGCTGCCTAACGTCCAACTTTACAGTCTGGTAGTCTATTATTTTGTGCTGGTCTGTGATTTTGGACCTTACGGCTATCAGCCGTAAGGTCCAAAATCACAGACCAGCACACACTTGAAGACTCAGCAGCAAAAAATATCCAAAACACATCGTCCATCTTTGAACCACTACGACTTTACCCATGACGCGCCGTGCCCGAGTGACGTATTTGAAACTCCGCCGCAGAAAGTATCCAGGTCGTGAGGTCTGAAAGCACTTGTAAACCAGAACACACAGTTGCCCTGTGAAGGCAAAAGACAGTTAGTCCATTTTTGCTAAAAGCGCGATTTTCATTGTAATACAATGGAAATCTTGCTTTTCACAAAAATGGACTTACTTCCTTTTGCCTTTAGACATAGACACCTCACAGGTCGACCATTTTCCTTGTGTTATGTTTCGTATTTAAATGTGACGGTAGACAGACACGTTTACATACAATTCATAGTACAGGTAGGATATGCTCCCTCTGCCATGTTCTCGTTGAATTCAAACTGTGTGCTGGTCTTTGGTTTTGAGCCTTGCGGCATAAAGCCGCAAGGCTCAAAACCACAGACCAGCACACGTAGGCCTGTATCAGACGCAGATCAAACACTGCGCGCTTTTTAGGACAAGCAGTGGACGCAATATCAGCTGTTTGTCCGGGATTTTAATCAATTGTTTGCGTGAAAATTCGTGCAATTTTGACCTACATCTGGTTTCGAACATCGTCTATTTTTTCACAGGTAGACTGTTTTCCCTCTGCCGTGTTGTATTGTATTCAACGTTCCGATGGAGACTTTGGGCTTGCTGGCGGCCTCGCAGTCCGAACAGCCGCTGGTCAGACCCAGGCACGCGCCGCTGTCATCCAGGTCAAATTGGTCACTGTCCGTCTCTGAAGACTCGCTGTAGTCTGTGATGTTGAGGCTACACTCTCTCACTAACCGCTCCATACAGTTCTCCAGCTCGCTGGATCCCCTCTCGCTGTCAGAGAACCTTCCAGAGTCCTGGCTCTCGCAGTAGCTTTCCTTGCTGCTGCACGCACCGGAAAAGCACTCCTGCGCATGCCTGTTCTTGGCCGCCGCACTTCCTGCGCACTGTCTCCTCTTGCCGGATCTTTGGGAGAGCGTGCTTTGGCCGGGGACGAAAGCTGGTTCCACGTCGTGCACTAGAACACAGTTGCCGTCGGGGTCTCTGACTATAAAGGAGGTTGGAGAGAGTTCGATCACTTTTCCCGGAAGTACCGTCCGCAGCGCAGTCATGTTGCGCACAAAGAAGGTGAGGTAGGCTGAGGTCAGGGGGTAAGGGTCAAGGTAAGGGCAGTGTTTCAATGCCAGCTGCACACAACACGATAACGGCGGTGACAATGATCTCTTTAACCCCCTTGCGCTTGCAGCCACCGGTGATACCGGTGGCTGAATGCGCAAGGGGGTTAAAGATGGTGCTGACGATGTTATGGATGATGACGACGACGATGGATGAAGAAAAGACGATGTGTACGCCGCCGCAGAAGAAAAGTGCACGTCTGACGTGTTGACAGTGAAAAGAGCAAAATCCGCCTTAGTACTCTCCATTTCGGAATCCGTCAGCAAACGGTAGAATTCCAACATGGCGCGGTAGTTCCTGACAAACAGATTGAACCTGACAGTACACACACCGTTGGTAGGGGAGGGGCAGAGCGAACACAAGGGATACTGTCTGGACAGGGAATAAAACTCCTGCCTCCCTGTCACGAACTTCGGGCTGTCCGACTTCTGCAGCTCAATCTTGTGGTGAAGCTTCCATGGGAAACTTTGAAGACGGGGTTTGGCGTCCTCCAGCGTACCGTCCTCGGGCAGAAACACCATGAGACTTAGTGACGGTGTCGAAAGGTCCTCGGCGTTCACGGAATACTTGGGAACCTCCTCAGAAAGCCTGAAATCAGTCTTCAGAACCGGGGGTTCCGTTTCGTTGATGTGCAGCAGACTGAGCGAGGGGTCTGCAGGCCGTACTAACGGCTTGAGGAGTTTTCGCATGTGGTATGTGCGACCTCTGGGCACATGCAAGGTCACGTGAACTTTGCTGCACGTGCCGAACTCGTTGGTCGTTGCCATGGTAATCCAAGTGGAATGAAGAATGACCTTGAAAGGTCAGCAGGTTCTAATCGTTTATAGAAATGGCACGTTGCTGAAAAAGTAAATATGAAAATATTAATGAAAACCCTGAAGCGACTAACATCAATATTAATATTAATATTAATATTTTATCCATAGTATTATTATCATTTATTATTTATTAATCATAAGCATCATATCATATCATCATATCATTTATTATTTATTAATCATAAGCATCAATATCATACACTTTAACCCTTTGGCTGTCGATAGCGCTTTTTGTCGAGGTTATTCCCGCAGGAATCACCTCGACAAAAAGCTCTACCGACAGTCAAAGGGTTAACACACACTGAACCGGCAATAACTGATACAAGGATATGTAGCGAACCGGCAATAACTGATACAAGGATATGTAGCGAACCGGCAATAACTGATACAAGGATATGTAGCGAACCGGCAATAACTGATACAAGGATATGTAGCGAACCGGCAATAACTGATACAAGGATATGTAGCGAACCGGCCATAACTGATACAAGGATATGTAGCGAACCGGCCATAACTGATACAAGGATATGTAGCGAACCGGCAATAACTGATACAAGGATATGTAGCGAATTCAAACGCTGTTCTGTTCTGCAACTTGTACATTTTCCTACGTTACTCCGCTCTTTCAAAAGAAAATAATCCACTCATATTCATACCCAAACAGACATTAAACAAGATATGTTGACTGAAATGAAGCCGTTGACAGGAGACTGGTCCAGCCTTTGTCAACCACCGCTGTGAAAACACATAAATCACGCTGTTCGCTAAAAGATGCATCAGACCGTCAGGAACCATTTTATTTTCAGCGTGAAAGCAAGTCTAGACCATCTGCAAGTTGCATAGATTTTCATGAGTCCCCGCATTCTGCGGGGCTCATGAGAATCTATGCATCTTGCTGTCTCAGTGCTAATCCTCAAGATAAAGGGGTGGTGGGGGAGGGTATATATAATCTAGACCTATTATCTCTCTGTTTCTGGTTTGAAATCCGACAAGGGAAAACGTGGGTTGCATCGAACGAACGGGCATTTGTCAAGTAAGGCTTTTTCACAGTGTGTTAGTTTTTGTTAAGTCCCTTCTATTTATAGAGGGGACTTTTTAGGATGGGTCGCGATGGGGCGAATTTAATAGCATGTCCATGATGTCAAAGGCGGGCAGGCTAAACCTCTAACAATTGAAGTAAGACGATACAAAATTAGGTCATGTCTAGTTACACTAACCTCGCTGCTGAGCGTACGGCGTTTGGCGTGAAGCGCTGTATGTGCGTATGTATGTATGTATGTATGTATGTATGTATGTATGATGTGTGTGTGTGTGTGTGTGTGTGTGTGTGTGTGTGTGTGTGTGTGTGTGTGTGTATGTATGTATGTATGTATGTATGTATGTATGTGCGTATGTATGTAAACAAGAGAATCTACGATATTTCTGTACACACAAGCTTGAAACTTGGCGAAATACTTTCTTAAGTGGGTGGCTCCGAGCATATTGTAATTGAATGTCTCATTGAAGACATAAAGAACCGTTTATAGGAAGTCGGTTGACCCAGATTAGAGTCCGTAATTTTTGTCATATTTACTTGAACTTTTGCATTTTGGAAGTTTGGGAAAAGACATTGGACGAGTTCGTCAGCCAGCTTTATATCCTTTAAACTTCTTTAGTAAAAACTAATTCTTTTCAGAAAAGAATTAAAACAGTAAAAAACCTGGACTTCTAGAGAAAATCAGACAGTGCCGGTGACATAAAAGAAGCAACTCCGTCACCACGCATACAGTCATACTCTAAATATGACGTAATTCATTCTCTCTCTCTCTCTCTCTCTCTCTCTCTCTCTCTCTCTCTCTCTCTCTCTCTCTCTCTCTCTCTCTCTCTCTCTCTCTCTCTCAGTCTCTCTCTCTCTCTCTCTCTCGCTCGCTCGCTCGCTCTTTCTGACACATATGCGCGCATCTCCAAGAGGCATAGATCCTCACGTGCCCGGAGGGCGCATGAACATTTATGCCTCTTGAGGATGTTATTTTTGGAGCGCGCGCATGCACTCACGCACACGCACACACACACACCGACGCGCTTTCAGAAGAGCATGCATGTGTACTTAGTATAGCATGTAGCTAGGTAAAGTCAACCTGATTTCACACAAATTATAGCGAGACTGAAATTTACCGTGAAATTCTAGTTTTGTCGCCATTTTCGAAAGTCTTGAAGCGAGTTAAACTCATATCACGTTAAATATAAAATTACGTAAAAACAAAAAGTACGTCATGACAAATGACGTTTGACAAACCAATGACAGATATGCGCGCATCTCAAATAGGCATAGATCTTCAAGTGCCCCGAGGGCGCATGAACATCTATGCCTCTTAAGGATGTTTGCAGCGCACGCATGCACGCACGCACACGCATTCACACACATCGGCGTGCTTTCAGAAGAGCATGCAGGGGTACTTAGTATAGCATGTAGCTAGGTAAAGTCAACACACAAATTATAGCAAGACTGAAATTGTACCGTGATATTCTAGTTTTGTCACCATTTCCCAAAGTCTTGAAGCGAAAGCGAATCTCATATCACGTTAAATATAAATTTACGTAAACACAAAAAATACGTCATGTCAAATGACGTTTGACAAAACTATGACGCGTATGCACTGCACGCCCCTTATAGAGTTCACTATGACGCATTGGCACATCTGCGAGGCTTTTTCAAAAGGAGATATTTCAACATCAGAATCAAGTCAAAGACAAAAGGTACCTTTGACAGCGAAGACAGCTCTCATATAGAAGGGACTTTGTGGGTCATGGTTCATTCCATCGTGTTAGGGTCTAAAGCCGAGTAGCCGAATAAGGCCGACTAACCGCCATGTGTGTCAATTGTACAATAGTCTTATGTTCATGGTCATTATTGAGCTGTGAGCATAAAAGATGCAGTACATTCGAATTCACCACACAAATGAATGGGGATGGTGGTAAAACTTTTAATCTTTTGTAAATGGTTCAAGTGAAAAACCACTGGCTTACTGTCCTTGCGGACGTAGTCGATTTTTTTTTTCTTAAAATAAAGGTCTATGGGAGTTCATGAAAATCTACATCTCTTTTAGTTTGATAATGCTTTTTAATTTTCTCGGCAATTTAAGGGGTTTAATTAAGACTAATTTAAAAAATAAGTATGAACAATTATCTTTGTGTGACTAAAAAGGTGAATTATTTCATCTCTGCTCATAATCTTTGAAAGCTAAATTAGGGTGTTTTAGAGATAGCAACATATGTGTGATGGTTTCTGATTTTGGACCTTGCCAACGCTGGCAGCAAGGTTCAAAATATATGACAGACCAACCTACCTGCACATTTAACCCATCTCATACTGAGGCTGAAAGATTCAAATTTGTACACTGCCATATGCAAGCTACATTATAGTACTTACAGAGAAGGATATAGACCAATGCCTTTAGTTCAAGGGTAGTGCCAGAATAGCCTGGCGCCTAGAGGCGCCAAGCTATTCTGGCACTACTCTTGAACTATTTTAGTCAAACTTATTTCACACACTGGTGTATTCCGAATGATAAGGGTTAAAGGAACTTACTTTTTCACAGCGCCCCACATTCACAAAATACATCCAAAGGCCGCTCAGCGAGTGCACGCTCTTTAGGCTGCATGACTGAGTTTCATTCTCAGCAATAAAAAACATAATAACTGCATTACTGAATTTCAAACTTCCACCGCAAAACCCTCAGTAATCCGGTCATGTTCCTCTACAGTGACTCAGATTTCACTCCGACTGTTGCTTTAATTATACAAGAGGTGCTTGCACCAGGTACACTGGAAGGGGAGTCAAAGTTCTGTGCTGCGCTTCTCTGTTTAGTTCTTGCCGTTGAGATTTTCGTCGCTAACTCGTTGCACGAAGGCGTGTTCTCTGCGGGCTATCACGAGTCTGTGGACTTTCACGACGAATCTGCAGAAAGAATGAAAGACTGTAGAATGAAATGCACTGTGAGGGGTTACAGCTAAGTCATAGGATTTCAATTAACCTTTTTAGCCGCGAGTCCCTACAGCAGGAGACGGCTTGAGCATGACAATTCAAGGGTAGTGCCAGATTAGCTTGGCGCAGACGCCAAGCTAATCTGGCACTACCCTTGAATTATCATGCTCAAGCCGTCTCCTGCAACTGGTACATAGTCGTTAGGCAAGACCTCCGAAATTTGAGAAATGGGACCTTGGGGCTAAACGGGTTAAACCTTCATAATGTTTGACATTGTGAGTGTTTTCTAGGCCCAAGTTGTGCATGAAATTATTTTATGAATTATAAAAAAAAATCTTCTAGTTAACTCATTCTACCCCAGACAACCCACAGCAAGATAAGGATCGACCACGATAGTTCAAGGGTGATGCCAGAATAGCTTGGCGCCTATGGGCGCCAAGCTATTCTGGCATCACCCTTGAACTATCGTGGTCGATCTGTGTCCTGCACTGCAATGCAGTCTTCAGAGGACAAGGGCAAAATTTGGGGATTTCGGTGTTGGGGTAGAATGAGTTAAAGCATGTTCAATAACCCCTTCACTGCCAGTCGACGCAGGTCATGTTTCTGAAGTCTTTGTTAGTTCAACGCCAAAGAGACCGAACCTTCCGAGCAACATGATGTCAGCAAGAGGGGGCTCATGAGGATCTATACCTCTTGCAGTTTGGATCGCGCTCGCTTTTTCTCGGCAGTCAAGGTGTTAAATGTCCAATAACAATCAGTCGATCGATTATTCTTGTTCGACGCTTGATTTGCAAATTGGAAGGATGCTGATCAAATGTTCACGCGGCAACAGCAGTCAATTGGCTGATTGATTTGATTTGGTCTCAAGACAATAGCATTACGAAACCGCAAACAATTAATCGTCTAATCGATGTTTAAACAGGCACATTAGCGAAGACATAACGATGGTGTTTGCACGCAACCTCGTAACTATGTTCAAGATTTCATCAGAAATGGAAAACAGACAAAGAGGTAATCGCATCAGACACGATCTCGCACCAGTATGTCACCCTACAAGACTGCGTGCGCAACACCATCGATAATCTAAATTTGTTCTAACCCGCTGTTGCGCAACCTCCTAACCTTGTTATCTAGCGTTGATATTTGGTCCGACATTGGGGAACATGCAAAGGACGCAACTGCATCAAAACATTATTTCGTCCCAAAAGGTCAACTTGCAAAACTGCATGCGCAACACCATCGATAATCTGAAAAAAATCGCTCTAAACCGCTGTTGCGGCCGACCACTGGCTGTAAGCAACAATGATTGATTTACCCATTTAGTCCTGACGCACTACAGCAGGAGATGGGTCAACCATGATAAATTAAGGGTAGTGCCAGATTAGCTTGGCGCCTGTCGGCGCCAAGCTAATCTGGCACTACCCTTGAATTATCATGGTCGATCCATCTATTGCAACAGGTGCATAGTCGTTAGATGACGCCTCCAAACTTTGTTAAATACGTGCGTCGGGCTGCCAATGAGTTAATTTCAGTGCTTGTTCATTCCATGTTAGTTACTCTCATACAAGTACGATGTTTGGCGAATCGTCAGAATTGTATACCCGGCAGACGTTAACCACTTTACTGCAGATTATGTTTCAGAACTTATAATTAATTCAACGCTTTAAGGGCCAGAGCCGTCAAAGGAACCTGGACATAAAGTCAGCAAGCGGCGAAGATCCTCATGAGCCCCCGCAAATGCGAGGGTTCACGAGGATCTACGCCTCTTGCAGCTGGTTCCTGTTCAGCGAAGGGGTTAACACATTACAATTTTCACTCATACCATAACAGTAATGGTCGGTGTGAGCGCACTTCATTAACATCACAATATCACACACAAATGCAATACGATGTAACCGGCCCCACGCACCATGTTATTTCCACACAGGATGTCCTGATGTTTGCTGTATGTATAGTCCCAGTGATAAACTCTCCTTCGCTGACACACAATACAAAAACCCTCACGCGCACCACCAGCTAGTCCATTGACGTGCAATCCCTGGGTCTATACGCCGCCGTTTAACTTTATAGTCGCAGACAGGCGTTCTATAGGTGTTTCCCCACCTTTCCAAAAAAAAAAAATAATACGCCGAGCACGTCTCATGCCTTCGACGGCCCAAGCGGCACTGAGTGAGCCGGTGAGACTTGAAGCCGATTGTAGCAGTCCACTTGGCAGTCACAGCTAAAATGCTACGGTGCTACCCCACTGAGGGGCGACAGAGGTATAACAAATGAAAGTTTTCATACTAGTACCATAACTTGCGAACTCAACAGAAGCAATCCTCTCTGAGCTGGCGAGCAAGTCCCACTTTTTTGTCTGCTCATTAACAAGTTTTAAACCCCAATGACATCCTTCGTCTGAGGTGCAGAAATGCGCAGGAACTTAGAAATGTATGCGTTTTATGCGTGAGCGAAGCCTAACCTTATCTTAGTCCAGACGTGCCGCATCTAGATACGTGGCATATGCCGCGTATCCGAATGCGGCACGTCTCGAAAACGTTTTTCGATGATTCTGATGATCGAGAAAAGGAATTTACTAAGAGGGTTTGAAACTGTGTCGCTGTTTTTTTCGGAATCGAAGCCGAGCCTACCAGGAAAGGACACACATTTTCATGTGCTCCTCCAGGTTCAGAGGTTTATGAGGATCTGTGTCTCTTGCAGATGAAAGGAGTTGGTTCACAAAGTGCACTGCATACTCAGACAGTCTTTCGCGCTTGGCCGAGGCAACATACTTCGGTAAGACACCCGCCTCACAACTCGCCCCCACCTCCGTACCCCAGGCCTCCCCTCTTAAAGCGGGTAGATACAGTGGAGACTGTCTCTTAAATGGGTGACTACACAAGACAGAGCCTCCCACTTTGCTCGGGTGGCTACAGTAGAGATTTCCCCCTTAAGCGGGTACCCGCTACGCTGTTAGTGCCCGCTATGGTAGCATTTTTTTTTCAACAGTAAGTTTTTCTTATACCTACAGGCAAAATCTTTCTCCGATTGCAAGAGGCATAGATTCTCATGAGCCCCTGCAGCTCATGAGAATTTACGCCTCTTGATGGTAGGTTTTGGTTCTTTTTACACCTCTGATCCTCATGAGTCCTGAGACTTTTTGTTGTATAGGACGAAGGGCTTAGACTCACAGAGAGGGGTCTCTCAAGGTGTTAGTTTAAATCATGAAACCTAAATAGTCCTCACCTGTATCGCGGCGCTTTTTAATTGAAAATCTTCACGGACGAGACTTCGGCGGAATTTTTATGTAAAAAAATACAGTATCGACTTGTTTAGTTCGGACTTGTCGGAGGCCGGAATAAACAACCACCTTATGACGTGTTTTCATGAACAAAATGCAAACAGATTAAGGAAACGATGTCTGGGAATTAATTCAGAATGTTATTACAGGTGACAAGCAAATTTTATAGGGTTCATGTTTGTAAAACTCTAATGAATGCTTACAGCTGGTTTTGCTTAATTGAAAAATAACTTGAAAGATGTTGTTGTTGTTGTTGTTGGTGGTGGTGGTGGTGGTGGTGGTGGTGGTGGTGGTGGTGGTGGTGGTGGTGGTGGTGGTGGTGGTGGTATTGTTGTTGTTGGTGGTGGTGGTGGAGTTGGTTGGTTGGTTAGTTATTATTTTATTGTTATTGTTGGTCATTCTTTTTACAAGTAATCGCCTTATTACATGTATCATTTTAGTAGAGACAGACAGATAGATAGACATGCAGACAGACAGAGGCAGAGACAGATACAGGCAGACAGACAGACAAACAGACAGAGACATACATGTAATGTGACAGAGCGTCGGACTGAGAGTGACAAATGAAATGTGATTTCTTTTACCGTTGGTGTAGAGATCCAGGGTAGCGGGTGTGTGTGGGCAGGGGGGAGGTGTGTGTGGGGTGGGGGGGGGGGGGTGGTGGGGTGGACAAGAGATCAGACACTGATGCTGTATAAAGCGAGAAAGATAGTCAGCCATCTTCTCAATTCCTATTCCGCTGGGCGGTGTCACATACTTCATAAATCCTAACAAAACAGCATCGCCGTTGTTACGTGTTTACTCTGCGGTAGCACAGGATTTGCAAGTGACACTTTCAAATGTTTGAATAAATACACGGCCAGCATTAATAACACTCCGAGAAACTGAGCCAACGCTCTCGCTTTCTAAGTTACGCGTCTGTGTGCAGATCTGTGATTTTGGACCTTAGAGCTTCAATCCGTAAGGTCCAAAATCACAGACCAGCACACGATGATGTATCCTGTGATTTGTTTCACGCATTGAGCCCTAAAGACATTTTTTTTTAATTGGAGTTGTCCCCTGAATGCAGCTTACGGGTTTAGGACTGCAGCAGGTCGATCATGATAGTTCAAAGGTGGTGCCGGAATGGCTTGACGCCTAGAGGCGTCAAGTTATGCTGGCACCACCCTTGAACTATCATGATCGATCAATATTGCTATAGTGTGTTAAAAGCGATCTTCTCCACGGCAAGATTTGATTGCTACAAGTCGCCGATACAACGGGTTATCAATGTTGTCTTGCTAAAACGTCAGCTAAGACTTTTATACCCTTCTTTTTACAATCCATGTGAGTAGGCACACGTACCCGAGGTTTCCCACTGCCGTTTGGGCGTAACGGGAGGAACTCTCCTGCGTACAAAGGAGAAGAAGAGCTCAACAATCTGTCAATTTACGACATTCAAAACTTCATAATTTTAGTTAGCTCGTTTGTCCAGCATAAAGGAGATATTGACATCTTACTGCCTGGAGTAGGTCGTATTAACACGTTGAACCCTAAAGACGGAAATGGGGAAAAATGGAATTTTACAGGTTCAGGACTGAAACAGATCGATCAAGATAGTTCAACGGTGGTGCCAGGATAGCTTGACGCCTTCAGACGTCAACTACTAGCACCACCCTTAAACTATCATGGCCGATGGATGTTGTGTCAGGGCTGTGTCAGGGCTGAATTTACTGCTCCTCTAGTGTGTGTTGTTGGCGAAAGTCTCGATGCGACCAAAATTCAGACATGTTACATTGTTGCACGTCTAAACAACTAATCCTACATGAAATGTCACACTTACAGCACTAAAAGAAATTCTCTCAATCGATCAGTCAGACTGATCGATTAATCTATAAATCGGACACTGGCTTGCGTCATGACACACACAAATGTAGGTCAGACCATGACGAAAATGTGTCATGATTACATTTGATCAGTACTCATTCACAAATCCAATCCTCATGCCTACGTAGCGGTCCTTCCCCCAGACATTCACAGCCCTAATCCACCTGCGTATGTACAGTAGTAATCGTCCCATTATCGTTAACCATGATAGGTAACTCCATGGGATCGTAAAGAGTTGTCGGCCTTTGCACATTCACAGGGTGAGGTAGTCATAAAACGATAGTAACTGAAGGATATCCCGTGGCTGCACTCGGGGTGCCTTTTTTTCCCCAGTTGTTTAAATGTTAGGCCTTAGTACGTAAGCATGTCTGTCTAACCGTCGTGTATGGCAGTTTTTCTGTTCGGTTTTTATTTCAGATACGCACTCCATACGTGCAAAATGTATTTTAGAAATAAGAAAAGTCGTCCGTTCAGACATGAGTATGCGGTTCAGACATTTCTTTAAATGTCACAGCTCCCTGATATTATTTGCTGATCCATTGCGGATGCAGTCAGTATGATGTTTGAGACAGCGGAACCATGGGAAACCAAGACTATAAAGTAATGATAACTTTCGGCTGTCTACTCGCAGGCTGTATGCAGGCGGTGAAAAATGATTATGTTCAAGTGCAGGAATCCTACATGAATTTGAAAAGAAAAAAACCCACAGCGGCTCTTTGCTGAAAATATTTAACTCATTCGAGATGGGCCTCATTCAGATATGCGGCTAAAACCGTGTATCCGAATGCGACACGTCTCAAATGAGTTAAATGCAGGTCATGTCACGGTCGACTTGAAGGAGATACCAGTGGCCGTCATAATTTTCATGGCCAGAACCATAAGGAATGTTTGATGAAAGCAGGTACAATGCAGAAAGAAGGACGATTATTATGTATAGCGAGCCCATGATAAGCTTGCCCGGAAACAAGGCTTTGTTTGGTGTTTGGTGATTGTTATTACAAGTGGGAAATTTGAAACGCGAATACAATACTATCGACTAAAATCCCCTATCCTCCTCTGTACTTCTAGAGCGACACAGACTTCAATGTGGCAGGGAAGAGGCAAGATCCTCATGATTCTCGGCAGCCTGGTAGGCTCATGAGGATCTGAGGTATCTTGTTGATTAATTTCGTTTTTGCTGAAAGGACATACACAACCCATATCAGTGATTACTGAAAACTTCAGCATTAAAGACTTTCAGAACTTTTTGGAACACACACCTGCAAATACTGAACCCCGTTTCAAAAACAACTGTATGTCGTTTGTCCAAACCCTTTCATTTTCCCAGTTGCAGGAGATGGATCAACTTTCAATGCTGAAGTGTGGTGCCTGATTATCCTGGCGTCTGGACAGGCAGGTTCTTTGCTAAACAGGAACTAACATATAACTGTATTTTTTCATCGACATCCCGCCACGTTTGTCGCAAATGTGTTCTGTATCGTAAGCCAGCGCAATTGGTTCTGAAAAAAAAGCAACAACAAAAATAACGGATAGCCCCCGTGAGCAAAAGGACCTCGTGCCGACCTCAGGCCTCGGTCGGGCCGCGTACGGCCGTGCGCGAGCCGAGGACGAGGCCAGACGTCGGCCCGAAGACCTGCTGCTGACCAGGTGCGCTTATCGCGCGGCGAGAACTGACGGAAGCCGGGTCTTAGTGTCCAATAAACTTTGAATGAGAGGACTCTATCGCACCTAATGCCTTCTCCGATTAGCACCTACTCAGTCCTTTGGTCAGCGGAAAGATAGGTCGTTTTTTTTCCCCTCTAGAGTCAAATCGCTGAAAGGTCAAAGATGGTCAACGAAACTGACAAGACGCGGGAGAGCGGACCGACCGTGACAGTTCTGGGACAGCGTCTGGTATCTGGTGTCTGGTGTCAGTGTCAGGCCACTGAAGGTAAACGCCGCTGATCGAGAAGAAAGGCAGAAGAGGAAAAAGCAACAAGAGAAAGAAGGAGAAATGTTATTTCATTCCTTGGCTGCTACTGACGATTTAACAGTTCGGAAAAGACATGTAGTTACGCGGTTCTTTTCGCCGAGCGGCAGGCAGCTAAGGTATTAGCAAGGTAAAGCTGCCTATCTAACCAAAAATAAAATCCCTTCGGGAAAACAGCGTAGAAAGGTCAAAATAATTTCACACAAGAAATCAAGGAGCTAGCAGCTACTACATAGCCAATACTATACAAGCGTTTGTATGTGTAATGTAATAGGTTGGGGAAAACGTTGAACGTGCGGGTTAGCGTTGCCCATTTACCCGTGTGCAGCCATTCCTAAGCAGTGGCGAAGACAGGGCACCTGCGTATCGGAAGCGTCAATACTTAATACCACCATGATAGCGATGTGATCACAACAATTACGACGAGAGACAATGATCGTGGAACTCTTGACTCTAAATCAATATTTTCAGCTGGCTAGTGAAATAAGTAAAGCCGATGACGGTAAGCAAGAGGCATAGATTCTCATGAGCCCCTGCGATGCAGGGGCTCATGAGAATCTGTGCCTCTTGCAGATGGAAGCCACTGGCTTAGAGACTGTCTTAATGACACTAGGAAACGATTACGAGATGGGTTAGATGTCAGAAACGTGTCTTCATTATAAGAGTAGTACTGAAGCCAATGACAAGATAAGATAGGAAGTAATCGTGACAACCCGTATCGTTAAAGGGCCCAGTAAACAAAGGTCCTCGGGCCCACGACAGCCGCAGGTGGGCCCGTAGACGTGACGTTTTGGCACTACCCTTGAATCATCATGGTCAATCCACCTCCTGCAAGTGGTACATAGTCATTAAGTAACACTTTCAAAATTCGGGAAATGCGCCCATGGCGCTAAAGGGCTAATGTAATGTAAAATCTAAATGACGTTGGTTCGCAAAACAATGTTCTTTACGACTAGTTATTAGCACAAACCGTGCTCAGAACAGTGCTGTAGTGTGAACAAAAGTGAACAGAGACGATGAATTCCCAGTGTACGTCCTACAATGAACTCATAAGTATCATACGCACTTATTGTAATATTGTCATATATTATGTGTTCTGTTCTGGCCTGTGATTTTGGCCCTTTCGAATGAAAGCCGTAGGGTTCAAAATCACAGACCAGCACACACATATTTTGACAGTACATGGACCTTTCTACAACATCTTTACTCGGACCACGTTATAAATATGTCAAGATTGAGAACTTGAGTTGGCTGCACCCCTTTTGTTCTAAAGTATTTATGACTCATTCGTATTACAGGGGGTCAATAACTTGAGAGTGGGGTAATGGGCAGGTAATGTTTACTTTCTTCCTTTGAGGCGAAATTTTTCGCCGTGTTACAATGTAGCTGACAACTCAAAATTTCCTCGCTCCATAAATTATTCTTGTGTAAGGAGTGGGCAAGTATTTGCTATTAAGAGGATCTTGGCGATACTCATAGTGAAACCAAGACCAGTTTCTATACTGCAGAAGCAGAAATGTTAATAAATTATGATGTTATTTGTCTAAAGGCAGCATGTCCATATTTCTCAGAAAGGCGACTTTTCATTGTTTTGCAATTTAAATCTCGCTTTTCTATTTAAAAAAATGTCTATAAGTAAGAAAAGCGAGATTTTCATTTGTATGCAATGACAACTTCGCTTTTCTCAATTATGGATATACTGGCTTTTGCCAAATAACGACACAAATGGGGCTGATTGTGAAAAGCAGGAGGCGCATAGTGTCACGAGTCCCTGCGGCTGCGTCAAAGAGGATTCAAACCATCGAACCCTCTGCAAGAGGCATAGATTCCTATGAGCCCCTTTAGGGGCTTATGAGAATCTATGCCTCTTCCAATTGGGGTGTTGTTGAGATTTTTCTCTTTCTCTCTGATTGATTTAAGGACTGTTTGGTTGGTCGTACATTGCTTAATGACTAGACGACAACAAGACTTTTCTTCAGACGTGCCTGCGCTGCTTGTAAAAAAAAAATTAATACAATTACAATTTTTTTTTTTAATGTTGCATTTATGTCGTCAGCTAACGGTCAAGGTCTCAGTCACCAATTGAAAGACTCATATTTCAAGTTTATAGTGCCAGTGAACTGTTTCATTTAGCGTGTCGTTGTTTCATTGAATTCATTAATTAAAAGGAGAACATGAAAAATACACACAACCCGATCAAAATCATACAGATAGACACACATTATGTTTCAGCGGTCAAATAAGGTAGATTGTCCATGGCCAGAAACCAGTCTTCACAGCCCATACATTTAACCCGTCTCTCCCAGTGGTCCAGATTGTGCTCCTTACATCTTTGTTTACTCAAAGTCAAAGAGTTTCAGCCGTCCAAGGAGCACTGATACAAAATGATGCCAGCAAGAGACATTAATCCTCATGAGCCCCCGCATTTGCGGGGGCTCATGAGGATTTATGTCTCTTGTAGTTGTTTGGTGTTCACTTGTTCTCGGCAGTGAAGGGATTGATATAACCGTAGTCGTCTCTACGAAAAATGCGACCTAAAGGACGTCCTGTATGATGAAACTAGATGAGGATTTCATCCCAAAGTCTACCCTATTGTTTGGAGCTCAGATGCGTTTAACTTTTAGGAACATTCAGAGTTGTTCATATTTTTAGGCTTATTATGCTGATCCATTTCATTCCTCTCTAAGCCAACCTCTGATCAACACACATGCCGGCGCACACAAATAAAGACGGACACACTGTGCTTCTCACCATTAGTGCGACAGGAGTCCATCTCCTTTTACTCTAACCCACCCTCTGATCCACAAACACTGGCACACAGAAATAAAGACGGACACACGGCGATCCCCGCCTTTCGTAAGCTCTGTGGTCTGGCGTCGCATAGGTATTCTGAAGATGAATAATAATAGCACGAGCAGCGAAATGACGTCACTTCAAGCTTCATGTCATGCCATCATTAGTCCCACGACGCCGTGTTCATAGTGACGACTCGATATTATATGTCACTCATTGCAGTACAAACATTTGACGTATCAGAGGATAAACTTTGCAATTTTCTTGCTGATTTTCATGCCTAGGACTTGCAGGTCACAATTTGAACTAAAATTTGAACTAATCCTACCCCAGGGCCGGGACAAACAGCAGGCTTATGCAAACAATGTTTATGAAAAAATAGTTTTGTTCGTAAAACAAAAAAATTATGTTAGCTGTTTTACAAATGACTCCTAAAAAGTGGTGCACAACATTGTCTGATTTTCACGCCTAGGGCATACAGGTCACTATTGACCTAACCGTACCCGACAGCCGAGACAAACTGTAGCTTACTTACTTACGCCTGTCACCCCTACCCGGGTATAGGCCGTCGACGAGAGACCTCCAGCAACTCCTGTCCTGTGCTTCTCCTTCGATTCTACTCCAGGTGGTTCCCAGTCTCTTGATGTCTGCTTGGAGGTCTCGACGCCAGGAGTTTCTCGGCCTACCTCTTTTCCTCTTTCCCTGGGGGTTCCATGTGCCCATGGTTGTATCCCTGGATAGAGAGAGGCGGCTCGGTCCTGTGGCTTCCGAAGACTTCCGGCTTTCACCACAGGACGTCATAAGTCTTCTGGTAGAAGAACCTTCCTCCTCCAGAATGGAATTACTGTTAGTC
Organism: Semisulcospira habei; assembly: GCA_036245525.1. Lineage (NCBI taxonomy): Eukaryota > Metazoa > Mollusca > Gastropoda > Semisulcospiridae > Semisulcospira > Semisulcospira habei. The sequence goes on from BTPG01000006.1 coordinate 32,530,599, forward strand.
TTTTCGTCGGCGTTTTTGTAGCTATTTCCTTTTTTGCAGGGTGGGGAAGCTACCCCCACGCCCAACCCCCTTACTAGGAGGACCAGGGGTTTTCTGTCGGGGTCACCTTCCCTTAGACCATGTTGGTTCACGGCACCTTATTTCATTCGGTGCACCCCTCTCACGAGGGACCCCCTATCCACCACCCAGGGGACGCGCCTCAACGCCATATGGTCCCAGCGCGAGGAGACAAACTGTAGGCTTATGTAAATACCATATACGAAAAATCATGCGATTATTGAGATGATTGGGGGGGTTTTCGTTAAAAAAATATTCAAGATTAACCCATATTATTCGTGAAATTAATCCCAAAAACGTGAAAATATATTTTTTCAAAAAATATTTAATTATCACTCAAAACGTTCTAGATGTACAATGCTGATTAACAAACTCATTCAATATCTCCCTTTTATCTAGGTAGAAGCAAAATATCTAGTAAAAATAAGAATAATTACGGACTCCAGTGTGGACCAACCGGTTTTTATGAAACGGCCATTTTCTCGAAAATGAGCATCTTAATCAAAAAATATAAAAATAAATTCCCTAGATAATTCTTTTAGGGACAATATCCTAAAAGCTTGTCCGTCCTCAAACGCGGCCTTTAGTCGCTGTCATACACACACATATACACACACACACACACACACACACACACACACACACACACACACACACACACACACACACACACACACACACACACACACACACATAGAGCGCTTTGGCGCCAAAATGACGTTCTCTGGCAAGGTTTGAGAAGCGAGACGTGACGTCATTTTTAACTTGTTCCTTCTTTGCCATAATTTCTGCCCCGCACGCCTAAAGCGTCATGTGCATGCTCCGGAATTCTCTCCGACCAGCCACATTTCAAAGTCTACCGTATTTTTTAAATACGGTAGACAAAAATAAAATCAAACACCAGATTAGAAGTATGTTGTCTTTACTAACCTTCTTTAGCCGATGTTGCCATGTGACTAAGGTAAACTGCTCACTTGGTAAAATGAGCATCACACTGTAAACAAAGGATGACGTAATAGACGATACAAATGTTCTTTATAATGTGATTTCCCAATCAAGTTGGTTCCATATTACTCTACCAGGGAGAGTACACAATCCCACTGTGCGCAACATCACCGCGCCGATAATTGATAACTGTTATTGATAATCATCGGCATTTCGTTATAAACAAATCTGAGTGACTCGTAGCGTTTGGTCCTGGTTGGATGTTGACGTCTGCTGCGCTCACTGACCCATTAATTTGTCAAGCAGCCTCAGCATTCAACGACCTCGTGATGTCCGATACCCGGACGTACTGATAAATTTGCCACGTGACATTGAATACCACGAATACCATGATCTGAAGAAGTAAACATTTCCTAACCTTGCACCTGTGTTATACCGCAAATAGTGGTAAGACGCACACTGGTTGTCTCCCTCGATTCGCTGCTGAGCGCAACGAATCGAAGGCGACAACTAGTGTGAATTAAATGATAGGACTGCAGCGGGTTATCAGAAAATGTTCACGAAACGTTTATTTCGTTAGAGAAATACAAGCTTTAGCGAGGATTTCTTTTACTAAAGAAACTTCGATAGGACGTATATTGTGCCCGAGGTACGAAATACCGACATTTTGGAGTTATCCTCTGAGGACTGCATTACAATTCAGGAGACAGATCAACCATGATAGTTCAAGGGTGGTGGCAGAATAGCTTGGCGCCTATAGGCGCCAAGCTATTCTGCCACCACCCTTGAACTATTATGGTCAAGTCACATCTTGCTGTGGCTTTGTCGCGGGCAGAATGAGTTAAAACACAAACCGTATCTTTAAATAAATTATTATGATACTCGTATTCGTTGTTCCTTCGTTAGTTTCATTCTTCTTCATAGCGACATTAACTTAGACAGATGTCATTTACACGAAACTTCCATTCTGTCATAACTTGGTTTCCAAAGCAAGCCAAATTCTGGTCGCATTCCACCTTCACAATGCAGATGAACGATTGGGAACAAGTCCCAGTACTGCAACGACTCGATTTTCACCATCTGCAAGATGCGTAGATCCTCATGAGCCCCCCGCAGTCTACGGAGGGTCATGAGGATCGATGCCTCTTGGTGACCCATTTACACCTTTCAGAGATGGTCTGTGGGCGATACATTTTCCGACGATAGAGTTGACGGGTATATCGGATTGCGTCGCCTGTCTGTCATGTTGATGTCTGGACCACCATCCGGTGGATCACCCAGGTCTATCCATCTGCAAGAGGCATAGATCATCATGAGGCCCTGCAGATGCAGGGGCTCGTGAGAATATGTACCTCGTGTGGCATCAGTCCGAAACCATTACGTCCTTGTAGTGAGTATAATCATCTTGGTGAAATTTCTAATGCTAGGTTTCCTGGTTTTGTGGTTTAGATGTACGTACAGTCTTTCGACTACTTTTTGTATCTGCAAGAGTCATAGATTCTCATGAACCACTGCAGTTGCAAAGCCTGCGGGGGCTGCACAGGCTCATAAGAATCTACGCTTATGCTAACAGAGTTCAACATCATTTACATCTACAGGCGGAGCTGATAAATCATCAGAGCTTTAAATTTATGTGTGTTATCATAACACCTTCGTCTCCTAAACGAAAATTCAGAAAGTAATCTGACGAGCAAACATAGTCTAAGCCGCCAGAGGACTACAACGATCAACTCACTCACGTTTAAATATTACATCTAGAAATATCAAGGCCCGGCCAAGCCATCTGCCACAGCATGTACATAATCTATACAGACGCCTCACAAGAGAAATTACAAAAAACGTTAAACATTTAGGGCTTAACGTCGTTTGTCCAGCACGAAGGTGATTTCAGAGATGGGACACCGAAAGAGGTCAAATTCCAGCTGGGTTCGAACCCAAGACATTTCGACACATTACTGCCTGAGCTACCCAGCTCCCCTACAAAAGTTATTAACTCTTTAAAGGGGCACGACCGACCTTTTTTAATGCCTCAGTTCGCAAAAAGCTTTTACTGGGCTTCAGTAAACATACCCACTTAGACAGTGACCACCCTATTGTCCCACCAAATGCTTTCTTTCGTCCGTTCAAAGCGAAAGAGGCCACCGGAATCGTGCGGCTGGACCCGGTCAAAAGATTGCTTCCGATAGACGATCAGGTAGCTGACGTCATAACTATTCTATACGACCTTAGGTCATTTGCATAATTATAACCAATCAGAGACAAGATGTCGGATGAACCAGTGAAGAAAAAAAGAAAGTATCAGTCGACTCGCGCCGGCCGACAATGACAGACTCGAATTTAAGACGAGAAAGAGAGACAAGATACCCCTAAGTAGAATTGACATCGGACAAAGGAATATAGAGCTTGGCTTGACCGCCCATCCGGAATTTGTCGCTTTCTTGCTATGTGAAACCGTAAGTAATCCGGTTACGATCTTTGTCGATCTTCCTATAGTTTCACGAGCGCTAGAGACTGAGAATTCATGATCTTCAGTAGAATTTATCTCTTACTGATTTTGCAAGATTTTAAACCTATTTTATCATGAAGTTACGAGCTAGTTCATCAGATTTTATGCTGCAAGGATCAGACAACTACGGCCTGTGTGTCAAAATTGCGGCACCGGCTGCCGACATCGATGGCCGGTCGTGACACGTTTTTGTCTGTGCGGGCTCTCATTCACTCGATTCACAGAGGTAGTGTTTCTGCTGCGATGGTGCATTTGTCGTTTCCAGAGATGCTTTCAGTTACGTAGACTTCGATGTGTGTGATGTGAAACTGCAATGCAGAAATGGGTATAAGTGGGTGAAATACCACTGTTCTGTTTCGTGACGCTGGCTCAGTCGCCGGCTTGGCGCGGAGACCCGAGTCGACGAACTTGAAGCCACGCCCACAGCACGATTGCCCGTTACTCAGGGTAGCAGGTCAAGCGGAACCTTGCATTGATTTTGACAGCATAGCGAATAAGTGGAAAATTTATTTTACATTCTCGTGGAAAATTATGTCAAAGGGATGCCGGAGAACATCAGTACATGTCTACACTGACGCGTGAAACGATGACCGCCTCCGTCGTCTGCAGTATCGATTGATCGGGTTCTGCCTTGTGACGTAGGCTAGTTAATATGCACAAATCCAAAACGAGGCCGATGCAGACGATAATTTGAACTCTCGGGTACAAAAACAACACACCCATCAAACGATGAATTTCGACATTTGGCATTGTATTTACATCATAAAGCTCTAAGTTAGTACACAAAGGACCCATACATAATACTGTCAGCAGTATCTGTTGCAGACAGTTTTCCGACTGTGTTGAGATGATTAAACCTGGGGAGAATCGCTTTAACTCCCAGAACTAAATGACTTCTATTCGACAGAACGCGAAGTCATTTAGTTCTGAGAGTTTAAGAGTTAAATGGCTGAACTTCGGATATAACAAACTGTCAGTCTCAAAATTTTCTGTTGTTATATTGAAGTTTGTTGTAAGCGGCGTCATTTTGGATAATCGAAACTGCTCTGATGTTCTACCTTTGTATAGTGGTCATCTATCTCTCGCACAAACTACAAAGCAGAAACCGAAGCACTTATGCAGGCCGCCTCCATGGTTCAGAATTCCGCAGACCCATGCTACCAAGTTGTCTTCTTCTCCGATGCCCTTTCAGTCCTTCAGGCCCTCGAGAACGACAAGCTCGCCCAGCTGACCAGAGCTTTGCAGAAAATCAGAGAAACCAGAGGAGTTGTTCTCCAGTGGAAACTGTGGGGTACCAGGAAATGAAAGGGCAGACGAGCTGGCGAAAGAAGGAGCCACAAAAGATCAACAAGAAAACAGCGTCAGCTATAGTGAGCAAAAGACAATCATCAAGGCATTGATGAGGCCGAGATCAAACAGAGACGACTACCACACAATGACCAGAAAGCAGCAAGTCGTCCTGATCAGACTGCGTACCGGCCACAACAGACTGAACGCTCACATGAACAGAAAGCTGAAGCTGGCGCCATCACCAACCTGCGCCTGTGGTCAGGAAGACGAAACAGCGGAACATATTCTCCAGAGATGCCCCCTACTGGACGATAAAAGAAAAGAAGTGTGGCCATCGCCAACTCCACTGCAGACCAAACTCTACGGCAGCCGAGAAGACCTGGAGAAAACGACGTCATTCACCGCCGGTGCTGGTCTGACCGCATAGCCCACTGCGAACGACAAGAAGAAGAATAAGATCTATCTCTCGCAGCCACCTTAGATGTATACCCCAACACATTTCTACTATGTAATGACCCTTTATAAGACGGACACCTATCTACAATGGCCACACCTTCCTGTCCCGTTATATGCAACCGATTTAACTACACAGTAAACGTATGGACCTCTGAGAAAAAGTTTTATAATTACCGACGTTTGTTACACGAGTCAGACTTTGTTGTAAGCAAATACATGTTAGGTTTTAAAGTGTTCAGGCCTTATGAAGGTTCGCTCATTAACTCATTTGCGGCCAGCCGCATCCGGATGCGCGGCATAAGCCGGGCATCCGGATGCGGCTGGCCGCGAATGAGTTTATCTCCTCTTTAGCTTGCAGTTGGTCTTCATGTCAAATGCTAGTACTTCCGATTCATACCCACTGTAATACTAAATCAAAGGTTACAGTAGTCTTGTTACGTGTTGAGTCGTAGTCGTAGTATGACTGATATCACACAAGACGCACGCACGTAAGGTTCTATTAAAGAAACTTCGTTCAGCTGCAACCCGTCAGACGTGGCTTAAGGTTGTAGACAATACTGGAGTAACAGTTCAAACAATATTTTATTTCAGCGATGCGATCTCCACACAATGCATTCCCAACTGCACCAACACTGATACAATGTCTCCTCTTCGAAATGTCAACACTGGGGACACACTGCGTTTCTCATACAACGTACACCACCGTTACGCTGCGTCTCTCACAATGTACACCCTATACGGGCCACGTACCTACGATAAATTGTGTGTCCCTACAACTGACAATGCATGACAATGTACACACGTGCTTCCTAGCACAAACTTTTATAGTACAACAGCTTTCCAGAACAATCCAACGAAATCACACAACGCAACCAAGCAGAATAAAATACGCAACCGAAACTCATAAATATTAAAAAAAAATAAAAAAGAACTTCTAGAATAAACTACAATAGTCCACAAAAATTCGACTGCTAATTTCAGCCCCAAATCCCAGTGTGTAATGATGTCACACAAGAGTATGGCAGACCGTTCACGATCTAGCCTACACTTTCTGGAAGTTTCGCGATCTTTCGCAATACACACTGACCGGCTGCCAAATTCACGCGTACAGAAAACAACTATGACTATGAATATTAGAGCGGCTTCATTACTGAGTTGCAAAATGTTGCCGACACTTTGACGTCACATGTAAGGTCACTCGACAGCGCGATTTTGCTCGAACGTTCTAGTTTATTCTCAGCGAATCTACGCATAACAAAAATCGACCGCTATTTTCCGTGCGACTTTGCTAGAAGCTTCCGGACTAAACTTAGCGTATCATAACAAAGCCAATTTCGCTCTCTGTGCGAACGATAGAGAATCTCACTGAAAAGGTACGTGATTCGTAACCAAGATAGCTCAAATAAATATCGGATCGTTTCCTACGATTAATACATGCATGCTCTCACCGAACAACACAACCATAATCGTAACAAGCCTTGAGTACCTTCAGTACTGCTTTGAGTTTAGAAGCTCCACATAATACCAGTTCAAATAGTGCGCCACAAACGAGTACACTAGCTGTTTGTCTTGTGAGTTACCAGACATAGGTTTTACACCCGGAATAGCCCCTTCAATTTGAGAAACATGTGGACCTGACGTTACTGAGCAAGAGGCAAGATTCTCGTGAACCCTTGCATATGCAAGGGCTCATGAGAATCTATGTCTCTTGCAAGGGGCAGAACTGGATTTAGAGACTTTTAAGCTCATCTTCGACTTAACCAATATCATACTGAGACTAAAAGCTTCAAATTTGTACACTGCCGTATGCAAGCTAAATTATAGTACTTACTGATAATGATATAGATCAATGGCTCTAGTTCAAGGGTGGTGCCAGAACAGCTTGGCGCCATACAGGCGCCAAGCTATTCTGGCACTACTCTTGAACTATTTTAGTTAAACTTATTTTACACACTGGTGTATTCTGAATGATAAGGGTTAAAGACTACATGTATTTTGTGTAGTGGGGGATTTGACAGGAAGTTTCAGGGACCAGTTACATGAATGAGCTTAGTCCTGCTCGCTATCGCGGAGCACCTTGTTTAGTGGCTGGCTCAGGACTAATCTAACTCATGCAACTGATACCTGCGCCGTTAAGTCCAAAGTCGCAGACCATCACACAGTCTGTAAACTACGTATCACAGGTTGACATACTGACCTACTGACAATCAGGGTCACATTCCCAAGCCACGGGTATGGTCGAGAAATGCATTTTCCTAATGTATATTTTCACTCACATTATGATTATTAGCAAGAAAGATACAATAAAAGCTCTTCTGTAGTGCCCAACTGCAGTTTTTGCAAGGTGCGATCGACCTCGCTTTATAAAATGATCCGATACAAGGATTCAACAACGCGTGGAGGTTCCTAATACACTCTCCTTGTAAATTTATTTGCTTAACTCATTCAGCCCGACACACGTATTTCCCAAATTTTGGAGGCGTCATCTAATGACTATGCAACATCTGGCACTACCCTTGAATTATCATGGTCGACCCATCTCTTGCTGTAGGGCGTCAGGGCTGTATGGGTTAAAAGTAACTTGGGAAATAGCAACACAAAACAGCTGAGAAGATCATTGGCCTAGGACAGTACCCAGTAGATGATCTGTACCATAGAGCTGTCCGAAGGATAGCTGCTAGCATTGTCAATGATCCTCGTCACCCACTATCTGATCAGTTTCAAATGCTACCATCAGGCAGACGTTTCAACATGCCACTTGCCAAAAGGAATGTTTTTAAGAAGTCTTTTATTCCAACTGCTGTCTCGATTTTGAACTCTCGTTTATAACGCCGCGATAAGTATGATCTACTTAACATTACCTCCCATCTTGTGACAGACTGCTTGTGATAGATTGCTGCAATGATAATTTTTCATGATATGCTCTTGTAGCGTTTGTTAATGTCTTATATTGTTGTTTCATGACGAACCGAAAGGCAAATTTCTGTCGTGCCCTGACTCGAACAGACAATAAAGTTGTATTGTATTGTATTGTATTGTATTGTATTGTATTGTATTGTATTGTATTGTATTGTATTGTATTATTTCCCACGCGTTTTGTTATATCCGGTATAGACTGAATCTTGCTTTATAAAGTACAACAACACAATCAAAAAACAATATCGATGCACAGGTTTGATAGTGGACTCATTTTAGACGTGTCGCATTCTGATATGCGGCTATTTGCCGCGTATCATTGTACGGCACGTCTCGAATGTGTTAAAATAGCCTCGTATAGGGCTTGGGAAGTTCCCCGCGTTGCCTGGCAGCGTCGGCGCGTCAGCCGCCATCTTAAGAGGATACCATAGTCATGAGATAGTAGCGAAATAGTTTTTCAACACGTTTTTCTTCATTTTCTTTCTCTTTGGAAACAAACAAAAACAAAAACGGTGGGGGGGGGGGGGGGGGGGGGGGGCTTCCATATGCATTGCTTTCAGCCACTTTTTTAGCGCCCCCTCTCTTTTCTATCTCATTTTATGTGTGTGTGTGTGCTTTGGCCACAGTAGATCACTGGTCGATCATGCACACTTCTCTCCCCTGACAGTGCTATTATCTACTTTGTAACCTTCTTAAAATATTAGCACTGGCAGTCTCCCCTTTTCTTTTCAAACAAAAACAGATTCTGGTGAGCGGTTTCCTCCAGTGATGGCAAGACTTGCTGTTATTGCTTATAGTACGTCAGGACTTTCCTGACACTACAAAAAAACAGCGATTCCCCTATGAGCGCTTTGTCCCCGCGTATCCTCACAAGATGGCCGCCACAACTGGCGTGATGACGTCAGCTTTCCGAGCCCTATTAGGATACGGCGCTTCCCGAATGAGATAACACTGTAAAACAATACATATCGCGAAAACATGTTTCTCAGCTGTAACCTGTGTTCCTACGTCAGATATAGTCTATGAATGTGAGACCGAAGTGTCTCGCTATAGAATTAATGGTTCGTTTTATAGCAGAACCGAGAAAATGGCAATGCCCGCTGACACCGTCTCTATCTCTAAATTAATATCTCAGTGAACAAGTAACTGAAGAGATGTCGTTTTTTTTACGTCATATCTTCAGTTACTTCTTGCCTGACTGAAAAAAATTGAGTACACGTAGTCCATTTCTGCATGATTGTATATCTTCTTTTAAGGGCTTAACCCGTTCAGTGCCAGGCAGACTGTTTATGTAATCTTTGTTAATTCAATACAAAAAAATCCTGGCTGTCCCAGAAATATGGATTCAAAGCGGTGTCAGCAAGAGGCATAGATGCTCATGAGCCCCCGCAACTGCGGAGGCTCATGAGGATCTATACTTCTTGCAGTTGGGTGGTTTTCAAATTTTCTCGGCAATGAACGAACCCGAAAAAATAATAATCTTTTCTTCTTGTCCCTTTTAACCCATTCAGTCCTGACGCACTACAGCAGGGGATGGGTCGACCATGATAATTCAAGGGTGTCGGCGCCAAGCTAATCTGGCACTGCCCTTGAATTATCACGGTCGATCCATCTCCTGCAACTGGTGCATAGTCATTAGACGACGCCTCCAACATTTTGGGAAATACGTGCGTCGGGCTGAATGAGTTAAGTGTGTTTCATTGTTTTAGGGGAATTTGCCAATTTGCCTTTTATACGCGTGTCAGTCACTGCTTTGTTGTCACTCTGTCCACTTGTAAAAAGTTTTTTGTTTGTTTGTTTGTTTGTTTGTTTGTTTTGGGGGGGTTGCTGTTGTTGTTGTTTTGTTTGTTTGGTTGTTTGTTTGTTTTTTGTTGTTGTTTTGTTTTTGTTTTTGTTTTGTTTTTTTGTTTTTTGGTCTGTTTTTTTTTTTGTTTTGTTTTGTTTTGTTTTGTTGGTTTTTTGTTTTTGTTTTTTGTTTGTTTTTTGTTTTGTTGGGGTTTTTTTTTTTGGGGGGGGGGCTTGTGTAGGGGCTGTGGACCGTACCTTCCAGCCTGGTCTCTCCTGTACTTTGTAACACCTTTCTTGAATGCATTCTAACCTCAGTGATCTGCAGTATCATAGTTACTGAACTGCGGATTATGTGCCCATGGTTGGAGGGAAAAAAAACCTCTGTTCGTGTCACAAAAGGATACATTTCTCGTTAAATCAAGCATAAAAAGCTTGCGTGCAGCTGGCCAAGAATTATGTTTAGAACTAAACCATTGATAAAAAATATTCCCGAGGAACATGAAGATAAAAGGTTCCCACAAGAGGCATGGATCCTCATGAGCCCCCACGTCTGCGGGGGCTCATGAGGATCTATGCCTCTTGCCGTTGCGTGATGCCGACTTCTTTGTAAATCAAGCATTGAAAGATTGCATGCAGATGGCAATGAACATCAGACTGAATGCCCGAGGAACACGATTATAAATGACGCAAGCAAGAGAAACAGATCCTCGTGAGCCCCCGCGCCATGAGGATCTATGTCTTTTGCAGTTGAGCGGTGTTTCGTTGTTTCAGTAAATCGAGCGTTAAACAAGTGCATGTAACATCGCGTGCGCATGGGCAAGTTTTCCCGCAACTGTTGCAATATAAGATGCGTCTTTTGCGGGCCGTTAAGTGCTGAAAATCGGATCATATGACTGTTACACTTTAACTCTTTCGAGTCTAGGACCAAGTAGCCCACAATCAGAATCTGATTTAATGTAAAGTTATTTTGATTTGGTAAAATGTGAAAATCTGCATCGGATCGTTATATTCCGCCGGCTGTGCGCTAATACAGTGTATGGCACTACACTGAAGCTGTCTTGATTCGTCCCACAACAGCTAGTGCACAGTCTTTATCGAGACACACGGAAAAAGCCATCATGATCGTTTTATGAGAAAAGCGAGATTGCCATTGTGTAACAATGAAAATCTCCCTTTTCGCAAAATTGGACATATGCAGCTTTTGACAAATGAATGCAGCATGGACGATTCTTAATGAGCTTGGGGTCAGAAGGTCGCGTGCGCGAAAACGAGGCTATCTGGGGCTGGACGCGCGACAGCAACATGGCGAGTGAAAGCGCAGAACGTCGAGGCCTTAGAGTTATGCCGTATTTTGAGCATTAGCAAATATCTGACCACATATAAAAATCAGTCCCCTGTAAACCAATCACAGCCATTTGCATTGAAGCTTGATTGAATTGTGTTCGAAGAAACTTGTCAGCAGATGAAGCATTCAGAAGATTGTGGTTTTATGATTTTCTTCTACACATGAGAGATATACGAGTGTTTTGTCAAAGCTTACACGGGAACTTGTAACACTGAGTGCACACTATTTTTTCCCCCAAAGATTTGACAGCACATTAGCATTGTTGGAGAGGTCAACTCGGGTATATTTTGTGAATTTAGCCAGCGAAAAACAACACAGTTTGAATTCAATTATCGGTTGTGGGCCTACTTAGTGTTGTCCCATGATGCACCCCTCCCCATCCCCCCTCAATGTTTCCAGTTTGGTGAATTCAAGCATGTGTAGGTGTGCGTCAGGTAGATAAATAAGCTAGCGGGTTAACACTATCTACAAGTGTTTGTCCTCTCTTAACCATTTCGCAATTGGTAGCAATTTCAGAAGCCTGTTTTTCACAGGCATCATTTCAACCAAATCGCTGCTGACAGCTAAAGGGTTAAAATTGTCGAAGTCAGAAGACTGCAGCAGAATAAAATGTATGACATTCATCACTCTGTGTGTGTGTGTGTGTGTGTGTGTGTGTGTGTGTGTGTGTGTGTGTGTGTGTGTGTGTGTGTGTGTGTGTGTGTGTGTGTGTGCCGTGTGTGTGTGAGTGTGTGTGTGAGTGTGTGTCAGTGTGTGAGCGTGGCAGCACTGCTCCGAATCATCTAAAGGGATCAACTATGACATTTGAAGGGTAGTGCCATGGTATTTTCATGTGTTAAGCTGATCAGACAATACCCTTAAGCTATCACAGCTGATCCCCTGTTTTCTTGAAATCAAGATTGTAAGCCAAAACTTTAATACATTGGCAAAACACGCACACATACACACGTGAGAACAGGCACCTAACTTAAATTTTACAAAAACAAAAATAAATGTTAACAGAGCAGAACCTGTTCTGGCAATCACCATTTTTGCTAGGGAAAGTGGCCTTAAACATCTCAGTCGTGCTGTCTCAAGAGAGGACGGTCTTGTAGGGCAAACAGTGGCATCCTGGCTGCAGCCACCTAAATGTTGGTCTTAAAGACAGGTGATCTGCTATAAGGATGGTCGCTCTAAACAGTTTCTGCTGTAGACCATAAAGTCTATACATGCAAGTTTCTCTCACACCAGCAACACACTTGCACATGCACCCACACACGAGCAGACGTCGGAATTCGGATCAACCACTCCTTCCTCGGCCGTTGAGTTTCGGTTGCTTTTGGAAAATTATGAAATTAAAGTTTTGCGTTTTCATTATTCTGTGCTCTATTTAGTGATGTGCACACCCAGGAACAACGCAATGGCATTTCGATCTACGCTTCGGCTGCTCCTTCTCTGTCGCCATGAAAGTACTGTCTGCCCCTCCCACATGTGCCCCATATAGCCTCGCTTTCGATGCGACCTTCACCTCATGAATATTCGTTGAGAATCGTCCATTGCCTCTAACATTTGTGAAAGTTGTTATCAGGCGTGAAAACGATAACTCATTCGAGACGTGACGCATCCGGATACGCGGCTTAAGCCGCGTATCCAGATGCGGCACGTCTCGAATGAGTTAAGTTTTCAAAGTTTGTGGAATCCGGGAGCAGAGGTTACCCGACTTGGATACATTAATTGCTGATGTGCGTGTGTAAATTTACATTGACGTTGTCACCCACACTTCAGATTGCAGTTTTCTTTTCTCACAGGAGGAGAGATATGGAGGAGACCTTTCACGGCGTTTACAAATGCTGTAAGGCGTCCCTCGTAAATAAGCTACGGGAAAGGCGCGTTGGTAAAAAAGGTACGTAATCATGCTCGCACACGGGAAGCAGGCACACACATGCTCTACCTGCTTACAAGCATGCACACACGCGCACACGTGTACACACAAACACACACACACACACACACACACACACACACACACACAAGCTCACAACAGTGCTTACAGTATGTGCGCGCACGCACACGCACACACACTGACACACACACACGCACACACACACACACACACACACACACACACACACACACACACACACGCATCTGTCTTATCCTCCTCCGCCTTCGTCTCTCACCCCCGCCACCGCAGCTCTGGCTCAGTCACCGCAGCAACAACAACAACAAACCAAACAAACAAACAAAATGGTTGTGTTGAAACGTGTATCCTCCCTCCACAACTAAAGTATCGTCTGACGTCATAACTTCACCACGCTGAAAATTTATAGCAAAATAATTAATGAGCAAATCGACTCAAGGTCATCAGATTTGTAACGCGAGCCACCGTGAAACAACTCTGTGAAGACTGAACGGTATGTATACGTCAACAGGAGTAAAATGCCCATTGACAACTTCTGGCTTAGAACAGCAAAATAATGTTAACCCATTCATGACGCACTACAGCAGGAGATGGGTCGACCATGACAATTCAAGGGTAGTGCCAGATTAGCTTGGCGCCTATCGGCGCCAAGCTAATCTGGCACTACCCTTGAATTATCATGGTCGACCCATCTCCTGCAACAGTTGCATAGTCGTTAGATGACGCCTCCAAAATTTGGGAAATACTGTCGGGCTGAATGAGTTAACCCCTTCATTGCCGGTGATCACAAATTTCACGTCTGCTCACTGACCGACAGCCGCGCCGGTGAGGAAAGCAATGTAACTGGAGCCAAAAGTAAAGATAACGAACGCACGACTGACACGACACTGACATAAAGCCTCATGAGCCTCCCGCGACTGCACACTGCACACTGACCGAAATTCGCGTGAAGAACACAACTGAATGAAATGGGACCAAACGTGGGCCACACAGAACACAGGACTAACAACAAGAGACATAAATCCTCTGAGAGTTTATGTCTCTTGCAGATATGTAGCGCTCGCCTTGCCTCCACAGTTAAGAGGTTAACACACTAAACATGATCGAGAAACCATAGCTGGATATTGGCCGGCCACGATAGTTCAAGGGTAGTGCCAGTTTATCTTGGCTCATAACAGGCGCCAAGTTAATCTGGCACTGTCTTGAACTGTCCTAGCATATCAACTCCCGCAGCAAGTGCAGCCTTTGTACGGTAGACGCTGCCAACGTTGAGTCGAGCTACTCTGACACTGCCAATGAACTATCCTGTTGGTNGCCTTGCAACGCTGCAAAACTGAGTCGTCATAAGATCTGTGTCACTGAAAACATGTAACTTACAAGCAATAATAATAATAATAATAATAATAATAATAATAATAATTTATAACGCGCTTATGCATGGTAAGATGCCGTACAAATGAACAAGAAAAAGATTACACAAAAAGTGACAAAACCAAAACCACATGTACAATCGCACAAAAGAACAGAAAATGAATCAATACATGAACGCTGAAGGAAACTTTTTCTGCTTTGACAAAATTTCAAAAATACATCGCGTGATGTACTTTGTGTAACGTATTGGTAAAACGTGACGGAGGCGACGTAAGACCTCAAGATTTTAACGTTAGATTTGACCCACAAAAAAAAAGTGTCGTAGTTTAAAGTGCAAATGAACATTATCTGTAGTCAAAGATATATTCCATGTCCGCTACTGATTTGGCATGACTGTATTTTGAAACCGTTGATAGCAAATCTTCTTCTTCTATGTTCAATTAATTTTCAAATAATTGTCAAATGCAACAGGGGTAAGATTAATTAAACTTACTTATTAGTATTGTCAAGTGCAGCAAGTCTCATGTTCGCCAGTGAGTAGCTCGGCATTGTGAGTGCGGTAAACTGTGCCATTTAACACTGACTAATACTGCAATTACCTTCATGCGGGAGCCAAGAAACTAGACATGTGTAGATCGTGTTACTCAAAGAGAATTAATTTTAAATTTCCATTTGGGCTATTTATTGGCTTATGTAAAGCCGCCCACAAACGTGGGTTTGGTTGGGTTGTTTTTTTTAAAGATCAGGATTATTGTTTTCAGATCAAACAAACAAGAAGACAGACAATGAAATCCTTATGTTTTGTGATGTAAGGTAATTAATCGCATCAATTTATTACGTTAATTTTTATGTATTCTTGAAACGCTACGGTTTTATCAATTTACATCTCAGACACCAAATCCAAATAATTATCGAGCATGATAGTTCCAGAGGGGTGTCAGATAGCTTGGCGCCTCAAGGTCGATCTGTCTATTTAATTGCAATGCAGTCTTTAGACGACGACTCAGTCCAACATTTCTAACCTGAGAGCTCAGTTTGTTAAACAAGATGTGCAAGTATATATGATACACAGCGTTACAGTCAACAATGTATAATTTCAACCAGCAATACAGCAAGATTCAGGAAGAAAGCTTGCGTATTAAGTCCAAAAGCTTGTCGGGGCAAGGCGAACGCTACCCATCTGCAAGAGACATAAAGGGATTATGTCTCTTGTTAGTCCTATGTTTTTATGCCTGTGTTTGGTCTCATGTTCTACACGCGAATGTCGGTCAGAGTGCAGTCGTTTCCCTGAGACGCGCAGTTCGCGACCACTAGTAGAGAAGGGGTAAGTCCCCCAGTCCTCCGTGCAAGAAACAGAGATACGCATCGGCCCCTCTTATCCGCAACAGGCATACATTCTCATGAGCCCCTGCTGTCGTAGCGGCTCATGAGAATCCACGCCTCTTGCTTGCATCGACATCCTCAAAGGGACCCGGGAATTCAGAAACCTCCGCCTGAAGTTGTATCCCATGTCTAGAACTGCGAACCTGGGGCCAGTTGCATGAGCGAGCTTAGTCCTGCACCCGCCACTAAGCAAGGTGCGCCGCTATAGCGGCGCACCTTGCTTAGTGGCTGGTGCAGGACTACGCTCGCTCATGCAACTGACCCCAGACTTCGTGTGCGTACACCAGTGTCGTTACAAAGACTCGTGTTCGCACCTTGTCAAACTGTGAAATGATGGGAGTTTCAAATTAGCGTATAATCTTATATAGAAATCTTTTTAATTCTTGCTCGTATGTGCTTTGCTCTATACGAGGGCGGTTCATTTTTTGTGTTGGGATGTTCCAGTGGTGTATAATATATTGTGAAATTTGTCACGACCGTACATTGTGTCGTTACTGTAGACTAGACGTGTGCTGGTCTGTGATTTAGGACCTTACGAGATGAAAGGTTCAGAATAACAGATCAGCACATTCTTTTTTTCCTATTTGTATATTTCTATTAGTATCTCAGTAAGGGTTTCTGTAACGTGAAGGATTCAGGATTCCAAATATGTAGTGGAGTAATTGACTCACTCCCTTCCCCAATGCGCAAAAGGCCATCGGGCCGACGTTGGTCACCGCCTTCACCTGCCCACCCCCTTCTCCCCCCTCCTCCTCCCGGCCCCATCCTCTCCCCCGTTCCACATCCCCCTCCCCCTATCCCCCACCGTCACCCCTCTTTTGGTAAGTTTCTAAATGCCATCCGTGCGACACACAAGCTGGGGTCGAGAGACGCATGTAGGGTACCGACCACGTCTTCTCTTTACACTGCACAGGTCGGCCTCACTGTCTGAGCAGTTCCTGAAAGCTATAAAGTCACGCCGCGTTATGCGCAGTCGCGTTAAATATTGTAGGGCTGAGACTTGTGAAGACAGGTCTTCGGACTACGTTAGCCTTAGCTGGCCCGCTGTGCTCTGGCCAGCTAAGGCAGACATCGGCCCGAGGCCCTCTACCTCACCGGGCACCCCTGTGGGGAGATGTGGGCGTCATTTATAACCTGACCGCTGTATGCTGAGATGCGCAGTTTAAAGAACCTAGTGCGCACAGGCCATCGGGCCGACGTCGGCCGCCGTTGGCCCGCGCACGGCCGTGCGCGAGCCAACGACGGCCGACATCGACCTGATGGCCTTTTGCGCATTAGGAAGAGACTGATGCTGTACACGAGTCTCGCGACCTCAGCCTGCTGGTGCCGTAAAGCGTTTTCAGGTGGACGTGTGTGCTCTATAATTCTGGACCTTACGTCCAACATTATTGACTGGACTAGTAACGATAACAATAATTTTACAGAACCATTGAAATATTAATCATGTATTTGCTTTGGTAACTCTGGGGTTCTCTGTTTAGGGCTTGTCATAAACCGGATGTCCTTACCGGTTATTAGAGACCTTTAAGCTTTCAGTGATATCACATTTGTCATCAGCAGAGTTTCTATCAAATTGGTTGTAATTATATTTTTTTTAATTAAAAAATGATTATCAAAAGATAACTGAACACACTAGGACACAGGTCATGCAAAGTTTTCTTTAGTCAGATGTCAAGAGAATGAAGAACTTGCATTCATATTTTATATTTCCTTGACTTTGACTTTTGTTTGATTTTCTTACCGTATAAATTTTCAACGTTTTATACCCCAACCTTTTCCCCCTCCCCCTCCGCGTCAAACGCCTTCCCACCCCCCAGCCCCATCCCCACTCAGTAACACACCCACCACCCACTGAGCTTGCATGGTCAAATACTTTGAGTATTAGATGTGGGTCTGGGGTTTGCTACACCAAATCCGCACACTGACAGTGAACGTCGCTGGCCCTTAACAGACGTAAACTAATCTCTGGAACTATATCATGGCTGATCCATCTCTAACTGTGGTGTCTTGACACGACCTAGACGTGCCACATTCGGATACAAGGCGTCACGTGTATAAGGATGAATGTGTGTATAAGGATGTGTGTGTGTGTGTGTGTGTGTGTGTGTGTGTGTGTGTGTGTGTGTGTGTGTGTGTGTGTGTGTGTGTGTGTGTGTGTGTGTGTGTGTGTGTGTGTGTGTGTGTGTGTGTGTGTGTGTGTGTGTGTGGTCATTAACTATACTCCATCAACACAGCAGCTGGTAACTCGTCCGAAAGGTGGCAAATTCGAACCCAGCTGGATTCGAAACTTGTTAAGACCCTTTTCAGTTCCGTTCTTATTTGACATCAATATTCTGGTGGACAAAAGTCGATAAGCCTTGAAACATTTACTTCATCAACTGAACTGTGTTCAGTTCATTTACACAACAATATTATTTTAGTTCAAAGTCGAAGCACTGAGGTACATCACTTCCAAATTATTCTCTCTCTCTCTCTCTCTCTCTCTCTCTCTCTCTCTCTCTCTCTCTCTCTCTCTCTCTCTCTCTCTCTCTCTCTCTCTCTCTCTCTCTCTCTCTCTCTCTCTCCTTACCACACCTGCATAAAAGCACGAAGTGTTTTCTAATGATTCTCGCACCTTTCACCCTTTTGATCACCGACCGTGATCAGATCGATACGATATAGCTTCATCGATCACTGATCAATCCATTGTGCCCTTTGTTGCCGAAGTGAAGTGCTCTGGTTATGGAAACGCATTTAACAACATAACCTTTAACCCTTAACTCATCCAGTCCTAACGTGCTATGGATATATGGATTTATCATGCTAAAGTTCAAGAGTGGTGCCAGAATAGCTTGGTGCCTGAAGGCGCCAAGCTATTCTGGCACCACCCTTGAACTACCAGGCGCGAAGCTATTGTGGCACCACCCTTGTGACTAATAATCAATCAATCAATCAATAAACTTCATTGTTCCAAATACATGTTGCCACGTACAGGAAAATTTGTCTCGCCACCTCAGGTGCAACTCGCAATCTCCCACACGCACACAACAGTTTACAAACAACAAATGGACAATGGCACGGGACGGGTGAAGCCCGCCGCCAAGGCGTCTCATGGCCGGCGCCAACGGCCCCAAACCGACCTGAACCTCCCTCATAACACAAAGCAAACTAAAGACATCCCTGTCATAGTATCTCTTAAACACGTAATATAATGTTTTTAAACTTTCTGCTTGGTTGAGACTAGTTGCACAAATGAGAAATACGCATAAACAAAAACAAAACAAACAACAACAAAAAAGACGAATTATACTCTTACACTGAGTTTACTGACCTGGGGGCCCGTCGCTATAAGAACAGTGCTGGCTATTAGACAGTCGCTCCGGCATAAACAGTCACCACCTTAATTATAACTTAACTAGTATATAACTTCATAGTCAATTTTAAAGCAATAGTAGTAGAACTGCAGCATTAACGTGAAAGCAGTCCAGAGTGGTTTCTAAAGAGTACACACATGGTCGATCTTTCACCTGAGCTGTAATGTAGTCTTCAGAAGACAACTTAGAAATCGGAGAATTGACACTGGGCCTCAAAGTCGCAGTTCTGTCATTTCACAGACAAATTGCTCACAACTGAAGTTACTTCCTACTTTCTGGACAAAATATAAGTATGGTTAGTTGTGCCATTTTGCCGTATAGTGGCGACGCGTTGCAGGGTTGGACGAGGAGGCGGAAGTAGGGGGGGGGGGGGCGGTGGAAGCACTAGGTGCCCGTCCACGCCCACCCTTCACCCCCAGCAAAAACACCCCGTCCATTTTTCGGCCAATCAGTGGAAGGCAAGGTGTTGCCTCTGTGCGCCTTCTGCCTCGAGCGTCCCCACTGCGGGAGGCCGCCCAGATCCCTTTCTGCACCCACCCAACCCCACCCTCACCCCCTCCCCCCCTAACCCCCCCCTCCCACCCTAATCCCCCCCCCCCTCACACACGCAAACACCACCACTACCACCACCAAAACCATCAACAACAAAAACAAAGACTACAACACTCTACTGTTCATGCACAATTTTTGACCTACCACGATCAATCTAGCTCTCGTAGCCCCCAAAAAAGTATAAAGCTTGACTCCCAGAACTAAATGACTTCTATTCCATATAATGGAAGTCATTTAGTTCCGGGAGTCAAAGGGTTAAGGTTATTTCATGTTGAGGTATTGCCGATCAATGTGATATCGATGAAATGGAAACCACTCGGACCCAAAAGAAAACCGCCAATTCAAACGCTATCTCACGATCGCGCTCTATCACACCTCATATAAACGGGAGCGCGCATGAAACTGCTCATCGAGTGAATTATGGGTACAAAATGGCCACCGGAAGAAATAAACAGGTGATTTATGGGTAATAATGGCCGGCCATTGACGTAAGATTTCAGCAAGAGTAAGAAGGTTCGTAAGAAAAGAAGCTTGCTTCGTTGGCTTATTCGCTGGTTGCTTTTGTATGTGTGTAGGGCAAAACTAAAGTATTAAATCCGGAATATGGAATAACGTATATTGAACTAACCCCTTCACTGCCAGTGATCGCAAGTTGTGTTTCCGAATCTTTGTAAATTCCAACTCACAAGAACTCTGTCTACGAAACATGGATACAAAATAGGACTAGCAAGAGGCATAGATCCTCATGAGCCCCCGCGAATGCGGGGCTCATGAGGATCTATGCCTCTTGCAGATAGTGAAGTGTTTATTTTTTCTACAGTAAAGGGGTTAAGTTTTGGATGGACTATGGAATGCAGTCGCGTTTCGTCTTCTTTGTTTCGTCTTCTTCTTCTTTCTTTTTTTTTTTTTTTTTTTTTTTTTTTTTTTTTTTTTTTTTTTTTCTTCTTCTTGTTTAATCATTGATGCGAACAAACAAATGAGTGTAAAGATTCAATCTGACACTTAAAACATTCCAAAATATATAGGACACCATAACCCTTTGGCACATTTTGTCGAATTGACTCCAACAGGATTCACCTCACCGAAAAAGCACTACCGACTGTTAAATGGTTAAATGAGATTCACATTTGGGATTCACGGCTAAAACGAGGTTAAGCGAGAACCAATTAGTTTCATTCGGTCGTCTGAGTGTCAATTTATTCTGTCGGTAAATGTAAAAATGGGTTCCATTTGTTCGGTGAAAAAAGACCCACTTTATTTACGTTCCGTGAAATTCCAAGTAAATCGTTCAGTGAAAGAGGCACTCAAATGTACTTTCACACTCAAACCGTTAGGAAAATTGTTGTAGTTAGCAGGTGATAGCTTTTAGCCTGCGAATACTACCACGTGCATCAAAGCATCTGACTTGCCCCAAAGTGAAGAATATTTGCCTGGCTTTCTTCAAGGATTGTACATGTATATAATTAGTTACGAATAATCCGACGACACTAAACAAGTTTCTTCACATCCCACGACGCTTTTAAAAAAAAAAAAAAAAAAAAAAAAAAAAAAAAAAATCTTCTAGGGCAAATAACCAACAGGTTCTCTGTGGTGCTTTGACCCCTTGAACGCGACCTCACTGCAAGAGACATAGATCGTCGTGGGCCCCCGCAGTTGCTGGCACCACTATGAATTCGCGTTCATAGAACGCCTGGGGCTCTATGGTTTTGAATAAAGAAGAGGGCATGGAACGGGTCAAAGTGGCGTGGGGTTTTTTTTTTTTTTCTTCTTTCTCGCCAATGACGAGTGATCAACAATCTTTGCCCTTGAAAATGTAACGAGATCCGTATAAATATGTGTGTGGTCTACCTCCTTCATGAGTTGCAACTCTAAATTCAGAATTCAGTCAATTTATTTCAAACTCGTGTAACAGCCCTCGTGCTGCAATAGTCACCTACGCTACTAATAGCCAATTATCCAGCGTCGTGTTACAATAGTAATGTTCTTAAACCCTTCCCTGCCACCCGACGCAAACGGTGTTCTTGAAGCCTTTGCCAATTCAACGCCGAAGGACCGCACCCCACCCAAGGAACATGGATGCAGAATGGTGTCAGCAAGAGGCATAGATCCTCATGAGCCCCCGCAATTGCGGGGGCTCATAAGGATCTATGCCTCTTGCATTTGGGTGTTGCTCGCAATGTTCAAGCAGTGGAGGGGGTTAAGGGGGTGCCAGTTGAGAGGTGCTGCCTTGTTCAGCTCCCTTGTTCATGTAGCCAAAGGTACTATAAAAACAGTCAACAGTATCCGTGGCTGCAGGCACAATTGGGGTACTTGATCTCTGCTACCCGTGTATTTAGCGTTAATGGATTTTTAACTGTCATAATCATTCTGCGCAGGCTTTGTGGGTTGATATGTGATTAGCCAGATCGTGTTAATTTTTAGTAGGGGTTTATGCCGATACAAAGAGAAATACAGGTTTTATGCTTTAAAGCTCGGCAGGTCTCGGTCCTTTGGCTCTTTGCAAACCTACAGCCAACTGTGTCACGTCATATATAATTGTCTGTTGAAGACTGTGTTTATGTATCACTGGAAACGATTGGTTGATTAGTTAGTCATTAGGGTTTAAAGCAGAGCAGGCGACAAAGGACTTTTAACGGCGGTCACTGGAAATGACTGGACATGTGGGTGCAAGGGTAGTGCCAGATTAGCTTGGCGCCTGTAGGCGCCAAGCTAATCAGGCACTACCCTTGAACTGTTGCAATCGATCATTCTCCATTTAACGTTGAACGTGAAAGAGTTAACATTCATGGACTGTCATAAGTCACAAAGATTTGCAGCGTTTGGATCATCAGAAAGAAAACACACACACACACACACACACACACACACACACACACACACACACACACACACACACACAAACACACACACACACACACACAAACACACACACACACACACACACACACACACACACACACACACACACACACACACACACTTTATTGTCAAGATCAGATGAGACATGAAAATTATGACGGAAACCGCAACAAGGCAGCAGGAAAATGGGGAATAAGTGGCTGCATGCACAAAAGGGGGGGGGGGTTAAGCCTTTGGTACGGTAGCACTCTTCGCTCAGAAATCACCTACGCATACTGATATCCACTTATTCACCGTTCGCGCCTACTCACGCACTGTATACTTTCGCTAAATGTGTGACGAAATCAGACGAAGTGGCGCAATTTACAAATCTGCCTGGCAGCAATATCGCGGCCCTCGGCAATAAAATGGATTTGTTAACCGCTGACCTTGCGGTCTAGAGTACTTTTCCTCCTTTGTTGCGCACCTGGTTAACAGTATCCATTCATGCCGTGATAATGGTGGTGCATTACCTGGTCAACAGTATCCATTCATGCCGTGATAATGGTGGTGCATTACCTGGTCAACAGTATCCATTCATGCCGTGATAATGGTGGTGCATTACCTGGTCAACAGTACCCATTCATGCCGTGATAATGGTGGTGCATTACCTGGTCAACAGTATCCATTCATGCCGTGATAATGGTGGTGCATTACCTGGTCAACAGTATCCATTCATGCCGTGATAATGGTGGTGCATTACCTGGTCAACAGTATCCATTCATGCCGTGATAATGGTGGTGCATTACCTGGTCAACAGTATCCATTCATGCCGTGATAATGGTGGTGCATTACCTGGTCAACAATATCCATTCATGCCGTGATAATGGTGGTGCATTACCTGGTCAACAGTATCCATTCATGCCGTGATAATGGTGGTGCATTACCTGGTCAACAGTATCCATTCATGCCGTGATAATGGTGGTGCATTACCTGGTCAACAGTATCCATTCATGCCGTGATAATGGTGGTGCATTTCGTTGGGTGTTTGTTTTTTCCTCCAAACGACATGTTACTCTTCAGTATAATAATCCTTAACCCATATCATACTGAGGCTAAAACCTTCAAATTTGTACACTGCCATATGCAAGCTACATTATAGTACTTACAGAAAAGGATATAGACCAATGGCTTTAGTTCAAGGGTAGTGCCAGAATAGCTTGGCGCCTAGAGGCACTACCCTTGAAATATTTTAGACAAATTTATTTAACACACTGGTGTATTCCGAATGATGAGGATTAAAAGGATCTGCTTCAGGAAATGGAGGGTGATCAGTTCGCGATATGTCACCTTTAAAAGATATATTTAGTCTGTCGTACAAGAATGGTGGACAAAGGGCTAACGTATCTTACAAAATTTGAATGCCTAAATGAAAGGCTTTTCTGCTTTTTCTTTTCTTTCTACGTTAAAAAATTCTTTCGTTAACCCATTTAGCCCCGAGTCCCTACAGCAGGAGATTGATTGACATTGATAATCCAGGTTTGTGCCAGATTAGCTTGGCGCCTTCATGTGTCGACCTTGGTAGTACGAGGCAAGCAATCTAGCTTACGTCCCAAAACACGTCTCAATAAATGTAGCGTTGAACGGCTTTATACAGATCAGCCTCAGTATTACGCGCATCAAAATAACGCGAAATCAGATACATCACGGGCAGGTCTGGTCTGAGCTCCCAAGTAGACACCCAATCAAGACAACGTCCTCTGGCCGACCCCAGCCCTAGTTGGCCTGCGCACATTCGTGCGCGGGCCAACTAAGACTGAGGTCCGCCAGAGGACTTTTTGTTTACTGTGGTTTTTTTTCTTCACAAACCTATGTAATCTTACACTACATCGACACCAACGCCAGTCACGCGCTCGGACTTTATGAATCGCACTTATCGCGATATAATGCGGTTGACCTGTGTATTCCTACGCCTCTGCAGGCAAGCATGGAATTTTCTCTCCCCTGCGCCGGCTGTCTGGTCGTTGCGATTTAGTGGCCCGTGCAAGGAAGCTACTATCACAAATCATTTCTTGAACGTTGACGCGAGTGCTAATAAAATCAGTGAAAGGAAAGGACATTGAAGTAAATCAATGACGTCATAATTAATCAGTGATATCAATGGTACCGTTTCACGGATGAGTGCTGACCTGCACGTGAACAACAGAGGCGTCAGGTCACGGTCTGAGCACAATCTGCTGAAGATTCATATCACAGTCTTGAACGTGAACGGACATGTCCTACGACGCCGTTTGTCACATCCACTGTCCAACAGTTTGAAACCATTCTAGAAGTCGCGCGTACAAATGACGCCGTTTGTCCTTTCTATGCGTGTCTCTTTCTCCGTTGGGTCCTTCTCTGCATTTAAACGCTTGGCAGTCACCTTTTTTGTGGATTTTTTAATGTGTAATTTCCTAATGCGTTAACTTAACCCGTTTGGCGTTCAGTGCCGAGATATTTTGAACACCAAGTACCTCCTCTTTCTTTATTTTCTGTTTGTTTGTTTGTTTGTTTGTTTGTTTGTTTGTTTGTTTGTTTGTTTGTTTGTTTGTTTGTTTGTTTGTTTGTTTGTTTGTTTGTTTGTTTGTATTTTGGGGGGAGGGTGGGGGGTGTTGGGCCAGTTCCTACGTCACTTCTGTTAGGTATGAATTAGGTAACCTCATCAACACAGACGGATGAGCACGGCTATCGCAGGTGACCAGTTAAGAGTTGCTAAACGATATATGTGGGCTTTTGTTGGCTACTCTCGGATTAGTCCCTACACCCTATGATATCCCGTGGTTTGATGGTTGGGCAATAATTAGTCATATATCAGTAACACCTGAGCTTTTATCACAACCGACCAAGCTTAAAGTGTCTGTAATTATAATATTCTTCAATGAGACATCTATTTTCCTCTATCCGATAGAGTTAATATACATTCGTTTGCTTTTGTTACACCGACCTTCTGCGGTGAGACCGGAATTCAAATTAGCCTGTTCGTGCATGCATAACCCTGCTCACGATAACACCTCAGCTCTCCGCCTCTTTGAAAATGAGCTCGCGTAATCTGGTAATGTGAAAATAAAACGCCCTAGCTTTCCTGTAAGTAGCGAACACTTTCACACCTCATACAAGCTTTCCCTTCTTCGGGAGATTTCTATTGCGCTTGTGTAACAGTTAATGGGAGATGGAATGGCCGTGACAGTTCAAGGGTAGTGCCAGATTAGCTTGACGACAATGCGCCAGGCTAATCTGGCACTACCCTTGGACTGTCACGGCCGATCAACCTTCCGTTCGGGTGCCTGTAAGGGTGAGGGTATTACGGAAAATGAGTCTGATAGACAATCTGGGTTTTGTGATTTATTCAATATGAAGATCTATGAAGACATGACGAATGACAGTGAATGCATGGTTACCCAACTTCATAAAAGATATCAAAGAAAAGCTGATATTAATTCTAATCCTAAAGCAGCTCATTACATAGGCGCTTCATTCAACTGTCCTAAGTCTGCTCGCAATCCTGAAAGCAGGCAAAGGGGTTCCACAACACTGATATGAAATCAACGTGAAAAAAAATGTAATCGTTTTACGCGTCAACCTCTGTGCATTGGACATTGGAAGGAAGTTTTTCAGTAGCCCCTTAACTCATTCTACCCCAGACACGCCACAGGAAGATAAGGATCGACCATGATAGTTCAAGGGTGATGCCAGAATAGCTTGGCGCCTATGGGCGCCAAGCTATTCTGGCATCACTCTTGAACTATCATGGTCGAGCTGTGTCCTGCACTGCAATGCAGTCTTCAGAGGACAACGGCTAAATTGAAGGATTTCGGTGTTGGGGTAGAATGAGTTAAACCATTTAGCCCCGGGACCCTGCAGCAGTAGATGGATTGATCATGATAATTCAAGGGTAATGCCTGATGAGCTTGGCGCCTTCATAGTCGTTAAGTAACACTTCCAAAATTTAGGAAATGCACCCGTGGGGCTAAAAGGGTTAACTGCCGAGAAATCGTGAACACAATCAAACCGCAAGATACATAGATCATTATGAGCCCTGGCGCCTGCAGAGGCTTATGAGGATCTATGACTCGTGCTGAGACCAATGTGTGTCCATGTTTCTTGGACGGTTTTTACATTTGGTCGTGGAATAAATAAAGTTTTCAGAAACAACAATGTACCTACAGTGGCAGGGAACACGGTAATCACTCGAACATTTTAGGTCTAGAACTGAAAAATTCTTTCCCTTTCTGGCGCTTGTTCCCACGTGCCTTGGTATATCTTTGAATTTCTCAATAAATTAGCGTGTGTATTTACGTTACTTTAATTTTCATGGCCCAGTATCATGATTTCGACCACGGGCCAAAATATAAAAAAGCAGGTCCACATAAGATCTTTGTACAACTGCGGGGGCTCATGAGAATCAATGTCTCTTGCAGTTAGGTCGTGTTTAGCCCGGCTTCAGAAGGCTGCATCCGCAGTTGACCGCTGGCATTGAAGATGTGGGCATGCGTGTCACATTCAGTGTGTGCTAAAGTGCGAAAGTGCGCGCGTGAGTGCCTGGGAGCGTGCGTAGGCGAGAGAAGGGACAGGGGAGTGCTTGGGTTAAAGTGTTAGCTTTTCTTGCCTTAGTGGGGATATATAGATTCTTACATCGGTGTTTAGGTGATACTGAGAATCTCACTCGAGTGGTTTTAAAACCTTATCCTACTCGCTTTCGCTCGTAGGATTAGGTTTTAAGACCATGAGAGTGAGATTCTCAGTATCACCTAAACACCGATGTCAGAATCGATTACTTACTCACCTTTAAGTTCTTTGCATAAATCCGATGTGAGTTTGTTTTCGGCACACACCTAGTCACAACACAGTCGACATTGTGTCTTGGCAAAGATTGTGGCGTAATTTACTTTGTAATTTGACGTCAATAGTTTGGATGCCAGATGAATGTTCCTACATGATGATGAAATAGCGCAATACATGACACCAACGTGCCAGTCTTCAGAATGAAATGATGTCATTGCGCGTGAGCTGAAAGTAGGTCACAGTCAAATTTCAATATTGCGTGTGCCCGTAACGTTTTGTCACGTTGACCAGACTGACTTTTTACGGGACAATTGTGTGCACACTTGGCCGCAGGTGTGATACAGTCAAGCTGTATGTCACGTGTGTGATACAGCTTTTCCGCTCAAAGGCGGGCGGCAAAGAAGGAGGTGTGTAAGAACATTTTATAGCTTTAGCTTCTTTTATAAACGCGATGTCTTATACTACGTATTTAAGTCTCTGTGTGTTTGTGAGTGTGTGTGTGTGTGTGTGTGTGTGTGTGTGTGTGTGTGTGTGTGTGTGTGTGTGTGTGTGTGTGTGTGAGTGTGTGTGTGTGTGTGTGTGTGTGTGTGTGTGTGTGTGTGTGTGTGTGTGTGTGTGTGTGTGTGTGTGTGTGTGTGTGTGTGTGTGTGTTTGATATTATTACTTACTGAAACGTACTGTCATTTTTTATTGTACTAATTTATTGAGGTCCTACTGGTAATTTTATGTAATAGCGGAGTTGGTGCAATATCTAACCTGATAAGTTAATGGTGATTCAAACTGGCCACGCAATTTTACTAACATGTGTCAGTGATATAATTATGATGTGATATTATGTTCGTTCATTCTTATGTACGATCGCAGGCAGAGACAAATATCCTTTTAGGGAAAATACATTGCTGTACTCCTGAATCTTGAATCTTTTTCACTATTTCTCGGAAGTGAAGGGGTTGAAAAGGTCAACGGTGTTTTAAGCACGCTGTTTGACAAGCTTTTCTTTCGTCATTTTATGGTAACCAAGCTCCAGTTATTAAAACGTGTTTCGGGTACTCTGGCTACGTTCTTTGTAAACGTTTCTTCATGATCGTCATTCTCTTTGAAACTCCGAGTCCGCATCTAATTCCCCAAACATCCTTTCTTTTGAGGGCGGCTGGTGTCCCGAGAAAACTTGTAAATTAGCATCACAGGTCCTCAACCATCTGCAAGAAGCATAGATTCTCATGAGCCCCTCTTGAGAATCTATGTCTCTTGCTGCAATTCACAAGCATATCTACATCCTCAAACAGTCTATACTTCGGGGTGTAAGTCAACAGCTGATCACGACAACTCACAAACACGCGGAATCTCGCGATAACCGACGTGGTTTCCGGCCTCATCAGCAATTCACAGGTCAGCTGGCGCCCTTTGTTGACGAAGACATGTCTGCTTCACTACGCAAGTTTGAAAAGCGCATGCGTTCCTGCATGACGTCAACTTGTTGTGGCAAACCGCTGTTGCTACAGTAGACATGGCGGTGGAAAAATAAAAATGGGGTGGGGAGTCACCGGGGTCACCCCACCCCTCTTCACTATTTTAGAGGAGAAAACCCCGCCAAAGTAAAATACTCTCAACAATGATACAACAAATTAAGACATTACTCGTCGCGTAGGCATCGTGGCTTCGACATAAAGCATGCGAAAATGTGCTTCGAAAAAAAAAACCCGGCAGCTCCGCCAGTCCGCTGACGTCTTTCAAATTCCTGGGGGGAAAAGTTAAACGTTTAGGGCTTAACGTCTTTTGTCCACCACGAAGGTGATTTCATAGACGGGGCACCGGAAAAGGGTATGAACAAATGTTAACCCCAGCTTGGGTTCCAACCCCAGAGATTTCGGACGATAATCGAATGTTCTACCATCGAGCCGCCCTTTTCAAATCTGGAGCTTAAAGTCACCGCCGCAGATTCCTTGCCTTCTTATCCTACGGCAGATTCCTTGCCTCCTTATCCTACGGCAGATTCCTTGCCTCCTTATCCTACGGCAGATTCCTTGCCTCCTTATCCTACGGCAGATTCCTTTTCCTTGCATCCTTATCCTACGGCAGATTCCTTGCCTCCTTATCCTACGGCAGATTCCTTGCCTCCTTATCCTACGGCAGATTCCTTGCCTCCTTATCCTACGGCAGATTTTTTGCCTCCTTATCCTACGGCAGATTCCTTGCCTCCTTATCCTACGGCAGATTCCTTGCCTCCTTATCTGGCGTGTGTGCTGGTCTGAAAGCCGTAAGGTCCAAAATCACAGACCAGCACACATTTGATGGTGAAAGGGGGGCGGGGGAGGTGGGGAGGGGGGAATAAAGTAAAACGCAATTTGTTCACAAGGAAATGTTATATGATATGGCGACCGCTATTTTTCATTGACTCCTATCACCCGCGGTGCAAAGTGTTACTTTCACAAAAGACTACCAACATGCGGGACGGACGGCTGTCAGCACTATATCAGAAAAAAAATGATTTATGATGCATATATATCCATGCCACGATTAACGTTGCCGTTTGTAAGTGGGTTACTACGTTGAGTGGAGAAGGAAGATTTTCGGGTAAGGTACGCCCCACCCTCATAGATGGTCTAGTATGACCAATTTGCAAACATCAAAGGAACCTGCTCAGGAAGACAAGACGGGTTAATTAGTTCTCAATATCTCAATTGTAAATGGTTTAGTATGGCTTACACTAATACTGGACAACAGGCGTAACAAATAAACTTTGATTGCCGTAAAATGTCGTAAAATTAAAGACTTTTCAGCTCTTCTTCTCCACTGTACCTTCCGCCGATACGCACAAAGGGCCGCAGGACAATACATCTGTTTTGTGTAATGTTACGTGGTAGTCGCGATGCAATCACACCAGACTGCACTCACGTAGGGTTCTTGTTTTTAAAAAAAATAATAATAATAACTTGTTCAGTTGCAACTCGTCACAAATGTGGCACAAGGTTGTAGACCATACTGGAGTAACAGCTCCAACAGTACTTTATTATCGCGATGAATTCTTAGCACAATCCATCCACAATTGAATCCACACTTTGATACACTGTCTCATACAATGCATCCGCAGTTTTGATACAATGTGTCAATACAATTCACGCACATATTTCCTAACACCTTCTTTTATACTATTACATATTTTCAGAACAATCCCGCAAATTACACAACTCAAATAATCAGAAAAGAAAACGTAACCAAAACTCATTAATATTCATTAACAAGAACACTCTAGATATATCAACAATCCTCCACTAACATCTAGGCGCATTCCGTAAATGTTGCGAAATGTAGCAAACGTGTACTACAAAACCTTGACGTCATATGAGGTCACTAGAACGATCGCACACCTTCCAGAACCTTCCAGCTCAATCTAGGTCGGACTTTGCAACATGTTAGCGAAATGTACAACATTCTAGCTACACAACAAAAATCAATCGCAATTTTCCATGAAAAAAAAAAATAAAGAAAAAAATTAAGAGAATCATACTAAAAAGGTGCATGATTCTTACCTAAAATAACTGAACTGAACACCAGATCTTTTCCTATGATCAACACACACATGCCCTAAAAATAATAACACAACCACAAGCGTAACGTGTACCTTCACAAGCATTGTAAAAGGAAGGGTAGAAAATTCTTAGTAGCGGCAATACAACATTAACCCTTTCAGTGCCGATGAAATCTGAACACCACCCAGCTGTTAAGAACCCGTCGTAACAGCAAATGTTGGCAATCAACCATACCCCCTCCCCTCCCCCCCCCCACCCCCCACCCCCCACCCTAAGCAGATCGCTTTAAAATTCGTCTTAGCAGTAGCCTGTTTCTCGTAGAACAGTAAAACTTCGCTAGTTTCTGTGCCTGTAACGAGAGTTCTTATCAGCAACTTGACTGCTCGGCCTAGAAACGTTTCACAGACTTACTTGGTCCCAGACGAGGCATGGCCGAAGTCGGGAAAGAAGGTATCACCAAAGAATACGCAAAATTCTTGCCCAGAGGTGGCATGCCGATTTCCTACGCCACTGTAAAGTACACGCTTTTTAAGAAAAAGGTGCAAATCTCAAATCATATGCAGAGTCACAAAGCTAATCTCTTTTTTACGATGTCTCTATTTATTGACAAATTGACTTAACTGCATGTGAGGGATTTTTTTTTTTTCATGGTCTTGTGGCCTCTGAAAGGCGGCAAGTTTTTAAGGACATCGCTTTTTCACGTATGAGCTCTCATAGCATATTCTCAACTGCCCGTTACCCCATTCAGCCCTGACGCACTACAGCAGGAGGTGGGTCGACCATGATAATTCAAGGGTAGTGCCAGATTAGCTTGGCGCCTGTCGGCGCCAAGCTAATCTGGCACTGCCCTTGAATTATCATGGTCGAACCATCTCCTGCAACTGGTGCATAGTCAATAGATGACGCCTCCAAAATTTGGGAAATACGGCCGTCGGACTGAATGAGTTAACTGTTTATTCTAGAATTCGTACATCTTTGATTCCTTGCCAACCACTGATGATCCCGCTATGCGGAAAAGACGTGTAACTTCGTGTCTTTTGCGCCCAGCGGTCAGCAGCAGGCCAGAAAGAGGCGATTGTCACCCGTGTAACTATAAAATTGCGAGGAAACATCCAACCACGAAAGAAACGCGCTTCTGGACAACAAGGACAAAGCAAAGGTTCCACCCTTATTATTCCGAAGCCTTTTCCTTCGTTGTTTATCACTTTTAACCCTTTTAGCGTCACGGGCGCATTTCCCCAATTTGGGAAGTGTTACTTAACGACCATGTACCAGTTGCAGGAGGTGGACTGACCGTGATAATTCAAGGGCAGTGCCAGATTAGCTTGGCGCCTTCAGGCGCCAAGCTAATCTGGCACTACCCTAGAATTATCATGGTCAATCAAACTCCTGCTGTTGGGTGTTGGCGCTATAAAAGGGCTAAAACCCATGGACAAAAAGGGTAGTGGTCTGTGTTGAGCCGTTCTCTGCCAGTGGGCGCAGATTGTTGTTTGAAATCATTGTCCATTCAAACCTCCTGCAGTCCAAGGATCGTGGATACGACGTGATTTCAGCAAAAGGCATAGATCCTCATGAACCCCCGCAGTTGCGGGGGCTCATGAGGGACTATGCCTCTTGCAGTTGGAAACGTGTTCAGTTTTTTTTTTGTTTTTTTTCAGTCAATGGGTTACAAGGCAATGTTTCCAAGACAGTGATTCTTGACACGGTAGACCTTATAAAATCTTGCAAGTTACAAAGCCAGGTGACTATAATGCAGTTATTTATCGAGTTAGCCACGTCTCTTTTTTTAATGAGGCAGATTACATGAAAGTTTTGTTCGCATTTAATTAAGTGTGAAATACCCGGTTAGTAACAAAAGAAACTGCTTTACTGTGCGCTGATCACGCCTTGTAGGACTACTATACTGACGAGCAAATGAAATGCGACATTTTTGTATCATCCCAAACACAACATTTCGTTTGCTCGTCAGTAAATATGCATGTCCATTGACACTCTAAGTGTATTTTCTTGCTTGTAGATATACAGAGTAGCAAAAATAAATGCGACATTTTTGGAATTCCAAAAATGTCGCATTTCGTTTGCTTCTCTGTATAGGTGCGTTTTGATCTGTTCTCCAAAGGAATAGTTTTCACACAAATGGTAACAAAGCAAATTGCTTTAATTTTGCGCTTGATGATATTACTCGTTACACATTGTGCTAAGCGCGTTTTGATCTGTTTTCAAAAGGAACTGTTTTCACGCAGGGGAGGCTTAGTAGTCAAAACGAATTGCTTATATTTTGCTCTTGATCACTATTACTCATAAATGGTCGAACTAGGCGCGAGTTGGTCTGTTCTTCAAAGGGCTTTATTCTCACACAAGGAGAGCTGGGCCACAAGTAATCTTGTAACTACTACAAGGTTTCAAAACGAACCTGCTGGATGGCATTACGCACGCCTAATTACCTCTCAATACACTTTTGGTATATCACACGCCAGTTAACTCAATTTATACAACTCGCACGCATTTTCCCGACAATGTGTCACAAGGCTGTCTCAATGCACATGTTGTGATAAAGGTTGTGCGTTCTCCGCCGCACTTGTAACTGTTTTCTTGCAATGCCACATGACGATCAGCCACTCAGGCAGAGTAAGGTAAGAGCGACCCAACTGTGGCACCGCACCATTTCGAAGAGAAAATTAGTTAAAAACCCTTCAAAAAGAATATGTATAATATAAATTAAATAAACTAAATTAAATTATGCCTGTCCTGACCTGATAAATTACGAGTGCTCAGTTCGACCGATAAAATACTCGAATGCTCGCACTTTGGTACCGGTTTCATGCCACTTTATAAATTTCAAATACAAGCAATCAAAATTTCCGAAACCTCAGTAGCTGAGCTGACCCTTCGCACCACGTGAGTGTCCTGTATTTGTCTTGTACTGTGTTTGTCTTCAGAGCGAATGTGTGTGTGTGTGTGTGTGTGTGTGTGTGTGTGTGTGTGTGTGTGTGTGTGTGTGTGTATGTGTGTGTGACGTGAGCGTGCGTGTTGGGTTCAGTTCGCGGCGCTTTGAGCCGATTCGCAGAATTGGGTAAAGCGCCTATATAATAACCGGTATTATTATTATTATTATTATTATTATTATTATTATTATTATTATTATTATTATTATGTCAGTCGAACTGAGCACTCGTGGTTTATTTTGCGTGACGGCAGTTCAGGAATAATTTAATCTCTATTTATACAGCTCCCGCGCTTTTCCCGGCCATGTGTCAACATCGCTGTCTAAATGCACGTGTTTTGGTAAAGGTTTGCGGTCTCCACCGCACTTCTGATTGTTTCCTTCCTTCTATTTATAGAAGGGACTTTTTAGGACAGGTCGCGGTGAGGCAAATTTAATAGCATGTCCATGATGTCAAAGGTGGGCAGGCTTAAACCTCTAACAATTGAAGTAACAAGATTAAAAAAAATACGTCATGTCTAGTTACGCTAACCTCGCGCTGAACGTACATTTGGCGCGAAGCGCCGTATGTGCGTATGTGTCCGTATGTATGTAAACAAGAGAATCTCCGATATTTCTGTACACACAAGCTTGAAACTTGGCAAAATACTTTCTTAAAGGGGTGGCTAAGACAGCCTCCGAGCATATTGTAATTGAATGTCTCATTGAAGAAATAAACAACCGTTTATAGGAAGTCGGTTGACCCAGATTAGAGTCCGTAATTTTTGTCATATTTACACTTGAACTTTTGGATATAGCTAGTTTGGAGAAAGACATTGGATGAGTTCCTTAGCCAGTTTTGTATTCTTTCAACTTGTTTCTATCTATCTATCTATCTATCTATCTATCTATCTATCTATCTATCTATCTATCTATCTATCTATCTATCTATCTATCTATCTATCTATCTATCTATCTATCTATCTATCTATCTATCTATCTATCTATCTATCTATCTATCTATCTATCTATCTATCTATCTATCTATCTATCTATCTATCTATCTATCTATCTATCTATCTATCTATCTATCTATCTATCTATCATCTATCTATCTATCTATCTATCTATCTATCTATCTATCTATCTATCTATCTATCTATCTATCTATCTATCTATCTATCTGTCTATATCCCGTAGTCTTGCCGACCATTGGGGCACCACTCATGACTTGGCAACCAGCTCCCTCCAATCCTCTCTGTTCTCTGCCATTCTCAGCGTATCGCCCAGCTTCAGTCCTGTCCACTCTGAGATATTGTCCTCCCATCTTTTCCTCTGTCTTCCTCTCCTTCGTCCTCCTTGCACAGTGCCTTGCAGGATTGTTTTGGCAAGCCCTGCTGAACGCGTGACATGCCCATACCACTTCAGTTTGCGTTTTCTCACAATGGCTAACAAGTCTTCATAGGGCCCGATGGCTTGCCTGATTCTGCTTCCCACTTCCTCGTTTGTGATGTGATCTCTGTATGAGATGCCAAGCAGCCTTCGAAAACATCTCATTTCAGTGGCTTGTATCCTCCTCAGTTTCAAGGTCTGCTGTGAGGGTCAACTTATTTAGTAAAAATTAATTATTTTCAGAAAAGAATTAATACAGTAAAAAAAAAAAAAAAAAAAAAAAAAAAAAAAAAAAAAAAAAACTTCAAAAAAACTTGACTTCTAGAAAAAGTCAGACAGTGACGGTGACGTAAAAGAGGCAACTCCGTCACCACGCAGAATACTCTAAATATGACGTAATTCTCTCTCTCGCGCGCGCGGCTCTCTCTCTCTCTCACACACACAAACATGCGCGCATCTCCAGGAGGAATAGATCTATGCCTCTTGGAGATGTTTGGAGCGCGCGCGCGCGCACGCACGCAGTAACACGCACACACACACATCGACGCGCTTTCAGAAGAGCATGCAAGTGACCCGTGTACTTAGTATATCATGTAGGTAGGTGTCACAACCTGCTGTCACACACATTATAGCAAGACTGAAATTGTACCGTGAAGTTCTAGTTTTGTCACCATTTTCTCAAGCCTATGAAGCGAAAGTGAAACTCATATCACGTAAAATATAAAATTACGTAAAAACTAAAACTTACGTCATTTACAAATGACGTTTGACAAATCAATGACGCGTGTGTCCGGCGCCCTTTATAGAACTCACTGACGCATTGGCAGATCTGCGAGACTTTTTCAGTAGGATATATATAATTCAACATCAGAATCAGGTCATAGACAACGGTAGCGACCCTTGACAGCGAAGACAGCTCTCATATAGAAGGGACTTTGTGGGTTATGGTTCATCCCATCTTGTTTAAATTGTAGTCGTATAATACAATAAAGTAGGCCATACGTCCTGTTTCACAAAATAAATCACTCGTGCTCAGTTGGACAGAAAAAAATGCGAGCTTTGCCGCTAAAGCTCGCATTTCGTCGGTCTGAGTACTCGTGATTTGTTTGACGGAAAATCAGGACCACTTTTATGCCAATGTCTCTATCTCCCGCAGTCACACTTTCGGTCCGGATTTTCTTTTCTTTTTTAATAAGACAACCACTCGTTCTACACAAAAATATAAAGGATCAGTGCTCGGACCAGTGCTTTCGGTAACTTTAGTCTCAGGAAGGGATTGACCGTACATGCCCAGGCCGATTCGTCTTGTTCAGGTAAGGATTAGGTACGATTGTCTTGGCTGGAATTGGCACCGCCGAGTCATTGTGTCATCAGCTTAGGCTGACAAGAGATGGGATCTACGCGGAAGATTACTAAGTGTGAACAGCGGCATTTCGAGGGTCGGTACCGGTAAACAGATCAGGCGAGATAGAGTTTAAGTGTTTGTGTGCTGGTCTGTGATTTTGGACCTTACGGTTGAAAGCCGTAAGTCCAAAATCACAGTCCAGCATATACTTTCATACGTGGGTCTAAGTCTGTGAATTTTTCGCCGCAATGTAACGCAACTCTAGGAGAAAGATTAAATCGGAATAGGGGTTTTAAGTGCAATCGATTTGTTTAGCAGTGATTCAAGCAGAACGGAAAGTTCAACAACACCGAATGGGTACCCAGTGTCAGAATGAACCACTGACTGTCAGCCTGCTGTACATGAGGAACATATATGATCCAGATGTTAAATCAACAAGGAAACGAGATCAAAGTTGGTCATTAGAACTGCGGCTCAATGTGCATTTCGTTGGAGTATTAAAGTTTTGTACTACTTAACTCATTGTACCCCAAGACCGAAATCCCCAAATGTTGCCGTTGTCCTCGGAAGACTGCATTGCAGTGCAGGACACAGATCGACCGTGATAGTTCAAGGGTGATACCAGAATAGCTTGGCGCCCATAGGCGCCAAGCTATTCTGGCATCACCCTTGAACTATCATGGTAGATCCTCATCTTTCTGTGGTGTGTCTGGGGTAGAATGAGTTAATATTAGTGTTGTGTTACTGATTGTTATTGTTAACGAAGTTTCCTTTCTTCCTCATGCTTCATAGCGACCTGACGTGTGGTGCTTTGACTAAATCAGTGCAAATCCGCTGCGCCACCGGGTGCGCGCCGCCGCGTCCACTAGCTCAATTCAGAATACGAGGGAGTAAACGAAAGGCACGCGCGAAATTCTAGCTGTGGCCGGAAGTATCTCGGACCCCTTTCTCAACATCTAGAGTTCAACGTTAAACTTTTAGTAGAGTGCCGTGAGAGAGGCCACTCTGCACTGCCGTGCATCCGTTAGTTTCTGCCGTGTTTACTCTAAAGTCGAAGCAAATTACTCGCGGAAAAGACATTGACAGCTGAGCAGTGTTTAAACCAGACTCCATTAAAGTAGAGCTTTTCGGGCTGGGGGAAATACGTACCTAAAGCGATTGCTGCGTGCACTTTCATGTCGACAGTAAAATACACTCTTGTTTTAATTTAATTGGATATGCTAATTTACATAAACCAATTAAAAATAAGCATGAGGCGTATTTCCGGCCACATCTAAAACCCAACACATGGTCGTCTGGTAAAATGATGCTTGACTGTGCAAAAAGCCTTGATACTAAATTATCAGTTTTGATCGGCGAACAAGGTTGGCGTATAGATTTGTGGCAAAATACCTACTGAGTTTGCTCAGTTTGAGGCTTTAGGCGGATGGTTGCTTCGAGGGTTGAAAACTGCTCTGGAATGACAGTGCTTCGCCGCTTTGCTTGCCTTTCGTTTCCTCCCATGTTTAGGACAAAAGCTTTTAAATACATCTCAGAGCAAACTTGAAAGAAACGCAGATAATGTGTCCAAAAGAGCCATGTCAATGATTTCTTTTTTTAACGCATTGTTGTAGTCCTCCGTTTTGCACTTGTTAGTTTTTATGTATCTCTGTTTATTGTAGTGTTTTGCCTGTTCACTATATTCCTACACAAGAGTAGCTGTATCATAAGCGCGCAGTCGCTGTCTATAAACACTCACTTTACATCGCACCCCCCCCCACCCACCCACCCCCACCTCCCCAAGACCCTGTCAATTGATGTGTGTGTGTGTGTGTGTGTGCGTGCGTGCGTGCGTGCGTGCGTGAGTGCGTGCGTGCGTGCGTGTGTGCGTACGCGACTGTAACCTTCAGCGACTTGTGAACTTATATCTAAATGTAATACAAGTGACCTGTGGGCGTAGCCGCTTGTTTGTGCTGTTAACATGTTTTAATGTTGTTTTTAATATTGTAGTTTAGCAAGGACAAACACGAAAACAGGCCTGTGCGCCTATTGTTTCCATCCTTGAGAAATAAAGTATCATTCATTCATTCATTCATTCATTCATTCATTCATTCATTCATTCATTCATTCATTCCCTTGTATTATGAATTGAGCTTGTGAGCGCGGTGGCGCGTACTCGGTGGCGCAGCGGATTTGCATTTTGTCAAAGCATCACTCGTCAGGGCCCTATGTCATACTTCTATAACACATTAACCCTACATGAATCATCGCGACAAAATCCTCGACCGACAGCCAAAGGGTTAAATATCGAAGCTCAGCATTCCAAATAAGTACTGTATTACAGGAGTTAAGCAGCCAGATTGTCCATGAAAGTTCAAGGGTAGCGCCAGACACTATTCTGACACCACCCTTAAATCTTTTGATGCAGAGTTTCAGGACTAAATACGTTACCAAACATTAGGGAACATGAGGATCTATGCCTCTTGTATAGCAGTTTGGTAACATGACGACTGAGGCTTTAGGGGTAGAAGAATGAGCATTCAGAATAGTCTCTCTACTGTTCTGCGGTTATCCTAAAAGTTTGAACCTTTGTAAACAGGGAATAATAGAGACGAGAAGATATCATTCATGGCTAGTCCAGGTTCATAACCCTTTATGAGAAATGAATACTGTTGTTTATGAGATTATTTTGTCCAATGCCGTGTTTGGGTTAGATTATACTGAAAACGGACACAAAGGGATGGGGTGGGGTGGGGTGGGGTGGGATGGGGTGGGGTGGGGTGGGATGGGGTGGGGTGGGGTGTTGGGGGGGGGGGTCATGGTGCAGGATGGAAGGTTTATTCAGTTTTGGCTCAGCAAAGATCCTTGAACTTCCGCGGGAAATTTACGAACCTTTGGTGATTCAAACTATATTAACTGTCTGTGGGAAAATCGGACCGTTGGTGTGACAACATGCAATAAAAAGACTCGTCAAACCATGAATTGGTCGAAAATATTTAGATTTGAGTGAACGACTATAGGTGTTCATTAATAGTGATGTCAGGATTAAGATCAACGGCCGCGATAAGTGACGGTGTCTGCCCCATGCATAGTTACACTCAGTCACGCCTAATATATATATATACCGATGAGCAAAAGAAATGCGACATTTTTGGAATAATCGGAACACTAAAGTCACTAAAGTGTTTCCGATGATTCCCAAAATGTCGCATTTCTTTTGCTCGTCAGTATATGTATATATAAATATATAACACATTTCTCAATTTGGGAGATATGTGTATCACTATCAGCCGCAGGACCTGATTGGACGGATAGTTCAAGGGTAGTGCTAAATTAGCTTAGTGCCCACAGGCGCCAAGTTAAACTGGCACTACCCTGGAAATATCACCGCCAATCTTTTAAAGATGAATGAACAAGTCTTCAGAGAATATAGTGATAATAATAATAATAATAATAATGACTATTTATAATAATAATAATAATAATGACTATTTATAGAGCTATTATCTTGAAATAATGATCAACTATGTTTAGAGTGCCGAGCTAATCAGGCACCACCCTTGCTCTATCACGGCCAATCCTGATCCCACTACGGTGTCTTTCAGGGTGACTGAACAAACGAATCTACACAAAACTGATCAAGTGTGTCTACTGTGCGTGTCTGTCGCCAAACGGAATGATGTTTATCTGCTCACGAAATAAGGTAGCCCTATCGCACCATCAGCCCATTGTCTTTTACCAGCGTGGTGTTGCGCACTCTGTCTGAAAGGACCATTATCGTCTGTATATGTGTATGGTTCTATTGTCAAAACTTCGCGTATTGTTCTGTTCTATAACTCATTCTACCCCAACACCAAAATCCCCAAATTTTGCCGTTGTCCTCTGAAGACTGCATTGCAGTGCAGGACACAGATCGACCATGATAGTTCAAGGGTGATGCCAGAATAGCTTGGCGCCCATAGGCGCCAAGCTATTCTGGCATCACCCTTGCACTATCATGGTCGACCCTTATCTCGCTGTGGTGTCTGGGGTAGAAAGAGATATAAAAAAAAAAAAAGGTTGCGATCAATGACACGTTATGAGCAGGTTATTATTTTTCAAAAAGAATAATAATTTAAAGGCTGGCGTGCTTAGATCTGCGTGGGAACTTTGAACCACCCAAGACTCTAAACCGCCTGACGCTTCGCTAGGTCTACGGACCGAACACTAATACAGATGAGGTCAGCAAGAAGCGTAGATCCTCATGAGCCCCGCAGACTACGATGTTCATGAGGATCTATGCCTCTTCAAGGTGTATTGTTTTTTTTTCTGCAGAGAGAAATAGAAAAAAAAAATCCCCGCTCTGGTGGTCAAACAGGAATGTGAATGGGATCAGCAAGCAGGGGGGCGGATCCGGCAGGGGGGGGGGGGAGTTTCCAGGGGTTCTCCGACCCAAAATTCTTTTAAATGCTATAACAAAGTCCCTTTTGGGGTGTTTGAAAACACCTCCCCCCACCCCCCTTTTTTTTTCGATTTTTCGGCTCCTGGAAGCAAGTTGTAGCGTCGCG
The DNA here is from genome assembly GCA_036245525.1 of Semisulcospira habei. Classification (NCBI taxonomy): domain Eukaryota; kingdom Metazoa; phylum Mollusca; class Gastropoda; family Semisulcospiridae; genus Semisulcospira; species Semisulcospira habei. The sequence goes on from BTPG01000006.1 coordinate 32,571,836, forward strand.
AAGGCCTTTGTATCAGGTTGAAGGTACCAAACAAAAAGTTGGAACCTCACCCCCACCCCCCACCCCACCCCACCCCCCGTCGAGGTAACTGATCCGCCCCTGGCAAGAGACAGAGATCCTCATGAGCCGAAGCAGCCCTCACGGTGCTCATGAGGATCAATGCCTGTTGAAGACACACTGATCGACACATTCAACACTGCTGTAACCCAAACAGCCAGTGAGATCCTTGGCAAACACCGACAAGCAAAGAAACCTTGGGTTACAGCTGACATCTTTGTCCTATGTGACAAGCGTAGAGAATTAAAGAAAAAGAAATCAGAGGTAGAAGGAGCTAAACAATACAGGGAAATTAACCAGGATAACCAAGAAAAGCATGAAAAAGGCAAAGAATAAGTGGATTGAAGATCAGTGTAAACAGGTAGAAGAAAATCTAAACAAAAATAATAGCAAAAAAGCATACCAGCTGGTGAAAGACCTGACCAGTGTAAAACAAGGACGCTCCTCGATCATCCAAGATAGTGAAGAGAACTGTCTTACAGAAGACCAAGACATACTGAAGAGATGGACAGAGTACTGCTCAGATTTGTACAACCACCGAGCTACAGGGGACCCAGGCATACTTGTCAACCAACCCGTGACCAACAATGGCAACTATCCCATCCTCCGAGAAGAAGTAGAGGTTGCAGTGAAGTCGCTGAAAAAAGGGAAGGCAGCAGGAGCAGACAACATCCCTGCAGAACTAGTCCAAGAAGGGGGAGAAGACATGATAAGCGCCTTACTAACAATCTGCAATAAGATCTGGCAGTCAGGGGATTGGCCCACACCATCACTTATAATAACTCTCCCAAAAAAAGGCAACTTACAACAATGCCAGAATTATCGCACGATCAGTCTTATATGCCACCCAAGCAAAGTCATGTTAAAGATCCTACTGAACAGGCTGAAGCCACAGGCAGAGGAAATCATAGATGAGGAACAGGCAGGCTTCAGACCAGGGCCCAGCACAACTGAGCAGATCTTCAACCTGAGAGTTCTATGTGAGAGGTACCTCCAGCACCAGCAAGACCTCTATCATGTCTTTGTGGATTTTAAGAAAGCGTTTGACAGGGTGTGGCATGCAGCCTTTTGGTCCACCATGAAGCTATACAACATAAATGCCAACCTGATCAAAGTCATAGCAAACCTTTACAACAAGGCCACTAGCGCAGTCTGCTTCAACGGCAAAATAGGAAACTGGATTAGGACCTACTCTTTTCAACATCTTCCTGGAAAGAATCATGACGGACACTCTGAAAGATCATGAAGGAACTGTCAGTATTGGAGGCAGAGCAATCACGAACTTGCGCTTTGCGGACGACATTGATGGCCTTGCAGGAACAGAGAAGGAGCTAGCTCAGCAGGTGGAGAAGCTGGACAGTACAGCCATTGCGTATGAGATGGAAATCAGTGCAGAGAAGACCAAACTGATGACAAATAACACAAGTGGCATTGGCAATGACGTCATGATTGGAAGCCAAAAACTAGAAACAGTTTTTAAATTCAAATACTTAGGAGCCATTGTGACAGATGAGGGATCAAAGCCAGAAATGCTGTCCAGGATTGCGCAGACAACAACAGCACTGACAAGATTGAAGACCATATGGAAGGACAGAAACATCACGCTCTGCTCCAAGATCAGACTGATGCGCTCCTTAGTCATCTCAGTGTTTTTGTATGCCTGCGAGTCATGGACCCTCACAGCAGACCTTGAAAGGAGGATACAAGCCACTGAAATGAGATGTTTTCGAAGGCTGCTTGGCATCTCATACAGAGATCACATCACGAACGAGGAAGTGGGAAGCATAATCAGGCAAGCCATCGGGCCCTATGAATACCTATTAGCCATTGTGAAAAAACGCAAACTGAAGTGGTATGGGCATGTCACGCGTTCAGCAGGGCTTGCCAAAACAATCCTGCAAGGCACTGTGCAAGGAGGACGAAGGAGAGGAAGACAGAGGAAAAGATGGGAGGACAATATCTCAGAGTGGACAGGAATGAGGCTGGGTGATACGCTAAGAATGGCAGAGAACAGAGAGAAATGGAGGGAGCTGGTTGCCAAGTCATCAGTGGTGCCCCAACGCCGGATCGGCAAGATTACGGTAGATAGATAGATTGATAGATAGATAGATAGATAGATAGATAGATAGATAGATAGATAGATAGATAGATAGATAGATAGATAGATAGATAGATAGATAGATAGATAGATAGATAGATAGATAGATAGATAGATAGATAGATAGATAGATAGATAGATAGATAGATAGATAGATAGATAGATAGATAGATAGATAGATAGATAGATAGATATAGATAGATAGATATAGATAGATATAGATATAGATAGATATAGATATAGATATAGATAGATATAGATAGATAGATATAGATATAGATAGATATAGATATAGATAGATATAGATAGAGATAGATAGAGATAGATAGAGATAGAGATAGATAGAGATAGAGATAGATATAGATATAGATAGAGATAGATATAGATAGAGATAGATATAGATAGAGATAGATATAGATAGAGATAGATATAGAGATAGATATAGATAGAGATAGATAGAGAGAGATATAGATAGAGATAGATATAGATAGAGATAGATATAGATAGAGATAGATATAGATAGAGATAGAGATAGAGATAGATATAGATATAGATAGAGATAGATATAGATAGAGATAGATATAGATAGAGATAGAGATAGAGATAGAGATAGATAGAGATAGATATAGATAGAGATAGATATAGATAGAGATAGATATAGAGATAGATATAGATAGAGATAGATATAGATAGAGATAGATATAGATAGAGAGAGATATAGATAGAGATAGATATAGATAGAGATATAGATAGAGATAGATATAGATAGAGATAGAGATAGAGATAGATAGAGATAGATATAGATAGAGATAGATATAGATAGATATAGATATAGATAGATATAGATATAGATAGAGATAGATATAGATAGATAGATTTAGATAGATAGATATAGATAGATAGATAGAGATAGATAGATAGAGATAGATAGATAGAGATAGATAGATAGAGATAGATAGAGATAGATAGATATAGATAGATATAGATAGATATAGACAGATATAGACAGATATAGATAGATAGATAAATAGATAGATAGATAGATAGATAGATAGATAGATAGATAGATAGATAGATAGATAGATAGATAGATAGATAGATAGATAGATAGATAGATAGATAGATAGATAGATAGATAGATAGATAGATAGATAGATAGATAGATAGATAGATAGATAGATAGATAGATAGATAGATAGATAGATAGATAGATACATAGATACATAGATACATAGATAGATATAGATTCGAGAAATCACCTATGCTTTGAGGACAGTCAGTAGCCGAGAAATGTCAGGCAACTCAACTGGGTTTCATGACACAAGGACCCAGTGCGCACAAGGATAACGGGCCGACGACAGCCGCTGTTCGCTCGCACACAGCTGTGTGCGGGCCAGGCATCAGTTGCAGGAGTGAGCTTAGTCCTGCGCCAGCCATTAAGTAGGGTACTCCGCTATAGCTTAGTGGCTGACGCAGGACTACGCTCGGTCATGCGACTGGACCCAGCATCGGCCGACGTCGGTGCGATTGCTCTTATGCTTCTTGGGAAGGATCGCAACGCTGAAGGGTCAAAGGTTTGATTCCTATCTCGGTTCTGGCCCAGTCCGTTTGTTACGGGCGACTAGCTGTCTGTTACATGCCATCGATAAACAATAACGCAATCAAGATCACATCACGCAGACGGGTCAAATGTTTGGATCCTATCTCAGTTTTGGCATCGTCTGTTAACCAGTGTGAATCGTTACACGCCATCGACAAACAATGAACATAATCAAAATCCCATCGCAGTTGGTCATTGTATTCTGGTCGTTCCAAAATGGTGTAATGTGAAAATGTTGTGATTTACTTTGCCAATATTCCAGAGCACAATCAGCAGCTGAAAACAGGCACCAAGATCAGCGTGTACAGAGCTGTGGTCCTCACCACCCTGCTGTATGGTTCCGAGTCCTGGGCCCTCTACCGCAGCCAACTACGACTCCTCGAACGCTTCCACCAGCGCTGCCTGCGTACCATCCTGGGCATTCACTGGAGTGACTATGTCACCAACGTCGAGGTCCTTGAACGGGCTGAAACTGTGAGCATCGAGGCTTTGCTGCTGCGGACACAGCTCCGCTGGGCGGGGCATGTCTCCAGGATGGAGGATCATCGCCTACCAAAGATCACCCTGTTCGGCGAGCTTGCTACTGGACACCGTGACAGAGGGGCACCAAAGAAGAGATACAAAGACTGTCTCAAGAAGTCACTTAGTGCCTGCCAAATCGACCACCACCAGTGGTCTTCGCTTGCTGCGGACCGTGACACCTGGCGCTCCACCATTTACAAGGCAGCTGTCTCCTTTGAGGACTCTCACAGAGCTAGCCTTAAGGACAAGCGGCTCAGGAGAAAAAACAGAGATGCCGCAGCTCAGAACCCTGGCCATACCTTCCCCTGCAGCCACTGCGGTCGAACCTGCCTGTCTCGGATTGGCCTCCGCAGCCACGAACAAGCCTGCAGACGTCGTGGGCAACTCCTATAAAATCTTCGTTCGCGAAGTCAAGCCAAGAGAGAGATTCCAGAGCTCTTTGGTTGATCCTGTTCACGCTAAGAATCCTCTTGCGGAGGGGGTAATCAGACGTTCACTGATTGAATGCACACCGCTACGGAGGTGAAGAAAAACCACCCACTGGTAGAAGGTATCATGTTCAACCCGCAAAGCCACCGAAAAACGGACGGGAAAAAAAAAGATAGACAAAAACACCCAAGAGACTGAAGACTGATGCCCGAGTTTGTGCTTTATTCACAGCACCCCGGTGAGTAAGAGGCCGTCGGGTCAAAGGCCCGGGCAAATCTTTCAAACCGCAAACAACCCGCCAACAAAAACAGAGACAGGAGACCGTTTCTGAGCCAGATTAACTTATTTAGCCCCGACACCCCACAGCAAGATATCGAATGACCACGAATGACCACGACAGTTCAAGGGTGGTGCCAGAATCGGCTTGGCGCATATTGGCGCCAAACTATTCTGGCACCACCCTTGAACTATCATGGTCGATCAAGTCTCCTGTACTGTAATGGAGTCTACAGATGACACCTCCAGATTCTGGTGATTTCAACGTCATGGCGCAATGGGTTAAAGCCAAGTCCATTCACATTTTTAAACTCTCAATGTTAAGTTGATCAATTCTATGCAGTTTACATTGGCAATGAAATCGGACAGAAACAACAACAGCAAAATTATAGTCTGCTTGATGGTTTTTGTTTTCAATAGTAAGAAGATACAGCTCCTTAGGCGGATTAACGTCAAGTCAACCCAACCTCCTCAAAAAAACTGCCGGCGTTTCTTCTTCCGCCGCCATGCGTGTCACGTGAACAAAGGGAGATCACTGGTGGATAAAGGAAGCGTCAAGTAGCGGCGACAGCACGCATCACGCGGGATACCGCTTTGAGCAGCAGACGACAGAGCCTGGTTTCTAGTTTCCATGCGTTGACTGAAAAACTGGAGTTCCTCCTTTATCTGAGATACAAGTCCGTCTATTCCTTATCCCCTTCCCGATCCCTCCGAGCTTGTGTCAGTTTTGGTCAGAGATCTCCAGCCGTCAATGGGGCATAGATAAAACGTGGTTTCAGCAAGAAGCATAGATCCTCATGAGCCCCCGCAACTGCGTGGGCTCATGAGAATCTATGTCTCTTGCATTTGGATCAGGTTTACCTTTTCTCGTCTCGGCAGCGAACAGGTTCCGCCGAGTATCAGGGTATGCAAAATGCAGTCAATCTGTGTCAGAGGCATACGTGATTCTGAAGTCTACATGCCTCATGCCTACATTTCACATCTCACCTCATCTCATCTCGTCTCGTCTCCATCTCATCTCATCTCTGCTCATCTCTGTTTACATATACTCATCTCACTACAAACCATGTCAATGCATATGTAACGCACGCAGACTTGCCCCCAGTCGTACGCACAGACTCTCGCACAACAGACGCATACACCGCCACTGACTCAGACGGGCGCATTCATGCGGTAAAACACAACTCACGGGCTTCCTTTCTAACGGAACTTTTATACAATATAAAAGAAAGAAAATGCTTAAATGATTATCAAACTATATACACTACACCACTACCAGCATCTCAACACCACATACACACACAATGTAACTGCCAGGCTAGGTAGTAGTCTTTAACACTCCAACCTGTTTGGTGTTCTCGCCTGGTTACGTTCAGTCCTTTCACGTCTAGGCGTGCAAGTCCTTCGTACGCTCCCGAGTCGTCCTGTCTCTCGTACCGTGGACGACCTCGTAGCTCGTACCGTATCTTCGCTGTGACCCAAGTGTCTCGGCACCGGTCGCTCACTCCCCGAGTGAAGAGATGGAGAGATCACCTCGCATTAGGTCCCTGGTGACTGACATCTCGGCGGCGTCCGTCGTTCCAACCTCCGACAAGCACTCTGAACAGTAATAAAGTCCTAAATCGTAACACTTGCTAAACGCACACACATTGGATAATGAGAAACATTACGTAACCTGGCTGATACAAATAACTCACACGTTCCTTCACACGTGCTTCATAACCCGACTACTTTCGTAACACCCCATAACTCTGTCACTACCTTGAAACAGACTATAACCTAACACTCACGCTATACGTTATCCCATAAGCTGGAAAAGACTATACTTAACCACGTACTACCTTCAAACCGACTTAGACATACACCCCTCACATTCCTTTAGTTATCCATCTCGGTAAATAACTGTATACGAATCCCCGGTTACTTCAATGAATTCAAAACCAACATAATTGCACCAAACCAGACAACGCTATACAACTGAATTAACTCCTACTAATGCATACCATCCTTCACGCAAATAACCATCAATAATACGTATAGAAACGTAGCTGAATTCTAGGTTTCAGAGTCTTGGAATACGGGCTAAGGTATCCCGCACACGTCTGTCCACACTGACAGTATAGCCCGCACTAACGTATTTAGACCTCTGACAGACTGAGCTCTCGCCTAGAACTCACTAAACTCCCCCGTGTTAACCGTGTCTTACAGAATCCAAGTGGACCACGGGCCTCACGGACTATCGGCACAAAACAAACCGCTAACGAAGCTGTACCGTATTTAACCTACTGTGTGAACCCTATGCGTGAGTATAGAGTTTCATCACATAGATCATCTCATCTCATTTCATCCATCCCGTCCTATCTCATCTCACCCAATCTCATCACATTTTATCTCGTCTCCTCTCGTCTCGTCTCGTCGAATCTATTCATTGATTCGTCTCATCTAATCTCACCTCTCTTCATCTCACCTTACTTTACCATACTTTCATTTACCTATATAAACTGTTTTATCTTATTTTCCTGCAAATTTTAGTGCAGTAGTGTCTCTGTGAGCTACAAGTCACATAAAACAAAAGCCCATGTAGATGATAATGCGGCCCGATCAAGAGGCATGAATCTTCATGAGCCTCTGGTTGTTGCAAAGATCCATGAGCACCTAGGCCCCTTGCGGATGTCAGAGATCAGTCTCATCTTTCCCGAGCACGATGATTTAGTGTTTATGGTTAAGCAGAAAGCGCCGAAACATCTCTCCACCTATAATCCCTGGAACCCACCTATAATCCCTAGGTCCGCCTATAATCCCTATATGAACACCAGCCAACAGCAAGAAGTGTAGATCCTCATGAGCCCCCGCATTCGCGGGGGCTCATGAGGATCCACACCTCTTGCTAAAACTCTTTTGTATCCATGTTCCTTTGACGTTGAATTTACCATTTTTGGAACACTATCTGCGTCCGCTCGCAGTGGAGGAGTTAATCCCTAAATCTGCGGGATTTTGGTGTCAGTCACTTGATGCAATGTTAGACTTGTTTTAACACGTTAAACCTTAAGCTCGGATTCCTCACATTTGAGATTCGTTCACTGAAGACTACAATATAACAGTAGTTCAGGACAAGGTTTCAGCATAACAGTTCAAGCCAGAATAGCTGGAATATTAAGGTCGTTCTAGATGTTGTAGAACTGAACTGAACTAAATATTAGTTCTCACTATGAGCTACGAAGCGAATCGACAGTTTGTGCTGTCATGGAGAGTTATGTGTACCCTACATTAATAAATTATATATATTTGAACTAAAAACTATTTTAATTATAAAAACTTGACAACTTAATAAGTTAAACTAAAAATTAAGTATGAAATATTGAAATGATGATTCTTCGGCTTTTTTTACCCAAATTTATCTCAGCACACGGACACAACCAGTATTTTTTGTTGGGCAGTTTCACAAAGTATGGTGCTGCCCCTTGTAGCATCGACACACGCTTCAGCTGAGTCCGACAACATCTACGAATCTTCAGAATTTACCGACCGCGAAAGTTCAAGAATCAAGCTTTTCTGGCACCTCCCTTGAACTGTCAAGGTCAATTTGACATCTACGCTGATCTGCAGTCTTCGGAAAACAACTTCTAAAATTGAGAAAATCGTAACCCCCCCCCCCCCCCAATTCAGCCCTGACGCACTACAGCAGGAGATGGGTCGACCATGATAATTCAAGGGCAGTGCCAGATTAGCTTGGCGCCTGTCGGCGCCAAGCTAATCTGGCACTACCCTTGAATTATCATGGTCGATCCATCTCCTGCAACAGATGCATAGTCGTTAGATGACGCCTCCAAAATTTGGGAAACCCTCTCGTGCTTGCAACCACCCAGTCTGTTTACAGTACCAGTGGCTGCATTGCACAAGGACGATGACCCGTTACTGCCCATTCGACGCAGATCAGGTGTGTCACTGTGTAGATCATTGTAAATTCAACGCCATAGATCCCCAGTTGATAAATTAATAAATAAATAAATTGTGTTGTAACTGTCTTTTCTAAGCGTGTTTTCTCTCTCCGTTGGGTACTTCTTTGCATTTTACACGCTTGGCAGTCACCTTTTGGTTCTGGATTGCAATGATCCCCAGCCCTCAACGAAACATGGATGAAAAGTGGTTTCAGCAAGAGGCATGGATTCTCATAAACCCCAGCAACTGCGGGGGCTCATGACGATCTATGCCTCTTGCCGTTAGGCGGTCGGTTAAGTTTTCTCGGCAGTGAAGGGGTTAATGCGTCAAAGCGCCTCTCCGGAATAAACACGTTTTCCGCTTCTGTGTGTGTGTTTTGCCTGTGTTTGTCAAGACTATCATGGCGGGACAATACACGCGGAAATTAAGCGTCGGGTCAAAAGTTTGACTCTGAAAAGCGCAGAGACACACTTCGATGTACTGATCCAGTAGCTTATAAAGGCCGCCTTAAATTGGTTCCTTTTTCCTGTAGCGACGGGCTGACCCCCTCAATGCCGAGAAAAGGTGAACATGATTCAAGCGCAAGAGTCATATATCCTCATGAGCCCCCGCAGTTGCGGGGGCTCATGAGGATCTATGCCTCTTGTTGATACTTTTTGTCTCCATGTTCCATGGATGATTACAGCTCTTCGGTATTGAATTAACTCATTCTGCCCCAGACACACCACAGCAAGATAAGGATCGACCATGATAGTTCAAGGGTGATGCCAGAATAGCTTGGCGCCTATGGGCGCCAAGCTATTCTGGCATCACCCTTGAATTATCATGGTCGATCTGTGTCCTGCAATGCAATGCAGTCTTCAGAGGACAACGGCAAAATTTAAGGATTTCGGTGTTGGGGTAGAATGAGTTAACTAAGATTTCAGGGGGGGGCGGGGTGGGGGGAATAACAGTCTGACGTGCGTCTAGCGGCAGTGAAAAGGCTAAACCTGGTCAAATATAACTCCGTCTGAGAAAACAAGATGTAAACCCCCGGTCTTTACAGCACCGTGCGTGCGGGGGGAGGGGGGGGGGGCTCGTGAGGATCTTTGCCCTTTCCAGTTGGTTGACGTTTGTTTGATGAGTAGGACCTATTTCAGAATTAGTCATGGCTGAAGGGGCAGGACGGGCTTGTGACTGTTTGCACATTAGCATATTGTACGTGAACAATTCAAGTGACGCGGAACGACGAGATCATCCAAGCAAAGCAAGAGGGCTTGACGATCGGGGGTAAAAACCATGATGGACAAGACCCTCGTGGCTTTCTAAATGTGAGAAAGAATTTTAAGGAGTGAAAGCACGCGATCAAATTACAGGGGGGGGAAAACTGTTTCATAAACGGTTCCACCCCACCACCACCCCTACCCCACCACCACCGCCACCCCTCACCCCCACACCCACCCACCCCAACATTTTACAGCGCGCATTTTGTCGTTATGTATCACTTTCCACGTTCGCAATCGCCGATTCCCTTCTGGTTGGTTGGTGGGTTAGGTTGGGTTGGGTTGGGTTGGGTTGGGTCGTTTGTTAGTTCGTTTCATCCGTTCGATCGTTTGTTTGTTCATTGTTTTGCTCATTGGTTCGTTCACTGGTTCGTCCGTTGGTTTGCTGGTTGGTTCGTTGGTTTGTTTGTATGGTTTTGTTTGTTTGTTTGTTTGTTTGTTTGTTTCTTTGTATTATTGTTTTTGTTTTTTGTTTTTTATATATCGCAGGTCGGCGATTCGCCTTTACATCAGTGTCAGACAATCTCATCCGTCTCCTAAATGACGACTGAGTGTGTTAATTAGTGTATCTCTCTCTCCCTGTTGACGCCGTCGAGGCACTTGCACCTCAGATGTCGCAGTGGCATCTTGCAAGTGGCAGACTCACTCCTATAAAACACTGTAGTCATGTAGTGTTTTGTTTTTGTTTTTTTAATGTGGCTAAAACCGTACGCGCGCATGTGATCCCAACGAAAGAAAATTTGTCGGCCAGACTGACACAATAAAGTTTTTGAATTGAATTGAATTGAATTGAATTGAGCATGACAGTTCAAGGGCAGTGCCGGATTAGCTTGGCTCCTGGAAGGGCGTCAAAGCTGGTACTACTCTTCAACTATCATGGTCGATCTATCTCAAATAGCTGAGCTGGTACATATTAAGTAATTCCACCCACAAATGACCTCCCCACCTTCCACTCCTCACCCCCTAAGGATCAGTGCCGTTCTTGATTTTTCTTAATGAATTCGTGACCCCTGCTGCTTGGTCATGAAGATGTATGCTGCAAGTTAAACCCTTTGAGTGTCGCTCGCTAGCGATTTTAGTCGCGATGAATCCTATAGTAATCATCGCGACTAAAACCGCTACCAACACGCAAAGAGTTTAACTTGTCAATCTTAGGGTGGAGCTCTTTTACGGCAGAACCAAAGGGCGTAAACACGCTCCAAGGGAGGTAAGTATGCGCCCTCCCGTTGAGTGACCTCCCGTCTGCTCAGGTCTACACGTAGTTGGCTTGCTGATGAATTGATTGGGCAGTGTCACGCGAAATGGCGCCTGGGAGTGCCTCCGTGGATACTTTTAGGCCGGAGTAATGGAGACTAGTTGGACATACAAGATTTTATCTTACTGGTTAACCCTTTTCATCCTGATACAGTACATGCTTGAAATTAGTTTGACTATGATAGTTTAAGGGTGGTGCCAGAATAGCTTGGCGCCAGAGGCCTTGAATTAAAATGATTCTAATCTGCAATGTAGACAATAAGCAGATTTTTTTTTTTAATCAGCCTCAGAGTGTAATGAGTTAACACATCCGAGGCGTACTGCATTCGCGGATACGCGGCTTCAGTTGCGCCGCGACCTAAACAAGTAAATATTCTAATATATACCTGATTATGATAATTGTACGCTAATTCAAAATGGATCAGGAGAGGTGGGACATGGGACCTTCTCAGAGGACAAAGAAAGACCAAGAACACCTTAACACGAAACGACTGCAAGAGGCATAGATCCTCATGAGCCCCCGCAGTTGCGGGGGCTCATGAGGATCAATGCCCCTTGCTGATGCTACTTTTGTGTCCATGTTCCTTGGAAACTTAAAGTAGCCTCAAAAAAAAATCTTAAATCAAAAAAAGGAAAATGCGCGCTGATCATGTCGTGATTTTGGACCTACAGCGCGCAACGCTGTAAAGTCCAAAATCACAGACCAGCATGCACATACTGCTCGGCTAACCTCATGCACGTGTGAGTGTGTAGTTGTTGGGGGGGGGGGGGGGTTGGCTTTTTTAAATTTTGCTTTTTGTTTTTTACTGATGGTTGTGGTTTTGGTAGTGCTAATGATGGTAGTGATGATAATAATGACAATTATCATTATTGATGCTATTATTATTATTATTACTATTGCTATCCCCAGTCGTATTATTCTATTATTATTATTATTATTATCATCATCATCATCATCATCATCATCATAAATTATTATTGTATGTTTCCTATTATCAACAAATTACCTTATGGCATCATTTTTGTGTTTTACATGCGCGTCCTTTTTACGTATTAGATGTAGCAACGTCAAGTTTGAAAACTGGTCCTGCAACCACTAACTTCTACCGCTGGAAAATAAAAGGTCATTGTCATTGTCATGACCGCTACTGACGAAACCGCTGGGCGGGAAAGACGCGTCTCTTCCGCCGAACAGTATCATCAGTGGCAGTTAAAGAGTTAATCATTCGAAACGTGCCATCTCCGGATACGCGGCATAAGCCGCATTTCCGGAGGCGGCACGTCTCGAATGAGTTAAGTCCTACGAGTTCAGTTCCTTCACGCTTCGGTCAAGATGGGAGCTCTGCGCTCAGAAAGGCCCATACGCACTCCGCACCACCCGTCGGAAGTCTTCCCAGAGTTCCTTTCGATATCGTGTCAATATTGGTCTTACTGGTCTAAAGTCTTATGTGCTTCAGACAAGCATTAGGGAAGCAGAGGGAAGTGTTTTATGTGCTGACTGTGCCATGGAAGGGAAGGAAGGAAGACAGGTCCACTTAAACGAGCGTATAATGGACTTTTTTTTTAATGGACGTAAATCGAGTAAATCAAGGGAATATAATTGTTCTCGGCACGCCAAACCTGATGCCGTCGCATACAAAGTAATCGTTACTCGAGGACGTTGCAAAGTGTATGGCAGTAATTATTTGCAATAACTTTGCGAGGAAATTAACCGGGCAATTTTCAAATTTGACGTGAACAAATTTAGGACTCCAGATTAGTTTTAATTTGTGTTTTATCGGCAAGAACTGACAGCGATCGCAGCCAACTTCAGTCGTGACTTGAAAGCACAAACATAGCCTGCACTTCACTTACCCACCCATAACCCACACACACAAACACAAACTCTCTCTCTCTCTCTCTCTCTCTCTCTCTCTCTCTCTCTCTCTCTCTCTCTCTCTCTCTCTCTCTCTCTCTCTCTCTCTCTCTCTCTCTCTCTCTCACACACACACACACACACACACACACACACACACACACACACACACACACACACACACACGCACACTCACACAAAGTGACTTAACGTGCAACACCCAATATCGCCAATCCGGCACAGCCTCTAAGTGTGATAGTCTCATTAAATTCCAATAACTATCTAATCATAAACGTAATCTTTGTTTAGTATGTAACTTACCCAAGTCAAACTTGTTGACGACCGTGAGAAAAGCAACATGGTGAAAGAACAGAACAGTACTGCGTGACCTTAGGCGGATATGCGTATTTGAAATTACCTTTCACCGAGACTGAGACGCTACAACTCATTCGAGACGAACTGCAGCCGGATACGCGGCTTAAGCCGCGTATCCGGATGCAGTTCGTCTCGAATGAGTTAACTGCTCAAAGTTCTGCGTCAACTGATCATAAGCAAACTATTGAGTATCGTGACATAACTGAGCACACAAACATTCAAAGAATTATTTCAACAAAAGACCCGGACTAAACAGAAGATGAGCCGCAGCATATACTCGGACCGATGTTCCCTTCCGTTCGCTCACGCACAACCAGCTCAGGCCGATGTGGGCCCAAAGGATGTGAATAAAGTCCACAAGCTTTATGTGTCTTCGGCTCAACACGTAAACAAGCAAATCAACTAAACACACCTATTTCGTTTAAACCCATTCAGCCCTGACTCACTACAGCAGGAGATGGGTCGACCATAATAATTCAAGGGTAGTGCCAGATTAGCTTGGCGCCTGTCGGCGCCAAGCTAATCTGGCACTGCCCTTGAATTATCATGGTCGAGCCCATCTTCTGCAACTGGTGCATAGTCATTAGATGACACCTCCAAAATTTGGGAAATACGGCCTTCGGGCTGAATGAGTTAAGCGCCGGGTCGAACTATCTGCGACGGTAGTAGGCCTACTGAGTGAACCGTGAACCCCGTATGGAGTTGGCCTAAAACTACATAATCAGTCAAGGCCTCAGTGCTTGTGGTATTTCAGTCATTCTGCTTTTTCATAGCAATTTGATTTTCAAATAACCTGAGTCTGACATACGACAGAAGTATGTTTGTCACGTCTGGGCAATGCGGACTGAAATTGACCTTTGCACTAAAATTGACCCCAGGTCACAAACGGAGGCACACAAACTAAACTTAGGCTGGACTGTGATTTTGGACCTTACGGCTTTCGGCCGTAATCTCCAATATCACAGTCCATCAGAAATATAAGTCGCTTTACAGTCCCGCAGCCAAAACCCTTCCATTTTGGAGAGGCACAAAATGTCACCTGCCATTTGATTAAATGGATCAAGTCCCAAATTACTGATTAATATATCAGCTCCTCGCGTGAAGAAAGTTAATGGAGTATGAGCCTCAAGCTGTTTTTACAGTACATTTGCCACGATTTAAAAAGCTCAGTACCCGTAGGACAAACGGCCCTTCACTCATACAATGACCTGCTCCTGACAGCCACTTCTGTTTGCTCCTCTCCCCTCGAGTGGAATATAAACTGATATCCAATAGGCTCGATCACGCGCGCAATTTGCATTCCTTGCGCGGCGAAAATCATACAACTTTCTTTTGTGCCTGATAGGCTTACTTTCAAACCTGCAAATCTCCTCCGTTTGAAGATTAACTTCTAGAGTGGATCCACGTAAGCAAGTGGCATAGATTCTCAAGAGCCCCTGCGACTGCAGAGGTTGATGTGGATCTATGCCGCTTGCCCATGGGTGGCACTGTCTGAAAGAATGTCTATCAGGCGGACACATTTCCGCTCCCTGCATCAATCGATATGTGTTGTCCAGGATTATTTCTTTAACCCGCCTATCAAGGCTGCTTATTGTGTGAGAGTACACTGGAGCTCTCTTTTCTTATTTCATGAGAGTCGGATCAAATTCCGGCACCGGAAAAGAAAAGAGAAAATGAACCCGATCTGGTAAGTAGGTTTCGTTTATGCTGACAGGAGAACCGAGATTTCTTTCATCACTCTGTGTGTGTGTGAGAGAGAGAGAGAGAGGGGGGGGGGGGGGAAGTGAGAGGGTAGGTTACTTTGGCCGTACGTCCTCTTCAGTGTAGGGGATGGGGAGGGGTACATAACACTGTAGTCGTGCCATTCCTCCTTAGTTCAGGCCCAACCGTCGAAAGGCTAAACATAGTGGTTGTTACAATCACAGAAAATGGCACAGTATTTCTGTGTATCTACGGGGTGTATGGGGTGTCTGGAGAGAAGTAGTACCTTTGTAAACCTGGCAGCAGCACCCATCCGGGTGGAAGGGAGTACTGGTCCTCACCCAGCACTCAACTCTCACTTCTGGCTCCAAGAAAGCTGTTGTCATCCACTATTAAATTCTTAGGGGTTACTTTTTCCTCCACCCTCTGCTGGACCCCGCACTTTAATAATTTAATTCTAAAAACACAGCGTGCTGTCAATCTCATTAAAACTATTAAATCCCAAACTTGGGGTGGTAAAATATCTCTTCTTCTGCATCTGCATCATGCCTTAGTCCGGTCCAAACTTACATATGGGCAAGAGTGCTTCTTTGCTGCCCCTATCTCCGCCCTATAAAAACTAGAGAGTACTGAAAGGCGATCTATAAAATACATCCTAGGTCTTCCCTCCCACGCCAATAATATGGCTACATATACCCAAGCAGGTCTGCTCCCTCTAGATCTATACCGCAAAAAACTATGTTCTCTATATACCATTAGACTACATCTGACCGAAAATAATGCTTTAGACATGTATAATAAAGAAATACGAGAAGATTCACCTCATAATATAAACCAATTACTTACCCTTTCAGGGTATACTAAGGAAGTCTTCTCCCTCGCTAAAATCTCCCCACAGTTAGTTAGTCCCATTCCTCTTCCCCCCAGACCCCCCTGGACTATCCACCCTGTCAAAGTTATTACAGAAATTCCAACTGTAAGTTTAAAAAAAAGACTTACCGTCTCTACAGAAGTCACGCTCTTTGGAATATCTTAGTCTTAAGTACCCAAGCGCTATCAAAGTCTTTACCGACGGCTCTAAACTAAAAAATCTGCCTCCAATGCCAAAGGTGCGAGGTTCGATACCGGGTTCCGGCGTTGGATTTTTCTCCTCTGGTAAGTGTCACCGTCTGGGCAGTGGGCAGATGTTCACATCTGCACGGGACATAGACGACCCCGGCCCCCACGAGTCCCCTGCTGCCTTGCAGGCCTGGCCGCTTGGCTGCGGAAAGGCTAAGGGAGGAAACCCTTGACATCAAAGCCCCCGTGTCTCCGGGGAAGGCTTTTGAGCCAGAGACTAAGACAAGGACAGTCTGATATAAAACCTACGACCCGAGGACCTCGATGCCACCGTCCCAGCTTGCTAGGCCATGGCAAACGAACCAAGGGTTTAAAGGGTGGGGCCAGTACTGCGCACACTGCACTCCACCAAAAAGCTCCACCGCGCAGGCTTTAGGAAACGCCCACGGACTATGACACTGAACTTTCCAAGTCCTGTAGCGATGGGCAAGGGGCAAAACGGCAGGTGAAAGATGTCACTGGAAGCCGCAGTCTCAAACCTGCATGCAGGCGGTTCAGGATATTGGTCGCCTGATGTTGACCTGGGGATGACAACGTCACTCGGCACACCCTGAACGACCAAGCAGCCTTCTCTAGGGACAGCACTGCTTGCTCCACACGGAGAGGGGCCTAGAAAAGGTGGCCTAACCAAAGCTCATCCCCTCGTAACCCCAGTTGGCTAGCCGCGGTCAACGGGCATCTTCTCATGCGGTCAGAAAACGAAAAAACAATGGATCCACTCTCATGACGACCACGACCGGACTCAACGTAGCATGCTGGAACATCCGAACCATGCTCGACACAGCAGACAGCGGACGCCCTGAACGTCGCTCCGCCCTCATTGCCCATGAATTGCGGAGGTTAAACATCGACATCGCCGCGCTCAGCGAAGTACGCCTTCCGGAGGAAGGCAGCCTCCAAGAACTTGGCGCTGGCTACACCCTCTACGGGTCAGGCAGGCCTGCATCAGAAAGACGGCTCTCAGGCGTGGGCTTCATGGTGAAGACCCCCATTGCGACTAAGTTGGAAAACCTACCAATGGGTCACTCCGACCGCATCATGTCCATGCGCCTCCCACTGAGACACCAGCAATACGTTACCCTTCTCAGTGTGTACTCCCCAACCCTCCTGGCAGAGCCTGCAGAAAAAGACAAGTTCTACTCTGACCTGCGCAGCCTCCTGCAGAGCACCCCTGCAGACGACAAAGTCATCATCCTTGGCGACTTCAACGCCAGAGTGGGCCAAGACTCTGAAGCCTGGAAGGAGTCCTCGGCAAGCATGGCGTTGGGAACTGCAATGACAATGGTCGCCTACTGTTGGAGCTCTGTGCAGAGCAGCAACTTGTCATCACCAACACTACTTTCCAGCAAAAGGACAGTGGTCACCTGGATGCATCCTCGCTCCAAGCACTGGCACCTTATCGACTATGTCCTAGTGCGTCAGAGGGACCGCAGTGACGTCCTCCTCAACAGAGTGATGCCCAGCGCAGAGTGCCACACTGACCACCGCCTTGTTCGCTGCAAACTCAGGCTCCGCCTCAAGCTGAAACCCAAGAAAGGGGGCCCCCCAAGAAAAAGCTTGATGTTGCCAGCCTTCAGCGTGACGACAAGAAAGCTGCCCTTCAGGCCGATTTACAGCGCATGCTCAAAGACATAGTTGATCCAGCAGACTCCTCCCCTGAAACACTCTGGGAACAACTGAAAACTGCTATTGTAAAATCCTCTGTGGAAGTCTTGGGCTTTTCTAGAAAGAGGAACAAAGACTGGTTTGACGAAAACGACGTAGAGATCCAGGAACTTCTAGCAAAAACAAAAGAGCCGCCCACCAGGCCCACCTAGCCCAGCCTTCCTGCCCTGTGAAGAAGTCTGCCTTCCGCCTCATCTGCAGCAGTCTCCAGCTCAAGCTTAGAGAGCTCCAGAACGAGTGGTGGTCCAGACTCGCACAGAGGACCCAGCTCTGCGCTGACAACGGTGACTACAGGGGCTTCTACGAAGCACTGAAAGCAGTGTATGGCCCTAGGCACCTGGTACAAAGTCCCCTGCGAAGCGCTGATGGACAGGCACTCCTCACAGATAATACCTCCATCTTGAACCGCTGGTCGGAATACTTTCAGGACCTCTTCGGCGCTGAGCGCAATGTTCAAGAAACAGTCATCCTTCAAATTCCACACCTTCCACTAAAGGTTGAATTGGACGAACCGCCCACCGCCGAAGAGACCCTCACAGCCATCCACCAGCTCAAGAGTGGCAAAGCAGCAGGCATTGACGGAATCCCGCCAGAGATCTGGAAACATGGAGGCCCAGCACTGCACAACAAGCTCCACGACCTCTTTCTCTGATGCTGGGAAAAAGGAACACTACCAAAGGATCTCCGTGATGCAGTCATCATCACCCTGTACAAGAACAAAGGAGAGAAGTCTGCCTGCTCTAATTATCGTGGAATTACCCTGCTGTCCATTGCCGGGAAAATTCTCGCAAGGTTGCTCCTGAATCGGCTGGTACCTGCCATCGCTGAAGACCACCTCCCAGAGGGCCAGTGTGGCTTCAGAGCCAACAGGAGTACCACCGACATGGTCTTTGTGCTGAGACAGCTTCAGGAGAAGTGCCGCGAGCAGAACAAAGGACTGTACGTAACGTTTGTCGACCTAACAAAAGCGTTTGACACTGTGAGCAGGCAAGGTATGTGGCAGATCCTGGAGCGACTAGGTTGTCCCCCAAAGTCCTCAACATGATCGTCCAGCTCCACGAGGACCAGCAAGGCCAGGTCAGACTAAACAGTGACCTCTCAGAACCATTCCCCATTCGCAACGGCGTGAAGCAAGGCTGCGTGCTGGCACCGACCCTCTTCACCATCTTCTTCAGCATGATGTTGAAGCAGGCCACAGTGGATCTCGACGATGACGACGCAGTGTACATTAGGTATCGTCTCGATGGCAGCCTGTTCAACCTCAGACGACTGCAGGCCCACACGAAAACCCTAGACCAACTGATTCGTGAGCTGCTCTTTGCTGATGACGCTGCCCTCGTTGCACACACAGAGAGAGCCTTGCAGCGCATTACGTCCTGCTTCGCAGATGCCGCCCAGCTCTTTGGACTTGAGGTCAGTCTGAAAAAGACAGAGGTCCTTCATCAGCCGGCACCCAAGGAAGAGCATCGCCCTCCCCACATCACCATCGGCGAGTCCGAACTGAAGTCTGTACACCAGTTTACCTACCTTGGCTGCGTCATCACGTCAGACGCCAAGCTGGACAAGGAGCTGGACAACAGGCTGGCAAAGGCGAACAGTGCTTTCGGGCGACTATTCAAGCGGGTGTGGCACAATCAACAGCTGAAAAAAGGCACCAAGATCAGCGTGTACAGAGCTGTCGTCCTCACCACCCTTCTGTACGGTTCCGAGTCCTGGGCCCTCTACCGCAGCCAACTACGACTCCTCGAACGCTTTCACCAGCGCTGCCTGCGTACCATCCTCAGCATTCACTGGAGTGACTATGTCACCAACGTCGAGGTCCTTGAACAGGCGGAAACTGTGAGCATCGAGGCTCTGCTGCTGCGGACACAGCTTCGCTGGGCGGGGCACGTCTCCAGGATGGAGGATCATCGCCTACCCAAGATCACTCTGTTCGGCGAGCTCGCCACTGGACACCGAGACAGAGGGGCACCAAAGAAGAGATACAAAGACGGTCTCAAGAAGTCACTTAGTGCCTGCCAAATCGACCACCGCCAGTGGTCTTCGCTTGCTGCGGACCGTGACACCTGGCGCTCCACCATTCACAAGGCAGCCGTCTCCTTTGAGGACTCTCGCAGAGCTAACCTTAAGGACAAGCGTCTCAGAAGAAAAAACAGAGTTGTCGTAACTCAGAACCCTGACCAGAACTTCCCCTGCAGCCACTGCGGTCGAACCTGCCTGTCCGGATTGGCCTCCGCAGCCACGAAAATGCTGCAGACGACGTGGGCAAGCCCTATAGAATCTTCGTTCGCGAAGTCAAGCCAAGAAAACTAAAAAACAACCAGGTCGGAAGAGCCTATGTCATTCCTACTTTAAACAAAACTGCTCGCTTCACACTCAGCTCTGACTGTTGCATTTGCACAGCAGAGCTAGTGGCCATCTCTCTGGCCCTTCAACACTTGCTGGCTCTTCCTCTCCAGGTTTACCAAATCCTTATCTGCTCTGATTCCCAAGCGGTCCTACGGGCCATCATTTCTAGTCATACTATATCGCGCCCAGAAATAACCATCGAAATTAAATACACCATTCATCAACTTCTTGCCCGTGGGATCGATACCGTGTTACAGTGGATACCTTCCCACGTGGATATCCCGGGTAACGATCTCGCGGACAAGGCGGCCAAACTTGGCGCCTCTGGAGCCCCCGGTTCCATCGTAATACCTTTACCCCCCGCCACTTCAGAACTTAAAGCTAAAATTAAAACAACCATTAAAACGATCCTTTCCAATAGACTTAGCCTTCTGGCCGACAAATTCCCAGCTATCCCAGTCTTTTCTGCTAAGAAATGTCCAACCCACAGCATTTCCCCCTTCACAAACTCGGTCATACATAGACTCTTCACCAATAGCTGGCGCGTGAAGTTCTCCCACCCCACTTGCATTTGCGGCAACGATTTCGACCCACAGCACGCTCTCCTCATATGTCCATATTTTACTGAAGACTGTGCTGACCTTAGACGAAAATTCCCTGATGCTAATTCTCTACCGACTTTATTACTACATTCTGATCCTCAAACGATTAGCATAATTATCTCTGCCACGAGGAGTCCACGGCCGGCTGGCGCTCCTAATCTAGGCCAGTCGTCTCCTGACATTATTATTGATACATTGGTGGAGTTTTACAAATCCCCCAGTCTCGCTCCTCACATAGGCCTCGTGTAATCCCACTAACTTCTGCACTGGCCTCCCTCCATGTGCCGTGTGTTCTGCTATAAGCCCAGTTTTCTCTTTTCACCTCACTCGATATTTCCTAATAGACTATATAGGTAAATATAATATATGCACGTATGTGAGTGTGTATATGCATGCATGTAATTTTTTTTTTCCAATCTGACATGACCCCCAAGAATTAATTCAATTGAGCTACTACCTTGTTTATAACTTGCTCCTTAAAATGAATTTATCCCATGATCTAAGTGGCCTGTCTGTAGGCTGTAGGATCAGCAGACACAGTGTGCAAAATCCACATTGAGGATCCAAAACAGTGATGCAGCAGGTCAGACCAGGATCTTAAACATTTATTTAATCTCGACCCGTATTTAACTCATATATCTATTTTAACCGCGACTATTTACTTAATCAAAAGTATCTTTGGCCCCTCAATATTTGAATCTGACGTGACCCCCAAGAACTAATTCAATTGAGCTATTATCTTGTTTTTACTTGCTCTCTATAACGAATTTATCCTACGGTCTAAGTGGCCTGTCTGTAGGCTGTAGGATCAGCAGACAGTGTGTAAAATTCACACAGCGGATCCCAAACAGTGATGCAGCAGGTCAGACCAGGATCTTAAACATCTATTTAATCTCGACCCTTATTAAGTTCATGTATATATATATATATATATATATATATATATATATATATATATATATATATATATATATATATATATATATATATATATATATATATATATATATATATATAATATATATATATATATATAATATATATATATATATATCTTATGCCCCCACAATATCTGAACTTTTTTTTTCTCCTGTGGATGTGTTGTGTTGTTGTTGTTGTTGTTTTGTTCATTTAATAATTATTTAATTATGTCTCTTATCAGGTTTCAACTTGTATAGCTGACTCCACTGCTAGCATAATCACGCGCTCAGTACATCTCATCCACCCTGCAGCGCTACTAGAGCCCCTTACGGAAACATCTCTTCTTTTTAATCTCCGTTTTAGCTTTAAAATTAAAATTCTAACCTTTATTCTATTCTTAATCCCTGGACTCTTATGCCTACATCGTAGGAACGCTTAGACTTTTAACTCACATTTATCACTTCTTAACTCAATTTAACGTGTATATATTTCCTATTTTTCTTTCTCCTAGTAATATAGATGTATATCTGGTCCTTTTCCTCACAATTTTAACACTGATAAGAATAAAATATACGGTATTTCTTTTATTCAAGGACCGTTGCTGCCGGTTGCTCTAAATGGCCTCTGTGCCCTCGACCCTAGTGCATGATCTCTAAAGATAGTAGATGACCGTGACCTTGGTGCTACTGGTCACCTCTTCCAAATCGAGGCATGCTGACACTCAGCTAGTCACTATCCCCGCTGGCTTCCTGGCCCTGCTGCCGCCAGCCCTATAATAAATAATAATAATTACGGTATTTATAATGCGCTTATCTTATAATAATTATAACTCTAAGCGCGCACTCACAACTCGCACACGCATGCGCACGCTTTATACAATGACTCACGTACCACAAATAGTGAAAATACATTACGACGGTCAGCTTGGGGTGCGGAGTGTGGGGTGCTAGAACTGTTGAAAGGGGTGAGTTTTGAGGGCGGACTGGAAGGAGGAGAGAGAGTGTTTCTGACGGAGAGAGAGTGGGAGAGTGTTCCAGGTGGATGGACCGTAGACGGAGAAGGAGCGGGGGCCGAAAGTGCTGAGTTTGGTGCGGGGGATGAGGAGGCGGAGAGGGTCGGAGGCGGAGCGGAGGGAGTGGGAAGGAGTGTAGGGGTGAAGTAATTTGGAGAGATAGGTAGGAGCGTAGTTGTTCAGGGATTTGTAGCAGAGAGACAGAATCTTGTATTGGATGCGTTGGGGGATGGGGAGCCAGTGAAGGAGCTTGAGCAGGGGAGTGATGTGGTCGGATTTTTTCTTTCTGAGGACGAGGCGGGCAGCATTGTTCTGGACGCGCTGGAGAGTGAGAGTGGTAGAGTGAGGAAGGCCGGAAAGGAGAGAGTTGCAGTAGTCGATGCGAGATAAGATGAGAGAGACAGCGAGTTTGGTGGCAGCTTCGGTAGTGAGGTATTTTCTGATCTGACTGATGCGGCGGAGGTGGAAATAACATGCCTGGGCCGTGGCGGAGACGAAGCTGGTCATGGAAAGAGAGGAATCGAGAATAACGCCGAGGTTCTTGACCGAGTCAGAGAGGGAGATAGGGGTGCTGTCGAGTTGAAGGTGGAGAGAGGGGGGGGGGGGAGCTGGGAAAGTTTCTGGCGAGTGCCTACCAGCACGTCTTCGTAGCAGTCAGCCGTGCGAGTCAGTAGTGACTGAGTGTTGTCGAGTTTGTCTTTGTCTAGTAGTTGTGAGTCGTCAGCGTAGAGGTGGTGGTGTATGCGGTGAGACTGGATGATGTTTGACAGGGGAGAGGTGTAGAGTGTGAAAAGGACCAGACCCAAGACGGACCCCTGTGGAACGCCGCAGGAGAGCCTGACTGGGTTGGAGGAGACGCCGTCGATGGTGACAGATTGCTGTCTGTCGGAGAGGTAGAAGAGAAACCAGGAGTGAGCAGAGTCAGTGATGCCAAAGGAGTGGTGAAGGCGGTGGAGGAGGATAGAGTGGTCTATGGTGTCGAAGGCGGCAGAGAGATCGAGTAGCGTAAGAAGGGAGATGTTGCCAGAGTCGGTGGAGATAAGCAGGTCGTTTAGGATATGTAGAAGAGCTGTTTCAGTGCTGTGATGTTTGCGGTAGGAAGACTGGAAGGGACTGAGGAGGTTGTTGTCGGCGAGGTGGAGGTTGAGCTGGTTGAGGACAACCTTTTCAAGAAGCTTGGACAGGAAAGAGAGATTGGAGACTGGGCGGTAGTTCTTGAGATCGTTTGGGTCGAGGTTGTGTTTTTTTAGGAGAGGACGGACAATGGCGGACTTGAAGATATCGGGGACGGAGCCATTTTCTAGAGATGTGTTGATGATGTCGGTGATGAAGGGCAAAAGTTTTGGAAGGCCGTCCCGGTAGAGAGAAGCTGGGAGGGGGTCTAGTTCGCAGGTTTTGAAAGTCATGGACTTTATGGTCGTGAGGACTTCATCCTGAGAGACGGGGCGGAAGGACGAGAGGGGAGTGTCGGAAAAGGGGGGGTCAAGAAGGCAAGGCGGAGAAGGCAGAGTGTCGAGTGTGTTGCGCAGAGTTTGGATTTTGTCAGAGAAATAGGTGAAAAAGGCGGACAGGAGTTCTTCTTTGCTGTGTGTGTTGGGAAGAGGAGAGTCTTTAGAAGTGCCTAGGAGTGTGTTCATGGTAGCGTAGAGGGTTTTGGATGAAGTGGATTCCAGGATTTTGTTTTGAAGATGTTTACGTTTGGATTCGGAGATCATTCTGCAGACTTTGGATCTGGCCGCAGCCCTCGTGCTGCTAGCATTCTTGCTACCTGGGTCTTCATTTCTCCCTTCCCTCCCCCCACCCCCTCCTCCCCCCCCCACCCCCCTTCCTTAAACCCGATCGTCCCTCATACGCCTTCTGGCGTGAGCAGGGACAGTAATTTGGAATATATATATATATATATATATATATATATATATATATATATATATATATATATATATATATATATATATATATATATATATATATATATAAACATTTTTTTATTAAATCCTGAGAATGGTGTGCTAATGCCATAGGATTCCAGGCTGGTAAGCTTGCATTGTGTCATCAGGACATCAGCTGCCCTTTTATGACTGCATCGCTTATTAGATCTTTTGAGCCTTCCACTGAACACCTATTACATAAAGCAATAGGGACTACCCCCAGGCGCCCCGCCACCCGCTGGAGAATATCCAGTCCTCCCCCCGAGGGGGGAAGATAGAAAATATTGGAGCTACTCTGATTGAGTGCATTTTTGGGGCGACGCCTTTGTTAAAAGTAAAGAATATATATATATATATATATATATATATTATATATATATATATATATGTATATATATATATCTATGTATATATATGTATATATATATATATATAGCATATATCTATATTTATATATATATATATATCATATATAAAAAAGCTGTTAGGGATAAACCGCTTCTGCTGGCGGGCTAAACGATGTGAGGGGCCAATGTGTTGTTATTCATTGGTGGGCAGACCGAGCTCAACAGTCCTGAACGACAGTCGGTCTAGGGGAGGGACCCCCGATACACGTTCCTGGCCGAAGACAGAGATGCAGGACCTCTCAGGTGCCTAACGGCTGCATCATGCATATTGCGCTTCATCGAAGCGATCGAGGAAGAAGATGAGTGTATCTACGAATAACGTGTTGATAATGACACGAAAAGTGTCCATTGGCGTATTGGACATAACGCTCACCTCGATATGTACTGGTCATGTCTTGCTTGCTTATCCCCCATTCCACCCGACCTAAACCCAACCCCCCCACCCCCACCCCATTTAAACCCAAGCAACCCACCCTCCCACCCAGTCCCCGACACCGACCCCCGACCCTGTTTGGGTCATGCCATGACCTACCCTGAACATCTACACTAAGCGACAGACAGCGGGTAAAACAAACTGGGGAGGGGCCGGTGAGGGGTGAGGGGGTAGGGAGGGGTGTTGAGGAGGGGGGGGGGTTGAGGAGGGGGAGCAGGCCGGATGCCGGCATGTATGGGCTGGTCATACCTCATGTGAACTTGGTATGTCCAGAATATCTCTTGGCCATACCTCGTTCATCTTTTTGTCATGTGGAAAATACATTCCTCGCAGCGAATGGAGGCAACCAGTGTGACATCGTCTTAGCATTCCCTATGTACAAGAATACTTTTGATATACCTCACCCACCTAAAACTGTACACAAAAAGTGCCTCAAAGCCGGGTCTTACCCCCTTTTTTGCATAATAGACCTCCTTCAATCCCCCCCCTCCCCGCCCCCTCCCCCCCCCCTGCACCCCCCAAATTAGTAACATATCTTACACTGAGTAGGTGTCAGACTTGTGCATGATCAAAGCACAGGATTCGAACCAACAGATTTCAGGTTAGGATCCCAATCAGTCACGGTAAACAAATCAAATTGCCCAGAGAGTCAGCGGTTCGATGGGAAAACGAGTTCAGAAAAGCGTTCAGTTTCAAACTTATTTTCTGAGCAAACTATTGGGCTTGGGAGGCTGCCAAAGGCCCCCCCCCCACCCCCCTCCCCCCCCCCCCCCACCCCCATCCCCCCCCCCCCACCCCCCTAAAAATAATAATAATGACAAAATTTAATTGTTTGATCTTCAGCCTGTAAAAGCTCTCCTACCACCACCACCCCACCCCACCCCTCCCCACCCCTTTATATCCCTGTCATTTGTTGAAAGGTTTTTAGCAACCCCCCCCCCCCCCCTCGGCCACACACACACACAATCACACACACACGCACTCTCCCCCTCCCCCCCCCCCCCCACCTCTTCCTCCACGGTTTTGTTCTTACGTTCGTTTTCTCTAAACAAGGGAGGGGGGAGAGGGGGTGGGTTTCGGGTTGGGGTTGTGTGAGCAAAGTGCGTCAGCGCGTTGTTGAACTGCAGCGAAAGGGAACCCATCCATTCTATTATACCATCAGTGGAAACTTGCTGTGGTCGAGTTGTCTTCCGTTGTCCTTTCAAGGAAACTCCTCATATTATTATCCTGTGCACAGGGCCAGTAATCCTACACGAATTAAGTTCCCTGACAGCGACCCTATGGGAAACTACTAACCCTTCAGTGTGAAGAAGAAAATGAACACCACCCAACTGTAAGATGTATAGATCCTCATGAGCCCCCGCAGTTTACTTCAGTTTTGGAAAGGTTTTTAGCAACCCCCCACCACCACCACCACCACCACCACCACCACCCACCCACCCACCACACACACGCACACCCCCCCCCCCCCCTCCCCCGGTTTTGTTCTTACGTACATTTAGTTTTTTTCTCAATTTGCTAACAGTAGCTATTTTACTTTTTTGTTCATCCTCATTTTTTCTTCTTCACTTAGCCCTTGTGTTGTGTTTATGTGTCTCATTTTTTTTCCGGTCAGTTTTTAAGCGCTTAGAACCAGTGTGCTTAATGTTGGGTTACCACAGATGCGAAAAATTGCATGGTCTCCGTTATAAAATAACGTTTCATCGATTCATTACAGAGTTATGTAAATGATATTATAATAGTTGTTATTTAAGGAAATTGTAAAAGCAGATACTGGTATTTAAAATAGTTCTTAAATACTAAATCTGTGCACGTAAGGAACATACTAAACAAGTAAAAGCACAGTCTTGGGGTAGGGGAGGAGGGGGGTTGACTGTAAATTTATTACCTTTGGAATCTGTGACATGTGCATATTCATGTCTACCCTTCAGTTCAAACTCATTCACCATTGACACTACATAGCTCACGCGGCACATTGATTTTGTTCTGTCGCTGTTCATTAATCCTAAAAAGTACTATGTATACATTAATCTGATTATGTCCATGTTCACACTAAACCGATTCATGTCCATTTAGACTTGCATGGCATCACTGAGATTGGTAGATGTGCATGTCGGAGCGATGTTAATCTCACTACTGTCGGTGACACCCTTGCCATCCGACGCCTGCAAGGGTCACGGTTTCAACACGTTTAACAAACAACAAGATGAGGATTTCATCCCAAAGTCTACCGTATTGCGTGGAGCTCAGATGCGTTTATCGTTTAGGAACAATCAGAGTTGTTCTTATTTTTTAGGTAAATGCTGATCCATTTCCCTCTTCTCTAAGCCAACCTCTGATCAACACACACGTCGGCGCACACAAATAAAGACGGACACACGGCGCTTCCCGCCATTAATACGCTCTGTGGGAGTTTAGCGACAGGAATCAATCTCCTACTCTAACCCACCCTGTGATCCACACACACTGGCACACATAAATAAAGACGGACACACGGCGATTCCCGCCATTCGTAAGCTCTGTGGTCTGGTGTAGCATAGCTATTCTGAAGAAGAAGAATAGCACGAGCAGCGAAATGACGTCACTTTAAGCTTCACGTCATGGCATAACTGAGTAGCCCACGACGCCGTGTTCATAGTGACGACTCGATTTTATACGTCATTGTCATGACCTCCGCTTCCAGGACGCGAACTATGAGCTCTACAACTCGAGTACAACCAACAATTACGACAACATTACATATAAAACTAACAATAACCCAAAATATTCTCACTCAATCCTAACCACGCATTCACACATCACATTCACCCACACTCACGTCCAAACTCCCCAAACCGAATAACCACTATACACAATACAAAATAACAAATATATAATAAACAAATATCCTAAATAAAATACAAAAAGGTTGAGAAAACTAATACGATCTACCGGCTGCTAAATCTCCTCAGCGGGAGCACACCTAACAAGGTCACATTACATTAATGCTTCGCCTTCGCAATAAAGTTCTTCAACGCACAAGGCTCCTTTATATAACACAATACTTTAATAACACAATGTCAAACGTAATTACGGTGAAACAAACACCCTTCAGAAAGCACAGATGAAAGTTAAGCAAACTCAAAATATTTCACAAGACACTGGACCTTCTCGCCGGAAGCACAACCGTCAAGCTCAGCTCAGCTCGACGCTCTTGCTTCCGCGATAAGGCCTTCCGTAACACAGGCTGCTTTTAAATACAATACTCTAAAATCTTCCAGTCACTGCTACAAAGCTCCTCTCGCAACGTCGTCACTACGAGGAGACGAAGTTAAACTCACAACGTCCTTTACAAGTTTTCAAAATAAACAAGAATTTACTTAAATAGGTTAGAAATTACATGGGACGACCCGACCTGGCCGAACACGGGGCCCAGGTACGGCGTCGTAGACCCACAAGGTGGAGTGACACAGCCAGCCTCCACTCTAATGAACCACCAAGGCCTTCCGCAAAGCACGGCGGCGGACTTAGCTGGTTAGCTCTTTCGACGTTTAAACCGTTGGATTTGGAATTGGAATTCGCATTTGGATGCACTAAAACAAAGATGCAAAAATACACATATGAATAACTAACAAAAAAAAAGAAAGATAATCACATCACCCTTCCCACAACTTTAACTGTCGTCTTTTATATTCCCTCACCTCTCTCCCACAACAACAAATTCAAACTCGACAAAATGCATATTTACACGTTACCATACGACCCACCTCCAAATTTACACTCCGGCGCTAGATACTACAAAATGCAATAAATGGCATTCACTCCTACATTCTATTCTTACACTTGCCCCCACCCCCCACCCCCACCCCCCACAATACGTACTAACCAAACTAATAATAACATAACAAGCAAACACAAACAACCCCCCCCCCCAACCCCACACAGAGCAAATAGCCACTATAGTCCATAAGCTAGCCAGGTCTACCGTGCACACACCACCCCACCCCCCCACCTTAGTACTCAATTATTAATTTTCAATAATGTGAGCATAAAGTGCAAGAAAATAATGAAAGTCGGCATCCTTTACGGTACGTTCGTGGTGAATTATAGCTTTTTCCCATTTAAAATTGCCGAATTGGGAAACTTATGTTGTTTCCGATGCCCTCAGAAATTTTATATACAACTGATAGGTCTTGGTTAGGTTTTATTGGTTAGGATAAAGTATCACAGTTACTCCCAACCTGATTGTATGATGATGTGATGCATTTAGAGGCCACAGTGACTGAATTTGCTGCCC
>BTPG01000006.1:32606915-32608211 GCA_036245525.1 Semisulcospira habei
GAGTGTGTAAAAGTGGTCTTGAAAGGTTCTCAGTATAAGCTTGTGGAAATGTAATACGGAATCCGATTGGCTACTGCGGCCAGATAATAAGAGAAGGTCGTCTGCTTTTCCTCGCAACACAAATCGCATTTCCATCCATCTCCAAACAAAGCTTGCAAACTTGCCAATCCATTCCTGACACCCCCACAGGGGGGGAGCGGGGGTGGGGGTGGGTTGGCAAGCCCCCCCCCCCTCATCCCCCCCCCCATCCCTCCTACCCACCACCATCCCCCCGAAAAAAGAAAAATAAAATAAAATAAAAAAATTTAAAAAAAGAAAGAAAGATTTTTTTCAAAGAAAACATACGCTGATATAGTGAGAATTTGTCCCACCAGGCCCACTCAGGGGTAGTCCAGCTCTGCTTATTGTTGTGCAATAAAAGCAAGATCAGAGGACGGTGACGCCGTGACTGAGGTAAACGAACGTTCTAGCCCCTATATACCCTTGACTTAACCCCTTCCCTGACACTGTTCGTGTTTCTGAAATCTTGGTTCGTCAACGACCAAAAGCTAAAACCGTCCAAGAAACATGGATACAAACTGGACTCAGCAAGAGGCATACATACTCATGAGCCCCCGCATTCGCGGGGGCTCATGAGGATCTATGTCTCTTGCAGCTGAATCGTGTTCACGTTTCTCTCGGCAGTGAATGGGTTAATACATTTAACAGAAACTTACGTTTTGCAAGGGCTGTGCTTGAGTGCGTCGACAGGATCAGTTTAGCAAGGACTGACAGTTTTAGAACCAATTCTCTGACCAGTCAGACAGATAGGGCCGCCGCAGAACATTACCATCTCAATCACTGCCCCAGCAGCACAAGACAATAACTGTCTGGTTGTCTGTTTGTCTGTCTGTCTGTCTGTTTGCTAGTTCCGACAGAAGTTATATGACGGGCTGGTCTCCGGCCTTTGGTTGCAAGGCATCTAGTTGTCTTGTGGTTAAGTTGGTTGACTTAGCCTTTGTGGCACATGCAAGAGATATAAGGATGGAGAATACAACAGATTTTTTTGACGACGTCAATTTTCCAGTGTTTTTGATCACAAATCGCTCATCTAATGACGCACCCCGTTTTTTTAGGTTTCTGCTTATTTTTTTCAGTAAAATAAAGGTTTCCAAAATTAATGTCATTAAAATTAATATTTTTTATTATAAAATGAATCAAGACGAATTACTTCTTCTAAATGATATCAATGCTGTAGAAAACAAAGACTTAGACTCGAAAAAACAGCGCCTTCTTTCTGTAGTTGTGTCAGGCAAA
>BTPG01000006.1:32608711-32638711 GCA_036245525.1 Semisulcospira habei
AGATGAGAGAGACTGCAAGTTTGGTGGCAGCTTCGGTAGTGAGGTATTTTCTGATCTGACTGATGCGGCGGAGGTGGAAATAACATGCCTGGGCCGTGGCGGAAACGAAGCTGGTCATGGACAGAGAGGAATCGAGGATAACGCCGAGGTTCTTGGCCGAGTCAGAGAGGGAGATGGGGGTGCTATCGAGTTGAAGGTGGAGAGAGGGAGGGAGCTGGGAGAGTTTCTGGCGAGTGCCTACCAGCATGGCTTCCGTTTTGTCGTCGTTCAGTTTTAGCTTGTTTGCTGTCATCCAGTTTTTCACGTCTTCGTAGCAGTCAGCCGTGCGAGTCAGTAGTGACTGAGTGTTGTCGAGTTTGTCTTTGTCTAGCAGTTGTGAGTCGTCAGCGTAGAGGTGGTGGTGTATGCGGTGAGACTGGATGATGTTGGACAGAGGAGAGGTGTAGAGTGTGAAAAGGACCGGGCCCAGGACGGACCCCTGTGGGACTCCGCAGGAGAGCGTGACTGGGTTGGAAGAGACGCCGTTGATGGTGACGGACTGCTGTCTGTCGGAGAGGTAGGAGAGAAACCAGGAGTGAGCAGAATCAGTGATGCCAAAGGAGTGGTGGAGTCGGTGGAGGAGGATAGAGTGGTCTATAGTGTCAAAGGCGGCAGAGAGATCGAGTAGTGTAAGAAGAGAGATGTTGCCCGAGTCGGTGGAGAGAAGCAGATCGTTTAAGATATGTAGAAGGGCTGTTTCAGTGCTGTGATGTTTGCGATAGGCAGACTGGAATGGACTGAGGAGGTTGTTGTCGGTGAGGTGGAGGTTGAGCTGGTTGAGAACAACCTTCTCAAGAAGCTTGGACAGGAAAGAGAGATTGGAGACTGGGCGATAGTTCTTGAGTTCGTTTGGGTCGAGGTTGTGTTTTTTTGAGGAGAGGACGGACGATGGCGGACTTGAAGATATCGGGGACGGAGCCGTTTTCTAGAGATGCGTTGATGATGTCGGTAATGAAGGGCAGAAGTTTTGGAAGGCCGTCACGGTAGAGAGAAGCTGGGAGGGGGTCTAGCTCGCAGGTTTTGAAGGGCATGGACTTTATGGTCTTGAGTACTTCATCCTGAGAGACGGGGCGGAAGGACGAGAGGGGAGTGCCGGAAAAGGGGGGTCGGGAGGGAAAGGCGGAGAAGGCAGGGTGTGGAGTGTGTCGCGCAGAGTTTGGATTTTGTCCGAAAAATAGGTAGAAAAAGCAGACGGGAGTTCTTCTTTGCTGTGTGTGTTGGGGAGAGGAGAGTCTTTAGAAGTGCCTAGGAGTGTGTTCATGGTGGCGTAGAGGGTTTTGGAAGAAGTGGATTCCAGGATTTGGTTTTGAAGGTATTTGCGTTTAGATTCGGAGATCATTTTGCAGACTTTGGATCTAGTTGTTTGGAAGATCTGTCTGTGAACGGTGAGGTCAGATGAGCGCCAGCGGCGTTCCGCTTGTCGGCGCTCGCGCTTGGCTTCAGCTATGTCGTCAGTGAGCCAGGGGGAGGGGAGTCGGTTGGGTATGGAGCAGGTGGTGACAGTGTCTAGAAGTTTTCAAAGGGAGGAATCGAAATGGGATGCAAGATCGGGAGAGGGGGCGGGGTCCAAGAGAAGGTCGACAGCTTCGTCGAAGAAGCTCTCGCGGTTGACAGATTTTAGTTTGCGACGAGAGACGATGAGCTTGGTTTTTTTCGGGAGAGGTAGATTGAGGGAGACGAGAATAGCGAGGTGGTCAGAGGGAAGCACAGAGGAGGTGTCAGAGTCGAGAAAGAGTTGATCGGAGGTGCGGGTGATGATCCAGTCGAGGGTGTGGCCGAGTCGGTGGGTGGGTTTAGTGATGTGTTGTGTAAGATTGTGGTTTGAAAGTGACGTGCAAAGGCGTTAGATTGAAGGAAGATATTGAATGAGTTCGTTAGCCAGCATTGTACCTCTTCAACATTTTTTAAAAATAATAATCAATTCATTTTTTTAAGTTTTGGTACCATGTTTCACCCCCACCAAACAGTCAGCCCTGTACGAGGCTGTGTGAAAGACTCTCGCGTGCCTTTCGAACACGGCTGTGACGCTTCGTCAGCTTTTTATTCCGACAGCGTGGTAAATAATGAGTGACGTGAAACATCAATTTCGTCTCTGTGTACAAGGAAGTCGTGGGACTAACGATGCCATGACGTAAAGCTTATAGTGGTGTCATTTTGCTACTCGTGCTATTCTTCTTCTTCAGAATTGCTGTCGCTATGCCAGCCCACAGAGCGTACAAATGGCGGGAAGTGCCGTGTGTCCGTCTTTATTTGTGTGTACCAAGATGTGTAGAACAAACGGTGTCTTAGAGAGGAGGGAAAGGGATCAGAAGGATAAGCTTAAAAAATAGAAACAACTCTGAATGTTCCTAAACGAATGTGAGCTCCAAACAATACGGTAGACTTTGGGATGAAAATTAATCTTCATCTTGTTTTATATTGTATGTTGTCGGTCTTGCTGCTGCTTCTGTTGCCACTGTTGATATAATTGTTGGTATAATTGTTGTTTGAAGTTTTAGAAGTTTTGTTGTAGTAGTTGTTGTTTTGTTTTGTTTGTTATTGTCCTTATTTTTTATTTTGTTTTTTTGTTAGTTTTTGTCTACCGTATTGAAAATACGGTAGACTTTGAAATGGGGCTGGTCGGAAAGCAATCCTTTTTTTCGATTTCTTTATTAAGATGCTCATTGGCGAGAAAATGGCCGTTTCACAAAAACCGGTTGATCCACAGTGGAGTCCGTGATTTTTCTTATTTTTACGAGATATTTTGCATATAGCTAGATAAAAGGGAGATATTGAATGAATTTATTAACCAGCATTGTACCTCTAGAACGAGTTTTGAGTGATAATTAAATATTTTTTGCAAAAATATATTTTCACGTTTTTGGGATTAATTTCACGAATTATATGGGTTAATCTTAAAACAATTGAATCTTTTTTACCAAAAAAAAAACAACCTTCTCATTAGTAATCGCATGATTTTTCATATACGGTATTTAGCCTACATAAACCTACAGTTTGTCTCGGCTGTCGGGTACGATTAGATCAATTTTGACCTGTATGCCCTAGGTGTGAAAATCAGACAATTTTATGAACCACTTTCTATGAGTCATTTGTAAAACATCTAACATAACTTTAATTTTTCTTTTACGAAAAAAAGCTATCTTCTCATTAATGATTTTTCATGATTTTACATAAACAGTGTTTGCATAAACCTGCTGTTTGTCCCGGCCCTGGGGTAGGATTAGGTCAAATTGTGACCTATTAGGTCTAGGCATTAAAATCAGCAAGAAAATTGCAAAGTTGATCCTCTGAAATTAAGGCACAGACCAATATCACGTTTTATTATATTACGTGTTAACTGAAGGCGGCAGGCTGCTCTGTTATTGAAACCTCACTGCCATGTTGTTCAGGTAGTGTCCATTTCCTCTCCGTGCCGTAATTGACGCCCTTTTATATACTCTTTCCCTTCCAGCATCAGCCGCTATCAGGGCGGAAGATGGATCGACCGTTGTAGTTGAAAGGTAGTGCCTGATCAGTTTTTCGGAATGCACTAATCAAATCAGCACTACTCACGACCACTTTTCTTCAGTTCCATTCGTGAAAGCGTGCAAGCGGTGATGGAAAACAAAACAAAGCAAAAATCAGCGCCAGAAGCACTGCAACAGCCGTTCACTCAAACACATAAGATCCACGCAAACGGAGAGAGGGAAAATATGGACTGTCAATCTAAGTCAGCAACAGACACAGATTCTCATGAGCCCTATGTTCGCGGGGGCTCATGAGAATCTATGTTTCTTGTAGATTTACGAAAATAAGGGGAAGGTACACGCCGCAAACAATGAGACCCAGCGCCGGGAACGACGGTATCCTACCTGTTTTTTCACGCGCAAGTAAATTACTGACGCGCTGGCCTTCTGAAAGACTTTTCAACTTCGCAGGAAATCACTTTCGCCGTCGCACAATCCTAGGTAATCGTTCTAGAGAGAGAAAACGTTTTGCTTGCCACGGCCAAGGCAGGGCCGCGTTACCATGACTGGTCGACGTCAGTGAGCTGATGGTTCATTTCGTGTGCACCTACACAGCGTTAATCCTTTGCGTGTCGGTAGCAGTTTTTGTCCCGATGATTCCTGTAGGAGTCATCGCGACAAAAACGGCTACACAGCTGTGTATAACTCATTCTACCCCAGACACACACAGCAAGATAAGGATCGACCATGATAGTTCAAGGGTGATGCCAGAATAGCTTGGCGCCTATGGGCGCCAAGCTATTCTTGCATCACCCTTGAACTATCATGGTCGATCTGTGTCCTGCACTGATAATGCGGTCTTCAGAGGACAACGGCAAACATTTGGGGATTTCGGTAATGGGGTAGAATGAGATAAAAAAAAATAATAATAATAATAATAAAAAGCTCGCGCCAATCAGCTCTTTCAAAAACTAGTTCACGGTGTGCTGCTAACCACGCGTCAGAAACATCAACTTCGTCTCACGTTTTCATTAGCAATAATCAACCCACCGAACATGTTTATAAACATCGACTGGTGTGTGTCATAGCCAACAGACGACCAATTGAAGTGGGAGCCTCACGTAAGCAATTTGAGCTGCACTATTTATGTATGTATTACTTCTGTTTTAACATTTCAGAATATACCCAATACTGTACTACTGAAATTCTGTACTCAAACTTTCCTTTCACGTTGTTGTCAAATGTTAAATGTTTCAGTAAACGCATTTTAATAGTTAACAGAAATACATATAAGATATGGCAGTAGTCTCTCTCTCTCTCTCTCTCTCTCTCTCTCTCTCTCTCTCTCTCTCTCTCTCTCTCTCTCTCTCTCTCTCTCTCTCTCTCTCTCTCACACACACACACACACACACACACACACACACACACACACACACACACCGACACACACAACACAACACAAACGAACACACACACACACACACACACACACACACACACATTGAAATGCGATATACCAAACTGAACAAAAGGCTTTAGAAAACAGATCACGCCGCTAGTTACATTCGGTCCTCGATCGCTACTTTTTTCTCTCTACTTTTTGGGTTTATTTCATTGCTAATAATTAATAGCCCAGTGTATCTGTACAGGTATACAGTGCCTGTGCAATGTCATACTGGTTTTTGTCTACCGTATTGAAAATACGGTAGACTTTGAAACGGGGCTGGCCTCAACCCTTTCAACACCTAATACGCGATAACATAGGCGGGCAGGCGTCACACTGTAAAGTGTAGTAACAAGAGAAAATTACGTCACGTCTAGCTACGCTAGCATTGCTGTTGGACGCATATCTAGCGCCAAAGCGCCGTGTGTGTGTGTGTGTGTGTGTGTGTGTGTGTGTGTGTGTGTGTGTGTGTGTGTGTGTGTGTGTGTGTGTGTGTGTGTGTGTGTGTGTGTGTGTGTGTTTGTGTGTGTGTGTGTGTGTGCCGACTGTGTGTGTGTGTGTGTGTGTGTGTGTGTGTGTGTGTGTGTGTGTGTGTGTGTGTGTGTGTGTGTGTGTGTGTGTGTGTGTGNGTGTGACAGCGACTAGGACCCGCGTTTGTGGACGCGGGATAGGGTTGAAACTTTAGGATATCGTTTTTTAAAAAAAATTATCTCGAGACCTTTTTTTAAAAAAATGTAATTAGTTCACACATTTTTGAGAAAATGGCCATTTCACAAAAACCAGTTGATCCGCATTACAGTCCGTTATTTGTCTTATTCTTACTAGATATTTTGCATATAATTAGATTAAATGAAGACATTAAATGAGTTCGTTAGCCAGCAATGTACCTCTTCAACCTTTTAAATGATAATTAATGCATTTTTGAAAATTTTCGAACCACGTTTCAGTATCACCAGAGTCAGCCCTGGAAGAGGCTGCGTGGAAGAGACCCTTGCGTGCAAAAGTTTCTCGCGTCAAACACGTCAGCGTTGTACAATGTTCCTAAATAGCGAAAAGCACGAAAAGTCAGTGTTATTCATGTGTATGGGTTGAAGCAATGCTTTCTGTTTCCGACAATTCGATTAGGAAGACAGTCTGTGGCTACGCCAGCCCACAGAATGTGTCAGTGATTGTGCGGCAGATCGGGGGGTAGGGTGGTCAGGGTGGAGAGCGATGGATCAGAAGGATAAGTTTAACTCTTTCGAGACGTGCCGCATCCGGATGCGGCACGTCTCGAAAGAGTTAAAAAAAATAGTAACAACTCTGAATGTTCCTAAAGAAAATCGCATGTGAGCTCCAAACAATACGGTAGACTTTGGGATGAAATCTCATCTTGGTTTTTGTTGTTATTGTTGTTGTTGTTGTATTGTTTGTTTTGGGGTTTTTTTGTTGTTGTTTGTTTGGGGTTTTTTTATTGTTTTTTTTTTTTTTTTTTTTTTTTTTTTTGTTCTTGGTTTTTTGTTGTTTTTTTGTGGGTTTTTTTTGTAGGCCGTGACGGTATTCCGACCAACCCTAGCGACCAGTGTTCGGGAACAGTGCAGTGTATTAACTCTTTCGAGACGTGCCCCATCCGGATTCGCGGCTTTACGCCGCGAATCCGGATGCGGCACGTCTCGAAAGAGTTAACTCATTCAAGGAGCCCCGCATCAATAGCGGGGACTCATGATGATCTATGACTCTTGCACTTGGATCATGTTCACTTTTTCTCGGCATTGAGGGGGTTAGCGTATCGCTACAAGAAAAAGGAACAAGTTAAGGCCCTTATAAACTACTGGATTAGTAAATCTACTTGAAGTTTCTCTCTGCGCATTTTAGAGTCAAACTTTTGATCTGACGCTTAATTTCCGCGTAGTCTTGTCCCGCCATGATAGTCTTGACAAACACCGACATAACACGCACAGACGCGGAAAACATGTTTATTCCGAGATGCGCTTAGACGCATTAACTAATTCGCGGCCAGCCGCATCCGGACGGCGGCATAAGCCGCGCATCCGGATGCGGCTGGCCGTGAATAAGTTAACCCCTTCACTGCCGTAGTAACCGACCGCCCAACGGCAAGAAGCATGGATCATCATGAGCTCCCGCAGTTGAGGATCGATTCAGTCGATGCCCAGGGGCCGATCAGTTACCTCGAGGTGGGAGTGGGGGGGGGGGGGGGGGCCCAACTTTTTGTTTGGGACCTTTAACCTCAGTGATACAAAAGGCCTCCGCGAAGCTTCCAGGGACCGAAAATCGAAAAGCGCGGGGGCGGGGGGGCGGCGGGGGGGGGGGGAGAAGGGGGAGGGGGGGAAGAGGGGGTAGGAGAGAGAGAAGCCGCGTGTGTGTTAAAATTTACCATTTAAAAAAATATCAAGCAACATGGGGCGGGGGGGGGGGAGGGGGGGGGGTAAGAAGAATAAGAAGCCGCGTGTGTGTTGAGACTCACCATTTGCCAAAATATGTTTTCCGAAGACTGCAGATCAGCGTAGATGTCAAATTGACTTTCATGGTTAAAGGGAGGTGCCAGAAAAGCTTGATTCTTGAACTTTCGCAGTCGATAAACTTTGGTACAAAGATACCTGATGGTAAGACCTATCTATGCATACTAATTTGGGTGACCCCTCGGAAAGGTCAACGTTCACAAGAGATTGGCAAATGTGTTTAAATTGCCAATTTTTTAATAGAATTGAAGTTTTTATCAACATTTTTGTAAAGTTTCAATCAGATTTGGCTGAAAGGTAGCTGATGACAAGATATATACATACTAATTTAGTTGACCCATCACAAAGGTCATGGGATGATCCCAAAATAGGTTTAAAAAAGACATATTTTGACAAAAAATGTTTTTCTCTCAAATACTATTCACAACTTTAAACCCAAACTTGGCACAGAGATACCTGATGGTAAGACCTATCTATGCATACTAATTTGGATGACCCCTTGTAAGGTCAAGGGTCACAAGAGATCAGTAAATATGTGAAAAATCTCATTTTGGGGTTAGAATTGTAGTTTTTATCAAAGTTTTTGCAAACATTTCATTCAAAATTTGGCGTCAATTTTGCTGATGGTAAGACATTTCTATGCATACTAATGTAGTCGACTCGTCGCAAAAGTCAAGTATCACGGGGGTTTGACAGGTGTGTGAAAAATGCTTACATTTTGAGACAACATGGATTTCGCTGGTGGCCACCAGTGATTTCGAAAGGTCACACATGTGTGCATCGGTCATACACATGAGCCATACGTGCTTTGGCTTTGTTGTTTGTGCATAACATTGAAAATTTCAATCATACAAGTAACAAGTTTATTCCAGTGATCAAAGAACAATCAGCAAGTAAATATGTATACATATTTACGATAAAATAATTGTAAAAGTAATATAATTAATGTCATAAGCATATTCGCGTCGCTAGTTTCAAATGGCGGTCCGCGAGATGCCTTCGAACGAAGTCAATCAGACTCACACGGTTGATACAGGTTTACTTTACTTTACTTTGCTCCAGAAGTGAGACAGAGATTATTTTGGGTTTGAACATGGAAGTTCAATTTATCAACGTCATATACGTTATTTTTCCTGGTCTTGAAATTAGCATTTTCCGATAGAGCTCGGTCTTTTGCGGGAGGAAAAAATATTGAAAGTAGACTCGCTTCGTTCATGTTTTGCATTGTGTTTTCCGACCATCTTCAGCATTCTGAATACTTTTGTCCAGATACAATACGCTTGTTTTTCGTCTGTTTTCCGGCCTATCGGCTTAAAGCGTAGGCCTGCTCTTTTTGATTATTGGAGATGGAATTTTTACCTGGTCCAGCATGGTGTTGTCCGTCCGGTCTTAGGCACAAGCCAGACCGACTTTAAACCTTCTCCGAACTTTTGCCGTATAAAGCACTATGTTCAGCTTAACCCCGCCGTGGGATGGCCTTAGTCGCCTGCTCGGTGTTATACACCAATAACCAATAACTATGTTCAGCTTAACGCCTAAATGTTGAATTTTTTGTTTTTGCAACCCATGCAACCAATCCGCACAGAAGTACTCAAAAGAACTCTTATGATCAAGCTTTATGAGGACTGAGACACAATACAGATAGTAGCCCTCTCCAATGGTCAAAACTTAAGGGCCACCCCACTTTTTTGTGTCATTGTTTATCGTCGCAAGTACGCTAATAAAATACAATGTTCTTTCGATCCAAATGGGTTAAAAGTTGACTTAAGACAGTCCACTGTACAGAGAACAATAGACAACAATTCATCGATTTCCACGAGCGTGTCAAATGCACGTGAAACATCGTCAGTTTTTGTGAAAAACTGTGCGACATTGGTAAGCGTACCAAAGGCAGGCAGGTGGAAAAACTCGGTAAAGTCGTGATGCACGTGCTAAAGGGGTCAGTCGTGAACACTGAGCACCTCTGTTTCGCTACAAATACCGGTACATTAGGGGCATAATTGTCACTTTCCTAACCATGCCACCACGACGAAGCCTAACGCCAGTAGGCGGATCAAGGCCGGGCGCTAGCATGGCTTCAGGATGGAATTTCCGGACGAGACGTTGGGAGACGTCTTGGGGTGTCCCATTCAGTGATCCAGAGGCTGCTGGCACGATTCCAAGAAACTGGAAGGGCAGAACGACAACCCTACTCAGAACGCCTGCGCTGCACCATCAGAAGGGAGGACAGATACCTCTGTGTGGCGGCTCTGCGCGACCGAACTGTCACGTCAACCACTCTGCGACGTCAACTGATGCAAGCTGCAAACGTTAACGTCAGCAGAAGCACAGTCTGCCGAAGTCTGCGCGAAATTGGCCTGGCTTCATGCAGAGCAGCAGTGAAAATACCCCTCACTCCAGCTCATCGCACAGCCCGGGTTGCCTGGTGTCGTCAACATATGAGGTGGAACAGACTCCAGTGGACTCAGGTTCTGTTTACTGGTGAGTCACGGTTCACTGTGCCCTTCAACGACGGCAGTGTGAGGGTCTGGAGACGCCAGGGCGAGCGATTCACGGATGGATGCGTCCAAGAGGTGGATCGCAACGGAGGAGGCTCAGTCATGGTCTGAGCAGGCTTCAGCAGAGAAGGCAGGACCCCCCCCCCCCCCCCCCCCCCTTCACGTCATTCGAGGCACCCTGACTGGACTGCGCTATCGGGACGAGATTGTGCAGCACCTCATCCAGCCAGCTCTCCAAGCCATAGTCGACAACGCTGTTCTGCAGGACGACAATGCTCGACCTCATCGCGCCCGTGTGGTGGATGAGTACCTTGAGCAACGGGGCATCATGAGGATGGAGTGGCCAGCTCGTTCACATGATCTGACTCCCATCGAGCACCTCTGGGACGTGCTGGGGCAATGTGTAGTCAGCAACTACCCCCTACCTCAAGGCGTCCCCAGCTAACTCAGTTTCTGCATCAAGAGTGGGAAGCGATCCCACAACATGTTCTCCGAACCATGGTGAACTCCATGCGTCAACGCAGCATTGCATGCTTGGCTGCAAACGGTGGGTACATTCGCTACTGACTGGATCAGTCTTGTGTGACTTTTCAAATGAGGGGTGGGTGAACATTCTAACATACTGCTGTTGTTACAATTGCTTGATTACTCAAAACTTAAATGAAATTGTTAATGAATAAATTAGCAAAGTACTGACTCCAAGTATTGTTACATTATTTGTGTGGTGTTGTCGATGCGTCTGCGATAAAAAGCGGCCCTTAAGTTTTGACCATTAGTATATTACGCATGTGTGCCTCGCCCCCTCCCCCCAAATCTATTTGACTAATTTTGGGCGAGTTCCCCCCCCCCCCAACCCCACCTCCTCGGTGTTTGATATTTGGTGAGTGGCGAGAGTGTTGACACACACGCCTTCTTCCTGTACATACCCACCCCCACCCCCCCCCCAACACCACCCCCACCCCACCCACCCACCCCCTCCCAACCCCGCCCCCCGGTTTGATTTTTTTCGGCCACTGGAAGAAGGTCTAGTGTCGGGGAGGCCTTTTGTGTCAGGTTGTCGGTCCCAAACAAACAGCTGGAAACACCCACCCACACCCCCCCTTCTCGAGGTTACTAATCCGCCCCATTAATGTGTTTTACTTATTTATTTATTTATTTATTTATTTATTTATTTATTATTCATTCGTTTATCGATCATGTATTGTTTCATTTTTTATTCATTTATTGATTCACTTACGTATTTATTATTTATACAATACAATGCAACTTTATTGCCGTCTGCTCGAGTCAAAGCACGACATAAATTTTACTTTTGGCTTGTCATAAAACAACAAGACACTAAACACTATATAATAACGGTATATTTTATTATTAAGAACATTCCATTAAAATTATCATTGCAGCAATCTATCACAGGCAATCTATCACGATGGGGTAATGTAGCAGATCACTAGTATATCACTAGTATAACAAGTTCATCGAGCAGTGCCCCACCGGGCCCTGGGGACTGGGGGGGTTAGTTTTTTAGTTCCAGGTCACCGTCAGCCCACAGGTGGGTTTCTCTCTATTGGGCATGTTTTGTCACCGAGTCCATTCACTTTTGCCTTTTTTAAACTCCCACTGTCGCATGCTGAGCTTGATATGGATGTGTGCTAATGTCTAGCTTATTAGGCCCATGTGTAGGTATTATGTTTGACGCTGGCGACTACATCATGTTCTGTTAGTTGGGTTGTTTTTTTTTTTCACAGCAGGCAGCCTGAGAAGCTGTTGCGTCGGACGTAGCATGTACATCAATCATCGAGACAGCGGCAGTTGGAAGTCAAGGCGGCCATGCAACACCTCCAATGAGGCCGCCCGCTCCGGTAGAAATGGTCGCCACCCGCAGTATCTAGCAGTCATTGTGCCTTCGTTTGATATATGATGTCGGGCCCTGCAATGCTGCATCATGACTGGTGTTTCTTTTTGATGACTTTTAGGAATTTGTGGTGCTGTTGCTGTAAATTGGATTCTCAGTAGTTTCCCTCCGCCGTCAGTGCAATGCTAGTTTATACACGCCGGCTGCTTTTTGTTAATGCCATTGGAATTCCGATCTCAGAAGAACAGCGCGCATTATGCTGTGGCAACTGAAAGAACCAACGTGCTTTTCTCCCCTTTCAAGCATCTCAGGAGTGGCTCTTCCCACGCCACGCTCAACATCACTGCCTGAGGAGTAGCGTGAGTGCGTGCAGCGAGGCGAGTGCCGGTAGGCTGCGGGCCCCCACATTCCAGCCGAGGGACGTGATCAGTGACGGACACCTCCCCTACACAGTGACTGTGTTTCTTACAACACTGACTTAACAGCGTGTTCATGTGTGTACTGTGCTTTAGAAACAATTTTGGACTGCTTTTACGTGTTAATGCTGTAGTTTTACTATTTTTGCTTAAATGTGAGTAGGTGTGAAGTAATATATTAGTTAAGTTATAATTAAGGTGGTGACTGTTTATGCCGGAGCGACTGTCTAATAGCCGGTGCTGTTCTTATAGCGACGGGCCCAAAGGTAGCAACTGTGAAAGTATAATTCGTCGTTTTGTTTTGTTGATGCGTATTTCTCATTTGTGTAAC
Source organism: Semisulcospira habei (assembly GCA_036245525.1). NCBI lineage: Eukaryota > Metazoa > Mollusca > Gastropoda > Semisulcospiridae > Semisulcospira > Semisulcospira habei. The sequence continues at coordinate 32,621,200 of BTPG01000006.1, forward strand.
TAGTCTCAGCCAAGCAGAAAGTTTAAAAACATTATATTACGTGTTTAAGAGATACTACGATAGGGCTGTCCTTAGTTTGCTTTGCAGTGTTAGGGAGGTTCAGGTCGGGTTGGGGCCGTTGGCGCCGGCCATGAGACGCCTTGGCGACGGGCTTCACCCGTCCCGAGCCATTCATTGTCCATCGTTTCAGTGTTGTGTGTAAACTGTTGAGTGAGTTTGGGTGATTGCGAGTTGCACCTGAGGTGGCAAAACAAATTTTCCTGTACGTGGCAACGTGTATTTGGAAGAATAAAATTGATTGATTGATTGATTGATTGATTGATTGATTGATTGATTGATTGATTGATTGATTGATTGATTGATTGATTGATTGATTGATTGATTGATTGATTGATTGATTGATTGATTGATTGATTGATTGATTGAATAAAAGATTTTTTTTTTCTTTTTTTTTTTTTCTTTTTTTTTTTTTTTTTTTTTTGGTGGGGGGGAAGGGGTTGGGGTGGGGGGCAAGTGGCATGTTGAAACGTCTGCCTGATGGTAGCATTTGAAACTGATCAAATAAGGGGTGACGAGGATCACTGACAATGCTAGCAGCTTTCCTTCGGACAGCCCTATGGTACAGATCATCTAATGGGCACTGTCCTAGGCCAATGATCTTCCCAGCTGTTCTGACGGTACGTGACAGTCTGCCCCTGTTTTTCATACTGAGTTTGCCATACCAAGCAGTGATGTTAAAAGTCAGTATGCTTTCAATCAGGCTTCTATAAACGGATTCTAAAATCTTGGAACTGACATCAAAACTTCTCAGTTTCCTTATTTAGTTTATTTATTTAATTATGGATGGAAGGAATTCTTTGACGCACACAAGCACTAAACAGGAGATTTCCAACCTCTTTACTACTTTTCTTAACGTGAAAATTAAGTTTTTTTTATGGGAGTATGACATTTGTGCCTGCTGTGGAAAGCACATAAAAAGATTCTTTGTAGACAGGTTGCAAATTAATTCATGCTGCTCCGCACATGGGCTGTGGTTTTCAGATGTTGTTTGCCAAAATCCAAACAGTTGTCTACAATCTAGTCCGCCAAATAGGGTGACAAAAATCTAACTTGACATTCATCAGGGTGCTGGAAATCCACTGTTTCAGTGAAATGCCCTTGTTCAAAAGGGCTTTCTTAAACAAAAATAGTGAACATGGGTGTCTGTGCATTTACTACTTTAGCTTTTGCCCTTCATTACGGACATCATCAACACATCTCTAGAAAATGGCTCCGTCCCCGATATCTTCAAGTCCGCCATCGTCCGTCCTCTCCTCAAAAAACACAACCTCGACCCAAACGAACTCAAGAACTACCGCCCAGTCTCCAATCTCTCTTTCCTGTCCAAGCTTCTTGAGAAGGTCGTCCTCAACCAACTCAACCTCCACCTCGCCGACAACAACCTCCTCAATCCCTTCCAGTCTGCCTATCGCAAACATCACAGCACTGAAACTGCCCTTCTACATATCCTAAACGACCTGCTTCTCTCCACTGACTCGGGCAACATCTCCCTTCTTACGCTACTCGATCTCTCTGCCGCCTTCGACACCATAGACCACTCTATCCTCCTCCACCGCCTCCACCACTCCTTTGGCATCACTGACTCTGCTCACTCCTGGTTTCTCTCCTACCTCTCCGACAGACAGCAGTCCGTCACCATCGACGGTCTCTCCTGCGGCGTTCCTCGGGGGTCCGTCTTGGGCCCGGTCCATTTTACACTCTACATCTCCCCACTGTCCAACATCATCCAGTCTCACCACATACACCACCACCTCTACGCTGACGACTCACAACTACTAGACAAAGACAAACTCGACAACACTCAGACACTACTGACTCGCACGGATGACTGCTATGAGGACGTGAAAAACTGGATGACAGCAAACAAGCTCAAACTGAACGACGACAAAACGGAAGCCATGCTGGTAGGCACTCGCCAGAAACTTTCCCAGCTCTCTCCCTCTCTCCACCTTCAACTCGACAGCACCCCCATCTCCCTCTCTGACTCGGTCAAGAACCTTGGCGTTATCCTCGATTCCTCTCTTTCCATGACCAGCTTCGTCTCCGCCACGGCCCAGGCATGTTATTTCCACCTCCGCCGCATCAGTCAGATCAGAAAATACCTCACTACCGAAGCTGCCACCAAACTCGCTGTCTCTCTCATCTTATCTCGCATCGACTACTGCAACTCTCTCCTTTCTGGCCTTCCTCACTCCACCACTCTCACTCTCCAGCGCGTCCAGAACAATGCTGCCCGCCTCGTCCTCAGAAAGAAAAAATCCGACCACATCACTCCCCTGCTCAAGGTCTTTCACTGGCTCCCCATCCCCCAACGCATCCAATACAAGATTCTGTCTCTCTGATACAAATCCCTGAACAACTACGCTCCTGCGTATCTCTCCAACTTACTTCACCCCTACACTCCTCCCCGCTCCCTCCGCTCCGCCTCTGACCCTCTCCGCCTCCTCATCCCCCGCACCAAACTCAGCACTTTCGGCCCCCGCTCTTTCTCAGTATACGGTCCAACCACCTGGAACACTCTCCCACTGACTCTCCGTCAGAAACACTCGCTCTCCTCCTTCCAGTCTGCCCTCAAAACTCATCTCTTTCAACAGTTCTAGCACTATATCACCACACTCCCCAGCCCAAGCTGACCGTCCTAATGTATCTTCACTATTTGTGTTACGTGAGTCATTGTCTAAAGCGTGCGCATGCGTGTGCGAGTTGTGAGTGCGCGCTTAGAGTTATAATTATTATAAATAAGCGCATTATAAATACCGTAATTATTATTATTATTAGCACTGATTTTCACAAGTGTGCATATATTTCTTGAAGACTTGATCAGCAATATTATATAGCAATAAAGTTTTCAAATTTATTCATACTGGCTTATGCCAGTCCATATATGTTTGTTTGTGAAACAATGTACTGCCATCAGAAGACAGTCGGTAACAAATCTTTTTAATTGAATTGTGTGTGGCAAAAGGACTCCCTAATGAGGTCCTCATTGTTTTCTCTTCACCCAAACTGACTGACGCTAGGGTTATGAAACGTGGAATTTATGTGTACCTGTTCAAGGTATATATGAGTGCTGACTTTTTACACCAAAGACGATGATAGTTTAGATAATAGAATATGCTGTTACTAACTTTTGTCTTCTGACAGCAGATTTATGTGATCATATATCTGTCTAATAGTGTGATTTTTAGTTCGTGATTCCAAAAAGAAATTATGCATTGCAGTTTGCATTACATGTCTACAAACATTCTTCTGCGTTGTTTTAATTGTAAAATGTACTAGTACAACACACACACACACACACACACACACACACACACACACACACACACGCACGCACGCACGCACGCACGCACGCACGCACACACACACACACACACACACACACACACACACACACACACACACACACACACACACATACAAACAGCTTTAATCATAGCCGCACTACGATTAGGTTTGCTTTGGGAAAATGTTCGACTCCTGATGTGTCACTTAGAATAATTTGTTTGTCTTCGTGGGCATTTCCAAAATGATTTTTCACTCGTGGGCTGCATAGGTTTTTCTATAAGGCAGTTCATGAGAGAAAAAAAAGCAAATAAAAAAGACAACCAGATTCATGCCATTATTTTTTTCAGTTGTACCGGTGTTTGCAGTTTTCAATTTAAAACAAAATACTGCTATGATTTCAAATTATACAGCTATGACAACTCGCTACGGAAATCTACACACATGGAATATTTCAGGTAGCGCTGCTGTTAGCATGACACAGATGCTAAATGTGCGTATTATTTACACTGAAGCAAGACCATTTTGCAAAACTGCACTTGAGTGCATTACCTACTTCTTCTTCTTTTTTCTTTTTTTTTTATATTTTTATTTATTTGTTGTTGTTATTGTTGTTGCATTATCACTTCATTAGACCACCATACTTTTCATTCTTAAAACGTAGTCCCACAGTCATCCACCATGGCGCCTCCCAAAATATGACTGACCCACTTTGAACACCATTTTCTCTACGAAAACACCTTTTTTCCCGGTGTGGACGCTGGGTGCACTGCATGCTCAAGAAAATGAAGATTTTGTGCATATGATTTTTTACCTGTGTAAAAGGAAAATTGTCACCTGGGTTTGTACCTAAAAATCCACACCTGTGCAGGTAAAATATGAGGTCGCTAGGCTGTTATTTGCTTTGGCAATACAACGGTTGAATTCTGGTTTCTTCCAAGATCATGACGATATATCAACCATCAAAATCGGTGTAGAAATTTGGATTTAAAAGAAATCATTTTAAAGAAGCATGGAAAACAACATTCGGCTCTACCTTAAGAACATTATAAAGGATAAAATGCGAACGATTTAGCCATACTGTCTTGTAGATCGCGTTAATTTATTCGCGGCTAGCCGCATCCGGATGAGGCTGGCCGCGAATGAGTTAACTTTGGTGGCTATGACTGGCCACAGTTTTACGAATGGACCCTGTGAGTGGTCCTGCGAATTTGAAGTATACACACGCAGATAGGAGAGCCCGAAATCCGTTAATTGAAAATCCCGCATGTACAGAATTTCAGTAATTTTCAAGATCGAATCATGTCTTAGACTAATCGCTAAAACATAAATTCCATGTCCAGAATCCAGGAGAAACCTAAATAAAATGGGATGAACCATAACCCACAAAGTCCCTTCTAGATCAAATGTGTTAAAATTATGCACTGAACAACTGTACCGAATTCTTTGCTATATTTTTAACATGTCACTTACCCAGTGTGTCGTTCCCTGTTCATGGAAGACCTCTTGTATTGTCCCCGTGCCAAAAAAGCAAACTGTAACTGTGATGAATGATTTAAGACCAGTTGCTCTTACCTCGTGTGTCATGAAGGTTTTTGAGAGGGCTGTTCTTTCACATTTTAAAATACAGGTTGCAGATTTTATGGACCCCTTTCAGTTTGCTTACAGAAGGCAAAGAGGTGTTGATGATGCCATTTTGCATGTTGTAAACAACATCTACTCTCATTTAGAGAACCCAGGAGCCTCCATTCGACTGATGTTCTATGATTTTTCGTCTGCTTTTAACACCATTCAGCCACACATACTCGCCTCCAAACTAGTTCACATGAACATAAATGCCTCTACCATTCTTTGGGTTTTAGACTATCTCACTAACCGGCCACAGTACGTCAGAATTAGTTCGGATCTAATCTCAGATGTACTTTTTACCAACACCGGTGCACCACAGGGGACTGTCCTGTCGCCTTTTTTGTTTTCTTTGTACACAGCAGACTGTAGAGCTACTCATGACGACTGTGTCATGGACAGATACGCTGACGACACGGCACTGACAGGTCTGATTACAGATGAGGACGACAGACACTATCGACAAGAGATCGATGACTTTGTAGAGTGGTGCGATAGAAACTACCTTGAATTACATGTTGGCAAGACAAAAGAGATGGTCATAGATTTCAGGAATAACAAACAGCATCCCGGTCCTGTTGTTATCAAGGGAACAGAAGTTGAGCGTGTAGAGTCCTACAAGTATTTAGGTGTTCTTTTTGACAACGCGCTCAACTGGAAACAAAACACAGATGCTATTGTGAAAAAAACGCATACCCGTCTTTACTGTTTGAGAAAGCTCAGATCATTTACAGATGTTTTACTGCTCCAGTATTGTTAGCATTTTAACTTTTGGACTGACGTGCTGGGGGAGAAATTTATGTAACAGAGACCAAGATCGTCATAACAAAGTAATCCGGAAAGGGGGTGGGGTGATTGGTAGGGCACAGGATAATTTGGACACACTGTACAACAGACAGATTACAAACAAATTGGCAGACATTCTTGATGACAAAACACATCCACTTAGATATGAATTTGACAGCAGACGTATCGAACGAAGTGGCAGACTCCGAGTACCCAAAAGTCGTACATCACGTTATGCCAACTCTTTTGTCCCTCAGGCTGTTAACCTTTTCAACAGTAATATCAGTAGATAGTGTCGGTCAACATTCTTCCGTCCTTAGTACTAGCCCTCTCAGTATTATTACTATTATTATTACTATTGTTATTCAAAGGTAACAATATGTCTGTTACAGTTCATTTCTTTAATTGAGTGTTTTCTTTAATTGAGTGTGATGGGTTTTAGTTTTTGTTTGTTTTTGTTTTTTTTGGGGGGGTTTGTTGTTGTTTTTGTGGGGTTTTTTTAATGAGTGATTGATGAGGCCATGTGTTGTATGGGCAGACAGTGAATTTCCCCGTGAGGGATTAATATTAATAAAGTATTATTGTATTGTATTGTATTGTATTGTATTGTATATCCAAACACCCACAAGAGGCATAGATGTTCATAAGCCCTCCGGGCACATGAGCATCTATGCCTTTTGGAGATGCACGCATATGTGAGAGAAAGAACGAGCAAGCTAGAGCGAGAGAATTGCGTCATATTTAGAATATGTCTACATGGTGACGAAATTGCCTCTTTTACGTCACCGCCACTGTCTGACTTTCTCCAAATGTCAAGATTTTTTTACTGGGTTTTTTTTTCTGAAAAGAATTAATTTTTAGTGAAGCAGTTGAAAGGGTACAATTGCTGGCTAACGAATTCATCCAATGTATTTCTCCAAACTAAATAGGTTTTCCTCTCTATTCTGGGGCATGTGTTTCTGTCTACCCTTAGTCCATTCACCTGTATTTTTCTTTTTAAAACTCTCTCTACAGTCTGCGCTGCCTGTAGCTCTTCATGTTGGATGTGTGTTGCTAAATGGTCTTAGCTTTATTTAGGCCCCATGTGTTAGGTTTATTTAACGTATTTGACCGGCTGGCGACATACATTCAATGTTCTGTTTATTTTTTTTATTTTTTTTTTTTCACAAGCATTGCAGGCACGTCCTGAGAAAGCCTTGTTGCTGTCGGGACGTTAAGCAATGTACAATCAATCCAAACTAAATATATCGGGTCACTTGAATGCTCTTCTGAAAGCATGACGATGTGTGCGTGTATGCGTGCGTGCTCACCCAGTCATGAAACTGACCCCAAGTTCCTGTTTTGGCCCCTCTTACTCTGTGGCGGCCTCTTCACCGTTGCGGCCAACTTTCACCCAGTATTACTGTAACATATTCAGAGACTGCCTGAGAAAGTCCTTATTTTTGAACAACGAGATTTTCATGGTATGACAACGCAAATGTCGCTGTACACAAAAATGACTTGTTGCCCTTTGCCTCCACAGGGCCTTAAAACCCAGAATTGTCTCCATTCGTTGCGTGACGCACTGTTTGTCTCCATCGATTCGCTACCGCTGATCCGCTGGTTCTTTTGATTGGCTGTCTGGTCGTTTGATTGGTTGGTTGATGTGGTATAAATGTAAATTTGCTTTATCATCTTCTTTACTGCGTGCGTTTAGTTGTAAGCTATGCTTTTCTTTTTTTTTTTTTTTTTTTTTTCTTTTTTTTTTTTTTTTGTTCTAAATGCGGAGATCAAAATGTTAAAACGTTAAACGTTTAGTGCTTAACGTCTTTTGTTCACCACGAAGGTGATTTCAAAGACGAGGCACCGAAAAGAGGTCTGTACAAATTTTGACCCCAGCTGGGTTTGAACCCACGACCTTTCGGAAGAGAGTGGAACGCTCTATCGCCGAGCAAAAATGTGTGGATCAAAAAGTGTGTGCTTATGGCATGCTGTGAGCCCGTAAAGTCCAAATTCACAGACCAGCTGAGCGCACAATTATGGTTTCATCTCATGGTCTCTAAATTTTGTTCGTTTGGTTGTTGTTGTTGTTATTGTTTTTGTTGTTGTTTTTAAATTGAATTTTTTTTTATTGGTTGCGTACGGGTCAGCTCTCTCGTTGGCTGTGTAGCTGTCACGTGATGTCATCTCATGCTGACATGCATGTGGAAGTGACACCGTTTATAACTGTGTCTGGTCTGTTATTTTTTAACTTACGTCTCTAGAGCCGTAAGTCCAAAATCACAGACCGGCACACACATAGTCCATTTCACTCTGTGAAACACGCGTGCCTTCATGTTCACCTGTCACGCTTTATATGGCGGTTGACTTGGGTGGGGGAAATTGAACGGCGCGGCTGTGCAGCTTGCTGTTAGCAGTATGTGGAAAGCACCTCTGAGGAAAGACTGCCAGAGCCAGAGGATCATTCCATAGTCTGTGATGAAACCTAGTCGTTTGAGTTGTTTTCACGGACTTAAATGTGTGCTGGTTTGCACTTGCGTGCCTTACGGTTTGCAAGGAGGCAAAAGACAGTAATTCCTTTCGTATCAGGTCTTTGTGGCGATCAAGAAATAATTAATTCCCTTTCATATCAGGTCTTTGTGGCGATCAAGAAATAATGAATTCCCTTTCATATCAGATCTTTTTGGCAATCAAGAAATAAGTAATTTCTTTCATATCAGATCTTTGTGGCGATCAAGAAATAAGTAATTTCTTTCATATCAGATCTTTGTGGCGATCAAGAAATAATCAACAAATAAAGAAGCGCGTGACAGTACACGTTCAGTGGCGTAGAGCCCTGCCCCCCCCCCCCCCCCCCTTCACTCCCCTTCATGAAAAAGTAAAGTAGTTGAGGGGGGAGCGTCTAGGGGTGGGGAGGGGGGGCAGCTGAGAATATTCGCGGGCCTCTCAATATTCTGAGGGGGAAATTTTGGAAAGAAAAAACATAATATTTTATTTTCATAAATTTGATTTTTTGTAGACATAAATATCTGGAGAAAAAATATTTTTACCAGGTTGACATGCCGCTTGGATTCCTTACCCCCACCCCCACCCACTCCCACCCTCCCCCCACCCCCACCCCACCCCCACCCCACCCGCACCCCAACCCACCCCAACACACGTCACCCCAACCCCTCCTTCCCATGGTAAGATTTATTGGAGATGGAGCTGTCGCTTGTCTTCTAATTCCCCCACTCCCCAATTCCCCCCCCCCCCCTACCTATCCGCCGCGGCCTAGCTAGGCAGAGGTCCTCGGGCCCACGACGACCGCAGTGGGCCGCCCACGACTGTGCGCGGGCCCACTGCGGCCGTTGTAGGCCCGCAGACGTTTTGCTACCGAGTTGAGGCTGACGGCGCCGGAGAACCTTTTGCTTACAAAGTGTTTTTTCTCTAAAAGTTTACAGTAAATTCAGCACTACAGTTGCGCCATCTCAAATAACGCGGTCTGACTTCATGGCTCCCAGATACCCCGATACATTGAGGCTGAGCTGTATTTTCATGCATGTTTCTTTGTTTGCCGTCTATTTCTTCTCACACAAGTGTTTTGCAGGCATTAATTCCACTAGATTTGTGTTTAAGTCATATTTAACCCTTATCGTTCGGAATACACCAGTGTGTGAAATGAGTTTGACTAAAATAGTTTATGGGTAGTGCCAGAATAGCTTGGCGCCTCTAGGCGCCAAGCTATTCTGGCACCACCCTTGAACTAAAACCATTGGTCTATATCCTTATCTGTAAGTACTAGGTAGCTTGCATAAGCTAGGCAGTGTACAAATTTGAAGCTTTTAGCCTCAGTGTGATAGAATGGGTGATTGATTTTTTATCCATAAAAGCACAATTTTGTATCTATAAAAGAACAATTTATCAATTTTGTATCCATAAAAGAACAATTTGTTATCCATAAAAGCACAATTTTGTATCCATAAAAGAACAATTTGTTATCCATAAAAGCACAATTTTGTGTCCATAAAAGAACATTTTTTTTTATCCATAAAAGCACACCCTCATGCCAAGAGCGTGACCGCGTCTCGTCTAGTAATCCCTCGCAGTGGCGGGCTGTGTGCGTTCTCTCCCGAGTCGCTTTGAACTGACGTCAGCTGCTCCAGTCCAGAAGACAGTGGCTCCACAGTGCTACGCTTTCTGATTTCAGCTACGGTGTGACCGACGAAACGTAAGAGACGAAAAGAGAAGGAATTAGGCTTTGCGTGTCTTCTTCAAGGGCTGAAAGTGTGTTTTTGTATTGCGACAGAGACTGAAAGGTATTTGTGGAAGGTTTTGTGTTTGCTTTACTCAGTTGTTGAAGGGTTTTTTAAAGTAGTCTTTCGCTTTGAAGCATGTCCGAGAAATTTCTTTTGATTCTGATCGAAGTCACCGATCCTTTCATTCGTGTGGACGCACACCTAATGGAAACATGGCAAGCTATCGAAAGTGCATGTATCATTAGTGTACATGTGTGTCGGTCTGTGATTTTGGACCTCATCACGGCCTAGAGCCTTAGGTCAACTGTGTGGTTTTGATCTAAATACGGACAGTCAGTATCCAGTTCAAAACTAGAGATTTTGGTTCCGAAAAATAATTCTCTGATCGAAGAAAATTCATGGAAATCGAAAGAGAGTTTTTAAACTAGTGTTGAAAAATCATTTCCGTTGTAACCCTTTGGCTGTTGGTAGCGGTTTTTGTCGAGGTGATTCCTGTTGACAATAACTGCTCTTGGATTTTTTTTTAACCCATTACATCCTGAGGCTGATTTTGTAAAATTTGCTTATGGTCCTGTGAAGGCTACATTACAGATTACAATACAATACAACTTTATTGTCTGTTCGAGTCAAGGCACGACAGAAATTTGCCTTTCGGCTCGTCATGAAACAACAATATAAGACATTAACAAACGCTACAGGAACATATCATGAAAAATTATCATTGCAGCAATCTATCACAAGCAATTTGTCACAAGATGGGAGGTAATGTTAAGTAGATCATACTTATCGCGGCGTTATAAACGAGAGTTCAAAATCGAGACAGCAGTTGGAATAAAAGAATTCTTAAAAACATTCTTTTTGGCAAGTGGCATGTTGAAACGTCTGCCTGATGGTAGCATTTGAAACTGATCAGATAGTGGGATAGTTTAGGAGACAGGTCAGTTGTTTTAGTTCAAGGGAGGTGCCAGAACAGCTTAGCGCCCCAGGCGCCAAGCTATTCTGGCACCACCCTTGAACTATCAGTCAAATTTATTTCAAGCAATGGGTGTATCAGAATGATAAGGATCAATATTTTTAAAAAAAGAAAGAAATGGTCCACATTATAAATTTGACCGTTCATAAGGATTTATGCCGGACTGTGTTGAAATACCTCTACCGACATTCAAAGGGTAATATACTTGTGTTTCTATTTAAGATATAAAGACATTGATCACCTAAATGGTCGACATTATAGATCATTATAAACTTTGAACGATGTATGCCTCTTGCAGTTGGGTTGGGTTCACTTTTTCATTGTGCACATTTGTTTCTTTTCCAAACCAGGTCCAATTTCAAACCTTGGTCCAGTTGCATGAGTACTCTTAGTCCAGAGCCAGCCACTAAGCAAGGTGCTCCGCTATAGCGGAGCACCTTGCTTAGTGGCTGGCTCTGGACTAAGCTCACTTATGCAACTGACCCATTTTCTTTTTCGTCCAGTCGTTTGATCGTGTTCACAAACCCTGGTTGCCGGATATCTGTCTGGAGGTAACATAACCGTGACTGACCGTAAAGAATAACGTTCATTCAAACCGCTTCTTTAGTTCATCAGGACTGTGCAGCCTTTTAGATATTCGAGCCAAGTGATTGTCAGTGAGTCTCAAAATGATCATCTCGTTTCGCGTTCTTCTCTTGACCTTCATTTCGTGTCTAACTGTACTTGTCCCGAACATACGGGCCGAGGATTCGAGAAGCACGCTGTACAGAAGGCGCTCAAATTGGCTCCTGCAAAGTGGCCAGGACGATGTCTTGTGCGGGAACGGATTCTGCGGTGATGGCAGCCGGACGGAGTGCGTCCACGCCTGCAGTGTGCATCCGCAGTGCGAGAGCGTCAACTTCCGGTCCAGTGATGGTCATTGCAGGCGCCATGAGACGCACGTGCTACAGTGGGGCCAGACAGTGGTTGCAGACGACAGGTGGGATAACTATAGTCCTCATGGAACTGACGGTAAGTGAGAGAAAATTTCTTACAATAATGCTGCACACAGGGGCAATAGTTTATAGCTTTTTAACCCATTTAACCCTAAGGCCGTATTTCACGAATGTTGGAGGCGTCACCTGACGCCTATGTACAAGGAGCAGGAGACGGATAGACCCTGATAATTCAAGGGTACTGCCAGATTAGCTTGGCGCCATCAGGCACCAAGCTAATCTGACACTACCCTTGAATTATCATGGTCGTTCCGTCTCCTGCCGTAGTGCTTCAGGGGTAAATGGGTTAATTATGAATTTTGAATGCAGTAAAGATTTTTTTAAATATGTACAATTCTCCTCGTTTTCTTCTTTGTAGGCCTACGTAGGGGGTTCCCCACAAGGGGCTGTAGCATGCGTCTGTTGTGTTTACCTACTCAAATGGATAGTGAGGAGAAGGGTAGAAAATTCCGAGATGAGACGACATTGAAAACGTCTATTGATGGATGTTAGCACTCAAAGCCCGCCCTGGATAAGGCAACTTTTCTGAATGGGGTTACAAAGAAAATATTTCTCAGTGCGCGATGGAGACTGGATTCTGGTGTTCCGTGCCCAGAGCGACATCGACAACACGACGACAGGGAAGCTGATGACGACGTGGAACGACAACACCACGCACAGCGATGACGACCTATGTCAACTGTCACCCCACTGCTTCGCCCACACCAAAGCCAGCTGTCCTTCCTTCTACCGCACGCGCTGGATGGACACGTGGCCTTCTGACGTCATTGATGAAGTACGTGGTTAAAATAGTCTACATCACCACTCACTGCCCTCAATAATAATAATAATAATAATAATAATAATAATAATAATTTGATGATGATTGTATTATTATTATTATTATTATTATTATTATTGTTATTATTATTATTATTATTATTATTATTATTATTATTATTATTATTATTATTATTATTATTATTATTATTATTGCTACTTAATAATAATAATCAAGAGTGAAGCTGTCAAATCAATAAACAATTCTGCAAGCGAGCCGTAGGTATGCCTCAGTCTTGCCAAATGTCTTGCTCTTACTGAGTACGAATTAAACCGTCATTTCGACAGACGAGTTTGCTAGTGTTGATTCTTGTACATCTTAAAACCTCAGGGCTTCACCGGCAGAGGTTGAACTACTGTATTTTCATCATTAAATCCGCGTATCAGGATGCTGCACGTCTCGAATGTGTTAATTTAGCCACCGCATTCCGTTTGTGAACATCCCGTTTCTTTCTTCTCAGTTTATTTTACTGCTTGTATTCCAATTCCATTGTGGTCCTTTTGTGTGGTAAAGCGCTCCAAGCTTGCTTTTCTGTGGGGAAGGGCGCTATATACAAACTCCGTATTGTTGTTTGTATTATTCAGGTAAAGATTATGTAGGTGGAAAAAGCAATGATAAGGTAAAGAACTGTGCGTCATAAACCAATGCTCATGGGCATGGGGTTAGGCTGGGCTGGGGGAAGGTGGGGGGGAAAGGGGGGGAGGGGGCGACGACCTATTTTGCGAGTCACGAATCAATCAAGGAGGTTGAGAAAGAAGGGGAGAGGAGCGGAAGATTTCTGACTAGAAATGAAAGAGGGGCAACATATTTCACGTTTCACAAAATAACCAGTTCTTTTGCGGATCACGAGGATGAAAACAATTGCAATCACGAATCACGAGAACCAAAAAATACGTCAATTGCGCATCACGATTTTAGGGTATACCCCAATGCGCAAAAGGCCTTTTGCGCATTGGGACCCTCTCTTATTGGTCTAGTTAGCCGCCTAGGCACAAAAATGCGTTTTTCATTACTGAGTCGAACGAGGTCTATGATCATTGGTCTTACTAGTTGTAGTGCTTGTTTCCCTACCCACAGGCATGGGATGACCGTTTGCCAAATACAACGCCTTTATAACATGGGATGTAGGATGTAGCACATTTCGACCACCTCTGTAACACGGATAGAAGGAAATAGCAGATTTCGACCACTTTTTAACTCGGGATGTAGGAATTAGCACATTTCGACCACCTCTATAAACACGGGAAGTGGGAAATAGCAGATTTTGACCACCTCATATCTTGGCCACTAAACAAATTTCGGATTTGTTTCAAGTTCTTGAAAACAGGCTTGTCCTTTGGATCACCGAATTCTTGACTCAAAGGTCACAAACTGTGTATTCCAATGTCCATTTTTCGAGGTTCTTGTACACGAGCACGGGTTCCCCTTAGGGTTGTGTATTATCTCCCCTTTTATACATTTTATACACGGATGACTGCAAAGTGTGCATGAGAACCGTCACCTTGTCAAGTTTTCAGATGACACTACCCTACTTAGTTTGTTGTTTGGCTCCGAGCAGAGTCATGGTCCTGTGTGAAACGAGTTTGTTGACTGGTGTGATATAGATCATATCTTGAAATAAATGTCTTCTAAGACGAGGGAGTTGCCTGTTGACTTTAGACGAATTAGTCCTGTCCTGGTGAACACTGTGATTCATGGCCAAGAGGTTAAAATAGTTAGCCAGTTTAAATACCTTGGTACAGTCTTTGATGAAAAGCTGAGATGGGATGAAAACACAGACGCAGTGGTGACAAAATGTAACCAAAGGTTGTACTTCCTCGGGAAGCTAAAGTCCTTTTCTGTTGACAGAACATTTCTGAGGCTCTTTACAAATCATTTGTGGAAAGTGTTTTGACTTCTTCTTTTATCTGCTGGTTCAGCTCTTTAAGTGCCGAAAACAAAAACTGCTTTGAACGGACCGTGAACATCTGCTCCAAGATCATTGGTGATCCTTAGAGAACTATGCAGTCGTTTTTTTACCAGCAGACAGTGAAGAAGGCAATGTCCATTATTAGCCGAAAAGACCATATTTCATATACAAAATTTGAGCTGTTGCCCTGAGCCCGCCGGTACAGATGTCACAGGTGTAAGACACACAGAAGGAAGTTCTCTTTTATTCCCAACGCTGTTGTTCTTTTGAACAAAGTGGCATAGACTTTTATTAAATGTATTCATCTGTGACATCTGTACTCGAGCATGAGGGGGATGGAAAGTGTCAGTTTTGTTCTTGTAAGGTTTATGTGATAATAGTTTTATTTATACATGTAATGTATGTCAATATTAGTATAGATGTCTGTATTAGTATAGTTGTCAGTATTAGTATAGTTGTCAGTATTAATATAGTTGTCGGTATTAGCCTAGATGTCAGTATTAGTATATAGTTCTTAATTCTGCGTACATGGGTGTCTGTGGGCCTGGGTGTATGTGTGTGGGTATGTCCGTCTTATCCATTTTTTTTTTTACTTCACTTTATATATTTATTCGCTCCCGTCCAAACTGGACTTTCCCCTTCGTGGGATAAATAAAGTTTTTTGACTTGACTTCACTTGACTTGACCTCTATAACACAGGATGTAGGAAATAGCAGATTGCGACTACTATTTTAATGGGTTTTAGGAAACAGCGCATTTCCAGCACATTTATCACACGGGTTATAGGAATTAGCACAGTCCATGTTGCAACTTGTGAGATGGCTTTAGTTGCCGGCTCGGCGTTAAACCCCAATAACAAACTAACCTTTGCAACATGGACTGTACGAAATAGCACATTTCGATCACCCTTACAACACAGGTTGTACGAAATAACATTTTTCGACCACCTTTACAACACGGGCTGTGCTAGGTAGCATATTTGTGGGGCGGTCCGTGGCGCAGTGGTTAAGGCGCCTGCCACCAATGCTAAAGGTGCGAGGTTCGATTCCGGGTTCCGGCGTCGGATTTTTCTCCTCTAGTAAGTGTCACCGTTACGGGCGGACCGTCGGGGGTTCTTTCTCCGGGTACTCCGGCTCTTCCTCCCCCTTCACTTTGGTATCAGTTTCAGTCAACTTAATAAAAATTTCAAATACAAAACGATTTCCAAATACCGTCAGTAGCTCGCTTGAGCTTGCCCTTAGCACCACGTGAATGTTCTGTGTTTACGTACAGTGTGTGAGTGAATGCGTGTGATTCACGTGAGCGTGCTTGTTGGGTTCAGTTCGCGGCTACATTCTGCGCATTGAGTTATAATATAAATATGAGAAATGCGCCATATAAATACCATGTAATAAATATTTCGACCACCTCTATAACACGGGTAGTAGGAAATTGCACAATTAAAGAGGTGGTCGATTTTGCAACGATCATCTCATGCCTGTGCTCCTACCTACCATGACCCTTTGAGTGTCGGGAGTGCGACAAAAATCGCTACTAACATGCAAAGGGTTATCTTATCCTGGATATTAGCGCCAACTGTCACCCTTTTTCTTTCAATTGTTTTTTATTGTTGTTGAGGTGCTTTGTTGGTTGGTGGTTTGTTGTTGTTTTTTTTTTTTTTTTTCTAAAGCAACCAAGAAATATAAGAATATTGCACACGCTGTCCGCATTATCAAAGCATCAGCACTTTCCTGGCTGCTGAGCTGTAAATTGAAATGAACTGGCTTGACGCTTTGTTGTTGGTCACGCCAGCTGTTGTGAATTGGATATCTCATGTTGATCTTGTTAGTACAATCTGGGTCGGCGTTCGTTGAACACAACGGAGATTTTTAGCGGTGGCTAAATTTTTAGCGGTGGGTAAAACTTTGTGCAATAACTTTGTCAATCCCCCTGAGCCGAGTCGCCCCCTCCTCCAACGATGCCGGCCGCTCCCGAGTTAGTGATTCGGGGACTACGACCGGCGGTGGGGAGCATGGGGAATCGGCCCATGAAGACAGCTCCGACGAGGGCTCCTCTTCTGATTCTGATGGTGGTGGTGGTGACTGGGGGCGAGCAGGGCCCGCTTCGTCCCCGTTGGTGACAGTTGCCTGTTCTTGCCTTGGTGGGCGCATTCTGTCGTAGAATGCGTCCATTTTGGGGAATAGTCCCCTTGGTGGCATAGGCGGGGGGCCAAACTTGTTGAATGCCTCTCCGAGGCTCTGGTCGATGTCTGCCACTGTCAGTGGCGGTCCGTTGTTGACTGGTTGCTGTGGCGCCTGGCGGTGAGGGGGTGAGTCCCCCACCTGTTCCCAGTACGCCCTCTGTCCTTCTTGCGGCCGAATTGGCGGGGAGAGAGGGGGCTTGTAGCTCCTCGTCTCCCGCCTAGCCGGTGGTTGCTTTCTCTGTGCTTGGGGGAAGGTGGAGGCATAATCCTCCACCTGTTCCTTGTTGGTCATCTTTCTCTGCTTTCGCCCTTTCTCCATGCTGGCTGGTTCGCTTGGCTGGCTGTTGACTGGCTCGCTTGATCGCTTGCTTGGTTGTTGTGTGTGGAGAGAGCGGAGAAAAACCGTCCTCTCTCCTCGGCTGCTGAGCTGGCTATCTGATGATGATCGATCGATCAACACACACGCCGGCACACACAAATAAAGACGGACACACGGGGCTTTCAGCCATTAGTACGCTTTGTGGGCTGGAGTAGCGACAGAAATTCTGAAGAATAACACGAGCAGCAAAATGACGTCATGGCATCGCGGCTAGTCTCACGACGCCGTGTACACAGTGACGAAATTGATGTTTCACGTTACTCATCCGAAAGCCACACAG